>JAYEVD010000447.1:0-120820 GCA_036346405.1 Phyllostachys edulis | reverse complement strand
AATATGACTAACTCTGCTACTCCGATAACCCTCTGTCGAAAGATCACGACTGATGATCCAATTAGAAGGCAGAATTCCACGTAAATCTGACTAGAAACGAATTTCTAAGACGAAATCGCCGTCGTTTTCGTCATTATTCCTACTACACACGACTCGATCGGAGTTAGGTTCGCACCAAATTTTTAACATCATGATTTGATTATATTCCCGTTCCAGTTCAATCTGGAGCTTATACAGAACAAACACACACACATATATATAGTCTACAATGAGTATTTCTTTTAAAATAACCATGTGTATCACATGTGTAACCATGTGTAAATAAGATTTAGTGTGCAGTTAGAACTTCATCAGTGGATCTGGCGACATGAATCTGACAATAAACGAATTTCTAAGACGGAATCGCCGTCGTTTTCGTCATTATTCCGGTGCTGTACGGCATGGATTAATGGATGATCGGAGCTGCCTACTACACGACTCGATCGGAGTTAGGTTCGCTCCAAATTAATTAACATCATGATTGGTTCCATTTCAATTTGGAGCTTAGACAAGTTAGTGTGCAGGTAGAACTTCATTACTAGATCTGACGACTCACGCCATCAGATCTGGATCCTCTCTATTATTATAAGTTCATAGTATAAGCAGTCTTTTTAGTGTAATAACGATCTTCTGACGATCTTATAGCAAAACGAAATATCTTCTGTAGCTATTGATCTCGACCAGATTAAGATCGCCCTAAATGCTATCCACGGCAGACCTGCATTCGATCCAATCCCAAAAGGTAAGCAGCATGCCATAATCGATCTGACAGGACGTAAGTACGGACGACGATACAGAACATGATGAATTTCACCACTCGTGCGCTGTTTCACTAACCAAACCAACTAAACCGTCGTTTTTCTTTGGGTTTGTCCCCCTCTGAGTTTTTTTTAATTAAGAAACCACTGCTTTCTCTTTTCCTTTTTGTAGGACCGAAATGGCGACAGAGGGGGGGTGAATGTCGCTCTCTTTGAAATCGTCCCTGAGAAAATGTACTGCTGATTTTTTTTCAAGAAGCAAAACAAAGTAATTCATAGAGAGTTAATTCTGCTGAAACACGAGCAACATGTGACACTGAAAAATTCAGCATAAATCGAGAGACCAGCCGATAAAAATTCAATGAAAATACCGCATTTAATCTGCATGCAAAAAGGTTGAAAATCAGCAAAAAGAAAAATGCACTGTAGATGGCCACAACAAAGAAAGTGCTGCACCAAGGATCCAGTAGCATCTAATTTTCAAACATCATTACTAAGCAAAGATGCAACCGCACAGAGCTTCTGATTTCTATCGACACCGAGCAGCAAGAACCAAGAACCGGATTTTGCAATCACAGGAAATCCAGCAACAAGCAGGAACTACAACTCTAGATTAAGCTGCTGCTCCGCAGTGATACACATCAACCAAAAGCAGTAGCCGCCAAGAACATCTTGATTTTACGGGAGGAGCTCTGAGCAATAAAAAAAACAAGCTGCTAGCACAAAACTCCGTTCTGCTTGCAAACAACTTCCTCTGGCGCCGCCCCATCGAGTTTTTCAAAGAAATTTGGACAGAACCCGAAAGCGAAGAACCAATTCTAAACAGACAAAAGGCTGCGAGATATTACTGACGCTGGACCCTTACATGCATGAGTCAAGAGGATCGGCAATAAAAATAAATGAACAACTAACACCGCCTCAATGGATTTTTACATTACATGCTACAAAGGCGCACCAGAGCATACACTACAGGCGTTCTGAAGCGGTAGAGCGGACTCAATCACAGAACAAAAATTTTGAGGCACAAAACGATGAGACAAAACCAGATCTCAAGACAATAACAAGTTCTTGCGGGCACTACCTGCGGTATTGCGCCAAATAAGAGGACAAAATTGCACGCGATCCAAAGAAATAAAGAAAGGCTAAAACATCAACTACAGCCAAGAAAAAGATCTCAGTTGGAACATTAAAAGCAGTAGCAACTGGTGCTGATTTTGGGGGCGCCGCCACCCAGCACTTAAACCCAATCAAGAAGCTGCTCATATGCAAACAAAAAGCGACCAAGATAAACAACCACCATCTCATATTGATCTAAAGGAAGAGAGATACATGATTGATACAAGAGGAATGATTAGAAACTTTCATCTCATCCTCTCCTCTCAAAACTCAAGAACATACTCGACCATCTTGAGGAAAAGCAAGGGACAAGCGGGGAACAACCCTCAACAACTAAAGCCTAAAAGCCAAAACAAACTCTAAAGCCTCTTTTGACTAAAAAACCTAGAAATTCTTGAATTGTTCGACTTGGGCAGCAGCCCCTCCATCCTATTTATAGCCCGGCTACTGGTCTCCACCCGTTCGCCCTTCTAAAACCAGAGGCGCTCCGCTTGTGCAGACCTTGCGAAATTCCCGTTCGCCCCTCCTGCCTGCCAGGAAGCTTCGCGCTTCTCGTCTCGCCGCCTTGCAACCACCTCGAGTCCACGTCGTCTTTGACACATCCGAGCCGTTCGACCTCGGCGCCACTGCACCTAGTCCGGTCCAGGTGTCTCGCCACGACTCCACCGATGTCCTGCGTCCACAGACAAAAACACATCAAATAGCACCGCTTCGATACATGAAAGCGTAAATACCAACAACTTACCATGACAAAATCCAAACTTGTCGAAACACGAATATGCATCCTAATCCTATCGACCAAGTTTGACCAAACCGGTGAAACTGTTGCACCGCATAGCGACATGGTCCAAACCACCCAAACCAAACTCGACTTCCTAAACCTATGTCAAATACTCATCACACACAGGGGCGACCTCCACATGGTCTCTCAATCTCCCCTTGATGAGTATATTGACAAACTTCGAAAAAGCTTTAAGAAGAGTTTGAGTTTGAAGAAACCAACATGGTCCAAGGAATGAAATGAAGTCAATGACCATGTCGACGGAAGAGCAGCTAGAGCACCAAGCTGAAAGAGCAAATTGATCTCCAAAGCTCTAAAGCTGTTCCCCATGAGACTTTTTCTTCTCTATTCTCCCCTTTTGGCAATAAACACATCAAGAATGCTCAAGAGAGATATGACATGTCAATGGATGAAATGGTGAAGTTTGATTATTCTAGCGAGTTAGAGCCATGAGAATTATCGAGAATGACCATAATGTAATACACCAAGCCATAACTTAATAAAAAGGCTATCTAGATCATGACAAGATATGTATAAGCTAGCTAGAACACATAGATGACAATCTGAAAATGAGGTACATTATGTGAGCAAGTCAAGTCATCAATGAGCAAAGTCTAGCTAGAGATATCCAAGGATGATCGAGCCATGTCAATAAGCTAAGCGTAGCTAAGAAGCTTAAATTGAGACCAAATAGAGTGCTATGCTCAAGAATGAAACATTGGTTAAAGTACTTGATACTTTTTGTAGCTTTAAGCACATTGAACACATAAACCATATTTTCTTTTGAAATTCATGGTGGTTTCCAACCAGATTTTGTTTTATTATGTGCTAGGTCTCAAGCCTTATCGACTACTCCAAGCGAGAAGCTTAAGAAGATAGTCTAGGTCACCCAAAACTCCCCTAAGTTCATGCCAAGTGCAATGGCAAGCCGTCTCATAGGAAGAATTGGTGAGATCGGTTTTTCGCACAAAAGAGATCTTTTGCCTTTTAACAAGTTGTACTAACTCATGCACCATCAAGAGACTAAAACAGCTCAATCTAAGGCTCAATATAGATTCATCACTCTACCCGAGCCTATTTGACATGGCATGAATCATAAAAGGATAGCTCAAGAAAGACTAATCTCGAGTGCTAACATGACAAGTTTTAGTTTAAGTTGAGCAATTTTAATTATCTTATCATGGCAAAAGCTAGGCTACATATGAAGTCATGATAAATCTAGCAAATAAGCACAAGTCATGGCAAGGTGTAAAGCATTGTAAACATGTCATAGCGGGATAATAATCAAGGCTCAATGTAGTTATATTACAATGCGAGAATGCTAGAAATCACGAAGATCCGGCTCCCTCAACAACAGATGCAACTTTTAGTTCAAGTTGAGTTATGTCAATATTAAGCTCGAAGCTCCCAAATGAACTCCCTTGAACCAAAACAATAAATCGAGAAGGCAGCAAAACATAAAAGCAGTGATCCTTAAAGCATAGATAAGATATAGAGAATACTATGGCTCGAATGACTCTCATCTACCCATATGACTCTAGGACTATCAAGCGCCCACTTAACACACCTAGGAGCAAACCACGTACCTGTCTGCAGGGTGGCCCAACCCTCGCTAGAACCTACAAGAAGTGAGTGAGCTCAACCTAGTGAGATAAATGTGACTAATAAGCGACATCCTAGAATCACAAGATAAGGCAGAAATCTAAACAACTAGACAAAAGAAGCACTCTAATCTATGCTAGGAGGACTAATCCCAAATGCACCCAAAATGCAGCATAATAGTAAGAGCTAGAGCATAAATAAGATAGTAGCGGTAAAACCCAAAGCTCCCCTCACTCCAGTCCATAGGGACAGACCACCCCAAGCTCTCCCATGGTGAAAACCTCGAACTATCCAATGGCTTGGTGAAAATGTCGACCAGCCGGTGGTCACTCTCCTGGCTGGAGCACTATATCGCCCTTCTCTACATGGTCTCTAAGGAAGTGGAAGCGGATATCGATGTGCTTGGTCGGGAATCTTTGCCTTGGGTTCTTGGCAATGTTAATCGCGAAGTGTTATCACAAAAGTGGAACAACATCGATAACTAACCCAAAGTCCCGGGTCGAAGCCATCGAGCACTTGGCTGACAGCCAGGCTGCGACAGCGTGCTCGGCCTCTGCGGTGGTATGCAACAGAATTGCTTCCTCGAAGACCGAAACAAGAGAAGTGCCAAGAAATTGGCGGTCTTGGAAGTGCTCTTCCTATCTATCCTCTGACCCGTGAAGTGCGCATCAGAAGGCTCTCAAGGAAAGAGCAGGATGAGGAAGAGTACGAGATACCATAGTCAATGGTAGCTCGCGGTCTGCGAAAGATCGCTTCACGCTGGCGGTGAAAGCGAGGAGAAGCACAGCGCACAAACACACGAGAAAAATGTATGTGCGGTCTCGGGTAGTGAGGTACAAGAGGGAGCCAATCATCTTTGCGAAACTCCTTTTGATCAAGCTGGCTCGCCATCCTCATCTGGGTCAAGATAAATTTGTAGAAGCCATGAGGAGTCGACCACGGGCTTACCATCACTCATATCGAGCGTCTCGGGGAGATCACGAGTGTACTTACCTGATGAAGAAAAGTACCCTCCGAGTGCTGCTTGATTTGGAAGCCAGAAAGAATGTCAACTCACCCATCATGCTCATCTCAAACTCGGTGCTCATGACATCAGAAGCTGTGAAACGAGCATGAGAAGAGCTGCCAAAGATGATGTCATCGACATAGATTTGGACTGACGAAAGTCACTACCAAGCCTACGGATAAACAAGGTCTTGTCTACTTTACCCATTTCAAACCCATGCCTCAACAAGTAGGACTTAAGCCTCTCATACCAAGCTCACGGGAGCACTGCTTAGAATCCATCTGGTAACTTTGAAAGCTTGAAGACATGGTTAGGGTATTTGGGGTTCTCGAAACACGGAGGTTTTGTCGGACGTGACTTCCTCTGTGAGACCCGGTGTTTATTAGGCTCATAATACTTAGTCATCCAATTGACCTAGTATTATCAACCAAATAAACTCGGTCTCGAGAGATGTATACTCCCGGGATGCGATATACATACCTCACAACAAAAGAATGTATCAATTCCATACAACACATAGAACATAAGCAACAAACCCGAAGTTAATATTAATATGGAATAGCTATTACAAAGAGGGGCCCTAAGGCCAAATAGCAACAATTCTAAAGAGATAACAGTGGAAGCAAAAGTGCCATAAAGATGGCTATAACACAAAGCCAATCGGTGTGCCTTAACCCTAGGCATCGTGGGACCGCCAAGCTAGCCGTCGAAGAAGGCACAACACGTGGGACAAAAGTGAGGCTCTAGGATCTCACCCTCTCCCTCTGCAACAAAAGCCACAAAAATGCCACAACCACAGGCGAGATGAGTACATAAAGTACTCCATAAGACTTCGTGTAAGATAACGAGGCCTATAACATATGCTACATGCAAGCTTTATGTAAGTGGAGGTTGTATGTCTCATTTAACATAAAGCAACATTTATTTGCAATAACATAATAGATTGAAGGCAATTTGGCAAAGCATTTTTAATTGTTGAAATAACAACACGATAATACATAATAACAACAACATGAACAACCTAGAAGTGACTAACCCATTAGTCACCACAACAATAACATGAACTCCCGTTCATACCAACCAAGTCAAGTTTTAATTAAATGTTGTAGTCTAGTTCTCACAGGCGTATCCGGCGTGTCCATAACCTAGGGCGAGGCTATTGAATAGTTTTATCCTGCGGGGTGTACCACTTTACCCACGTCGGACCGCCTTTCCTTCGCACACTACCAAGGTGTCTTGTGCAGCTAAGTCCTCTGAGACATTTCCAATGGACAATGCTAATTCAGTCGCACAACACGGGGAGAAGGAGACATTAGGCGACCTACCGGAAGCTAATGCTCCTCACACCACACACACACATTTTATCTTTAAAACCACCAACAAAGCGACCCCAATTAACACCCTCCAAAGTACTTAGTCAAGAGGGTCCCATTTCCCCTCGTGTGGTTAATGCATAATATGCTCGATCTGGGGCGCAAGTAACTTCGGTCCTTAGGGACTTAGGCATACTTCCACAATCCAAAAACCACACCATTCATCCAATATGCCCAAGTCTAAACAATCTTTTATTTTCAGATTTTCACTTTACAAATTAACAAAGCACAAGTGCTGGACATAAAGGAGTAATATTTAGATTTGTGTGATCAAGACCATCGACTAAGCCGATGATCGCCCATTTCTACCGTTATCTAAGCATTGCTAAGCATTTGAAATCACAACTACTAAGTGATAGGAGTTCATCCACGAACTCCAACCACAGCAAATAACCTAGGCTCATGGTAGTAAAGACATGGTATTCCTACAGATTATGCAACTATAGGATCCACTAACCATAATTAAACAAAGTAGCAATGCATACATAGAGTTTAAACAACATAATAGACTTGCAAATATAGGATGAATCATGGTCAAACTGCTTGCCTGGCTGTTGAGGTCACTTTGTTGCGGAGGATCGTTCTCGGGATTACCACAAATGTCGAATCCTAACGAAAAGGCGATAAAGAGTCGATAAGAGTAAAGAAAAAGAACAAGACCCAACAGCAAAAGTTCTCCGAATGATTTGAAATTTTTATAGCAGCAAGGTATTGATTTAACATGAATATAGAAACAAGAATCAACTGATTTGGATCTTTAATGCAAAAGTTCTGATGAAAACACTTTTGCTCAGCCTAGTAATTAGAATTAGGTTACTATTCATCGACAAAATTTCTAGACATGTAGGGAACCTGAAAATTTTACAGTAGTTCAAGCATCTCATGAGAGGAACAGCAAAATAGGGTTCATCCCATTTGGGGCTATATTGCATTCTCTACTAACTTTTGAAACAAGAACTTGAACAAAATTATAATGCATGATTATTTCTCCTAGAAACAGTAACATGTTCAAAACTATTTTTCCTAGCAAGTTCATTAATAGAGGAACCCAACAGACTTGGATTCACTCAAAAATCATTTACAGAGAATTAGTTATGCATTTTACAAGTTGCAATGTTTTCTAGTAAACAATTAAAGCCTATGCAAAGTCAAAGTTAATTCTGGACATTTTGCAACTAACACATGATTACAAGTATTTTTAGATTAAAGTATAGGTAATAACAGAATTAACAAAGTTGAGTTTAACTAAAAAGGATTTATATTGAATTTGTTATGTATTTTTCAATTTAACAGGAATTTCATTGCAATAATAAAGCTGAGAATGTTTAAAATCTAATTTCATGCTTTTCTGGAGTCATATTAATCTTCTAAACATTTTTAGATTAAAGTTTAGATCCTAACTGAATTAACAGAAGTGGAATCATCTAAAATGAATTCCCATGAAAAAGATATGCATTTACAAAGATTAATACCTTTTTCGGTTCAAAAATAAAGCTCTCGGAAATTCATAAACCCATTAAGGCGTGGCCTATTGTGAACCGTAGATCCTGGATCGTGCGGCCCACGATCAGGTCAACAGCGGCGCATGCAGCCAGCGCGAAAGCTAACGCGTGGACCGTTGATGGAGAATCCAGCGGTAGCGTTGAATCGAGTCGGCGAGGTTGGGCTCCGCAGCGAAAATGGAAGCGGGATTGTGGGCGTTGATCGAGATCGGGCGGCTCATAGTGGAAGCGACGCAGTGCACACACCTTCTGATCGATCTCCGCCCAGATCTACATAAATGGGCGGCTCACACTCCTGACCAAGCAGCGCGCGATGATTACCCACGACCAGCGGCTTCGGCGAAAGCGCGGCGACCTCTGACGCGCGGCGCGAACCAAGCGCACCTCTGGTGCACAATAACTTCTTCATCGCCCGGCACCACTCACCCCTCGGTGAGGTCCCATGGCGGCCTGACAGCGAGGGTGGCGGCGACTCTGAGGAAGCGACAACGAGAGGCTCCGCGGCGATCGCCTAGCGGGTGCACAGGTAACTACATGCTACAGTGACTCACCGAGTGTGGAGAAGGCTGGGGTGGCCGGGCGATGCGTCGGCGAAGAACATGGCCTCTTGGCAAACGAGGAGAAGCTTGACTGAGAAGAAGACATGACCGGGTCATCAAATCGGGCCCTACTCACCCAGTGATCTGCGAGAGGGGAATCGAGAGGAGGTGGACTCACGAGTGGAGACGAAAGGCGTTCTTGACGCGAGCTACAAAATCCCGATTCACCTCACTGCTGAAACAAAATTGGGAGAGGTTAACCACCACAGAGGTGAGAGAGAAAAATGGAGTAGAGAAAGGAGAGGCCCTTTGAGCCTTGCCTTCACCAAGCTCGAGAGGCGGCAATAAGCGACAGCGGTGACAAAGCGAGTGGAGCACGAACAAAAGGCGGGGTGCTCGCTAGAGTATCTGTGAGGCTAATGGAAGCCAAGGAAAGAGGCCAAAGGGCTAAAGTAGCGAGGAGGAAAGAAACAGCGGAGAGCCTCGGGTCCTTTCTCTGCCAAGGGAGCTCTGAGAGGGGCGGGAGGCGGTGTGGCAGGGGACTTAGGGGAGGAGCACGTAGAAGCATTAAATGCTGCCTGAGACCCGTTGAATACCGCCCGAAGTGGCGCAGCGACGTGGCGCCCCTCCTTGCCATAGCCCGCTGCACCTGAGAGGAGAGGGTTCGGGAGGAGGGGCAACTGAGCCGCCGCGATTTAGATCGAAGAAGTGAGAAAGAAGATGCTTCTTGAAGGGTATCTGAAAATGGGCCATGATTTTAATCAACGGCCCAAAAGAGATCGCCAGCGCCTTGCATCGCTTGGTGCAGCTAGGCGGTCTGACCAGGTCAAGTGGCTGAGCAGGGCTCGGGTTCAAGCCCGTGGAGCAGTACAATCCAGGTTGAGTTTGAATTGAACAGCAGACTTTGGGGATTTAATTGGGGTATCAAATCAACACCAAAAATTATGAAATTTTACAGGAGCTTTATGACTAACATATTAACCTCCCATAAAATTTCCAGAAGAGTTGGTGCAATGAATTTTCTAGGGAAATTCCAGAAGGATGGATAGTGAGGTTTGACCAGGGTTTAACTAGGTTTGACTTGCCTCTAAAATTATTCAAACAATTTCTAAAAATTGTAAGAAAATTCAGAGGGTCACAAGGCTTCCTTAGAACTCAGGAAAAATATTTACAAGTGTTGGACAAAAGATTTTTTATCCAGGAGGTTTTTGATTGGAGTTTAAATTGGGGATTTGATTTCTATTCCCATAATTCTTTTACAAAATTACAGAAAGGTTCAAGAACCTAAAGATAAATAAAAAGTTTTAATTTCCCTCATTTTCAGAATTGGGATGTTACAAAACCTCCCTCCTTACAAAAATCTCGTCCGAGATTTGGCTCGCTCGAGGAAGAAAGAGGATAGTCATACTTGAGACAATCTTCCCTTTCCCAAGTAGCCTCATCCTCGAATGGTTCGACCACTGAACTTTAAGGAACTTGATGGTCTTATTCCTTGTCCTTCGTTCGAGACTCATCGAGTATCTGAGCAGGTGCTCGCGATAGGTCGGATCGGGTTGGACATCGAGAGTCTCCAGAGCTTCCTCGGTTGGAACACGGAGGCACTTCTTTAGCATTTGGGATACATGGAAGACATCATGTACCCCCTCAAGTGCAGATGGCAACTCCAACTTGTGAGCAACACTCCTTCTTCTCGATAGCGGTAGGGACCGACATATCGAGGAGCTAACTGCCCTTGGCGAAAGCGTTGATGGCCCTTCAAAGGAGAGACTTTGAGATAAACAAAGTCATTGGGCTCAAAGCTCAACTCACGGCGCGGCGATCCGCATAGCTCTTTTACTGGATTGAGTGCATAGCAGCTCCACGAATAAAATTTGGACTTGGCGCTCGGCCTCATTGATCGAGTCGGACCAAGAGGGTCTCACCGGTCTCGACCAGTTCAACGGGGTTCTACACTTTCTCCGTATAAGGCCTCGAAAGGTGCCATCTGAGGCGGCACGAAAATTGTTGTTATAAGAAAACTTCGTGAATGGTAAGTATTTCTCCCAATGCTTCCCATAGGAAAGGACACAAGCACGAAGCATGTCCTCCAAAACTGGTTAACCCTTCGGTTTGACCATCGGTTTAGGGGATGATATCTTTATCTTTGAAAACAAACGGGTCCCCATAGCCTCTTGCAAACTATGCCAAAGCGAAGTGAAAAAGAACCACGATCCGAGGCGATCGTCTTGGGCACACATGCAAGCACGATCGAGAAACATAGAGATCGCCAATTGGCTATGAAATCTTAGTCCGCACCGGCAAGAAATGTGCCACCTTGGACAACCGTCGATGATGACCCAAATGGAATCCTTACCCACAGGTGTTGGGGTGACCGGTGATAAAATCCATCTGGATCGAATCCACTTCCACTCGAGGAATAGGCAAAAGTGAAGCGATCTGCTTTGGGCCGATGCTCGGCCTTGACTGCGACACCACGTCGCTTTTCGACAACGAACCCGCGATCTCCCTCTTCATGCGAGTCCACAAAAATCTCTGGCGGAGATCTGATACATCTTGGTGGCCGGGATGAATAGACAAAAGCGAATCATGGGCCCATGGAGAATCAAATTCCGCAACTCCATGTCCTTTGGAACCACAGGCGTTGCCGAACCTCACAACACCATGCTCATCCTCGAAAAAAGCACTTAGTTGTTCCGTTCTTGACATTTTCCTTGATGTGGCTCACACCATCGTCCATTGCTGGCGGACTTGATCCGATCCACCAAGGTCGGTTGCACAACCAAGGTAGCGAGGAACCATGCTCAACTAACCCAAGGTTAAGGCAATGGAACTCCTCTGAAGAGTGGGCGAGCGCTCTGGAGCAATAAGGCATTACAATGCACTTCTGTTGGCGCGCGGCAGCGACATTAGCCTTCGGATGGTAGTGAATACCCATATCATAATCCTTGATCAGCTCAACCATCTCCTTTGCACGAGGTTGGTCGGGTTGGGTGAACAAATACTTTAAGCTTTTGTGATCCGAATACACTTCTAGCGATTCTGATTAGGTAATGTCGCCAAATCTTAAGTGCATGAATCACGGTGGCTAGCTCCAAATCATGAGTAGGGTAGTTAAGCTCATGAGGTCTCAATTGCCTTGATGCATAGGCCACTACCTTGCCTTCTGCATAAGGGCATAGCAAAGGCCTCGGCGAAGCATCATAATAGATATCGAAGGCTGCTATGGATATCGGGAAGAACGAGGGCGGGGCGGTGGTCAAACACTTCTTGAGTATTTGGAAACTTTCCATACAAGCCTTAGACCACAAGAACTTCGGTCCTTCTTGAGCAACTCCGTCATCGGCCCGCGATCTTGGAAGTTCTCGATAAGCGGCGATAGTATCCGCTAAACCAAGAAAACTCCGCACCTCGGTAACAAAGTGGGCGGACTCGAGAAAAAACATCGTCGACCTTGCTAGGATCAGCAGCTCGCCTCGGTGAAAGAACATGGCCTAAGAAGGCTACTTCCTTCAACGAGAATCGCACTTCTGAACTTGCGTCTGGTGGTGCTCCGCAGCTGACTTCTCAACACAAGCGGATGCTCGGCGTGTTCCTCATCGTTCTTGGAGTAGATAAGAATATCATCGATGAAGACCACGACAAACTTATCCAAATACTCCATGAATACCGAATTCATGAGGTTCATGAACAAAGCGGGAGCATTGGTTAAGCGAATGACATGACGATTAATACTTTCATTACAAGCCGTGGCGAGTAGAGAACACAGTCTTTGGAATATCCTCGGTCGAATCGAACTTGATGATATCACTCTCAAATCAATCTTGGAAAACTTCGAGCTCCGGTTAATTGATCGAAGAGATCGTCGATCTTGAGGGCAATGGATACTTGTTCTTCTGGTCACTTCATTAAGCGGTAATCAGCGCTTTCATGCGTAAAATGCAATCCTTCTTCTTTGAAGATTCTTTGGACAACCCCAAGGAGATGAGCTAGAGGCGGATGAAACCCTTCTCTTGCAGCTCACTTAGCGCTTCTTCACTCTACCAACTCGTTCGGAGGCATCGTCGGCCTCTTAGAAATAGGGGCGATGCAGGCCAACTCAATGACAAACTCGAGATCTCGAGCTGGTGGCATCCTGGAAGATCATCGGAAAAGACATCAATGAAGTCACAAACTGTTGGGACTTCATTAATATCTAAACGGACTTAAGCCGAGGCGAAGATGTGGACCTAACAACCGGCGAAGAAGAAGCGAACACCGAAGGACTAGAAAGAGAGCGGACTTCTTGGCGCAATCGATTTGCCCCATATGGCGAGACAACCAATCCATACCAAGAATCACGTCGGACTTCGCGAGACTTGAGGAGAATAAGATTGGCGAAATCAACTCCCTCAATCTCGATGGGGACATCCTACACTCAAGCTCGGCTCTCAACTCCGATCCGGGAGAAGCGAATGAGTAGCGGGACCGACAATGGAGAAAAAAAGCTCTCCAACAGCGGACAAGCGACTTCGAAACAAAGGAATGTGATGCTCTGAATCAAACAAAAGCGATGGCAGGATGAGAGTTAACAAAAGCGTACCTAGCACAGCGTCGGGTGCCTCTGAGCCTCCTCATGCGGTGATAGCGTTGTGCGACCACTACCACGCCTTGGGTAGCGGGGCGATCTTGGGTCTGCGAAGATCCACCTCGGCGCGTCCTCCATTAGGGCGAGTGCTCTCCGATCTTCTTAGGGCATTGGTTAGCATAATGCCCCTTACGGTTGCATGCAAAACAAGTGACACGGCCGCGGGTTGCGAGGAACGCTCTGACTTTCATGGCGCCGTGGTAGGGCACGACTGCGACGAGCGAAACGAGGCGAGTGACCTCGGGGTCTTGGCGAGGCTGGAACCCAGACTGCCGAAAGCGAGGCGGGGAGGCGGACTTGGAAGACTTGTAAGTCTCCCACTTGCGCTTCTGAGGAATCCATAAGCTCTCGAGCCGCATGCTCGTGACGATGGCCTTGTCGACCAAGGCACGGAAATCGAGGAAAAGTCGACAATGGATAGCTTGTCCTTGACTCCTCGGACAAGCCACGCTGAACTTGGCACCTTAGCCATATCGGTGGCCACATCCTCGGGAGCATAACGAGCTAGATGGTTGAACTT
The DNA here is from genome assembly GCA_036346405.1 of Phyllostachys edulis. Taxonomy (NCBI): domain Eukaryota; kingdom Viridiplantae; phylum Streptophyta; class Magnoliopsida; order Poales; family Poaceae; genus Phyllostachys; species Phyllostachys edulis. The sequence goes on along the minus strand of JAYEVD010000447.1, from coordinate 106,960 downwards.
CGTATACATACTCCATGGTGAGCTCGCCCTTGCTTGGCGCAAAAACTCTGCTTCTTGATCTCCATCAAGCCGGCGGGGATGTGAGCCAGCCGGAGGCGGCCACGGAACTCCTCCCAAGGCGGTGTGGTCTCACGGGCTGCATGGCGAATAGCTCTCCCACCATGACAAAGCTGCACCCTCCGGTGGTGCGAAGCAAATAAGCGCCTTCTCGTGCTCGGCAGCTGCGCTATCTGGCTTCCGCTCCACGAGGCAAAGCCAATAAATGCATCAGCGGAGTCCTCGAGCCGAAAGAAAAGGTAGGGGGAGCTGAGTCTGAAAAACTCAGCGAGTCCTCCAGCGGTGATGGGCATTCACGACCAGATCACGAAGCTCCGGAAAGTGCGGTGGTGTTGCTGCGCGATGGCGTCGATAGAACTCTCACATCATCCAGCGGTTCGCTCAATCGAAGAAGAACCTCGGCCATAGTCGGAGGAGGAGAAGCTCCTCGTCGGACCAGGTGGCCAAGCCTTGGCACTACTGAGTCGTCCGCCATCTGTTACAAAAACCTTGGTTAGCAACTAGACTCGAAACCAAAGCCTTAAAAAAAAGCAAAAAGCGATCGACTAGGGAATGGAATATCACCCTAAGCGAAAGCCAAAACAGCGAGTAAATCAACTTTAGAAGCTTCTAAAAGACTCTCAAAACAGCCAAGAAACACCAAAAACAAGGCTCAACTTCTCAACTCACTAACCCGTATTGAATAAGCGAGTAATTGATCGAGAAGATTAAAATCAGATTATGCGTAAGGTTAATACTAGTAGAGAGCAATGTTAATTCAGCGAAATCGTGTTAGATACTTAGCTAACTAGTATCACATCTTACCCTTTTATTCCCACAAGTTTTAGTTGAATTAACCTCTCATTTTCTACCCTATTTAGGACTTATGAGCTCGCTGTCCGGAAATTTGCGATCGCTGTCAGATTTTGCATCCAAGCCTCCAAGCGAATTCTTCAACCGGAAACTTCAAAACCTTGTAGGGGCAGCTAACACTTCAATTTGCCAAACTCATTGGTTCCCAAAACCCAATTCGATAACACTATCTTTTAACAAGGAAGAGAGAAAACAGCTTTAAAACTCAAATTAGAGTGAGATGAGAAGAAAGCTAAGATAGATGAGGAGTAAAATCTGAGAATTACTTAAGCTTTCAAACTCATTTAACACTTTGAAATTAGGTTTTCAAAATATCCTAAAACGACCAAGCTTGCGTTACTACGGTCGGGACGGCTCGATACCAACTTTTGTGAGACCCGGTGTTTATTAGGCTCATAATACTTAGTCATCCAATTGACCTAGTATTATCAACCAAATAAACTCGGTCTCGAAGATGTATACTCCCGAGGATGCGATATACATACCTCACAACAAAAGAATGTATCAATTCCATACAACACATAGAACATAAGCAACAAACCGAAGTTAATATTAATATGGAATAGCTATTACAAAGAGGGCCCTAAGGCCAAATAGCAACAATTCTAAAGAGATAACAGTGGAAGCAAAGTGCCATAAAGATGGCTATAACACAAAACCAATCGGTGTGCCTTAACCCTAGGCATCGACCGGACCGCCAAGCTAGCCGTTGAAGAAGGCTGCAACACGTGGGACAAAAGTGAGGCTCTAGGATCTCACCCTCTCCTCTGCAACAAAAGCCACAAAATGCCACAACCACGGGCGGATGAGTACATAAAGTACTCCATAAGACTTACGTGTAAGATAACGAGGCCTATAACATATGCTACATGCAAGCTTTATGTAAGTGGAGGTTGTATGTCTCATTTAACATAAAGCAACATTTATTTGCAATAACATAATAGATTGAAGGCAATTTGGCAAAGCATTTTTAATTGTTGAAATAACAACACGATAATACATAATAACAACAACATGAACAACCTAGAAGTGACTAACCCATTAGTCACCACAACAATAACATGAACTCCCGTTCATACCAACCAAGTCAAGTTTTAATTAAATGTTGTAGTCTAGTTCTCACGGGCGTATCCGGCGTGTCCATAACCTAGGGCGAGGCTATTGAATAGTTTTATCCTGCAGGGTGTACCACTGTACCCACCACGTCGAGACCGCCTTTCCTTCGCACACTACCAAGGTGTCTTGGCACGCTAAGTCCTCTGAGACATTTCAATGGACAATGCTAATTAAGTCGCATAACCCACGGGGAGAAGGAGACATTAGGCGACCTACCGGAAGCTAATGCTCCCTCCCACACCACACACACATTTATCTTTAAAACCACCAACAAGGCGACCCCAATTAACACCTCCAAAGTACTTAGTCAAGAGGGTCCCATTTCCCCTCGTGTGGTTAGTCATAATATGCTTTCGATCTGGGCGCAAGTAACTCGGTCCTTAGGGACTTAGGCATACTTCCACAATCCAAAAACCACACCATTCATCCAATATGCCCAAGTCTAAACAATCTTTTATTTTCAGATTTTCACTTTACAAATTAACAAAGCACAAGTGCTGGACATAAAGGAGTAATATTTAGATTTGTGTGATCAAGACCATCGACTAAGCCGATGATCGCCCATTTCTACCGTTATCTAAGCATTGCTAAGCATTTGAAATCACAACTACTAAGTGATAGGAGTTCATCCACGAACTCCAACCACAGCAAATAACCTAGGCTCATGGTAGTAAAGACATGGTATTCCTACAGATTATGCAACTATAGGATCCACTAACCATAATTAAACAAAGTAGCAATGCATACATAGAGTTTAAACAACATAATAGACTTGCAAATATAGGATGAATCATGGTCAAACTGCTTGCCTGGCTGTTGAGGTCACTTTGTTGCGGAGGATCGTTCTCGGGATTACCACAAATGTCGAATCCTAACGAAAAGCGATAAAGAGTCGATAAGAGTAAAGAAAAAAGCAACAAGACCCAACAGCAAAAGTTCTCCGAATGATTTGAAATTTTATAGCAGCAAGGTATTGATTTAACATGAATATAGAAACAAGAATCAACTGATTTGGATCTTTAATGCAAAAGTTCTGATGAAAACACTTTTGCTCAGCCTAGTAATTAGAATTAGGTTACTATTCATCGACAAAATTTCTAGACATGTAGGGAACCTGAAAATTTTACAGTAGTTCAAGCATCTCATGAGAGGAACAGCAAAATAGGGTTCATCCCATTTGGGGCTATATTGCATTCTCTACTAACTTTTGAAACAAGAACTTGAACAAAATTATAATGCATGATTATTTCTCCTAGAAACAGTAACATGTTCAAAACTATTTTTCCTAGCAAGTTCATTAATAGAGGAACCCAACAGACTTGGATTCACTCAAAAATCATTTACAGAGAATTAGTTATGCATTTTACAAGTTGCAATGTTTTCTAGTAAACAATTAAAGCCTATGCAAAGTCAAAGTTAATTCTGGACATTTTTGCAACTAACACATGATTACAAGTATTTTTAGATTAAAGTATAGGTAATAACAGAATTAACAAAGTTGAGTTTAACTAAAAAGGATTTATATTGAATTTGTTATGTATTTTTCAATTTAACAGGAATTTCATTGCAATAATAAAGCTGAGAATGTTTAAAATCTAATTTCATGCTTTTCTGGAGTCATATTAATCTTCTAAACATTTTTAGATTAAAGTTTAGATCCTAACTGAATTAACAGAAGTGGAATCATCTAAAATGAATTCCCATGAAAAGATATGCATTTACAAAGATTAATACCTTTTTCGGTTCAAAAATAAAGCTCTCGGGAAATTCATAAACCCATTAAGGCGTGGCCTATTGTGAACCGTAGATCCTGGATCGTGCGGCCCGATCAGGTCAGCAGCCCGCCCGTAGCATACGGAAGCTAACGCGTGGACCGTTGATGGAGAATCAACGACCAGCGTTGAATCGAGTTAGCGGGGTTGGGCTCGCAGCGAAAATGGAGGCGGGATTGTGGGCGTTGATCGAAGATCGAGGCGGCTCATAGTGGAAGCGGCACGCAGTGCACACCTTCGATCGATCTCCCCACAGATCTCGCAAATGGGCGGCTCACACTCAGCGACCAAAAGCAGCGGCGCCCGATGATTACCGCGGCCAAGCGGCTTCACCGGCGCCGGCGACCTCGGCTGCGGCGCGAACCAAGCGCACCTCGGGTGCACAATAACTGCAGTCGCCAGCACCACTCACCCCCCTCGGTGAGGTCCACAGCAGCCAGCAGGCGAGGGCGACTCTGGGAAGCGACAACCGCGAGGAGAAACTCCGGCAGTCGCCTAGCGGAGTGCTGGTAACTACATGCTACAGATGACTCACCAGTGTGGAGGCTGGGGTGGCGGGCGATGCCGTCGGCAAACATGGCGGCGCTCTGGCGGCGACGAGGCCGACTGAAGAAGACAGCGGCCGGGTCATCAAATCGGACCCTACTCACCCACTTGATCTTTGCCCGAGGAATCGAGAGGAGGTGGACTCACGGAGGTGGAGAGCGAAAGGCGTTCTTGACGCGAGCTACAAAATCGATTCACCTCACTCCTGCGAGAAACCCAAAATTGGGAGAGGTTAACCACCACAGAGGTGAGAGAGAGAAGTGGAGTAGAGAGAAGGAGGCGCCAGCTGAACCCTTGCCTTCACCAAAGCTCGGAGGCAATGGCGGCAGCGGTGACAAGCGAGTGGAGCGAACAAAGGCTGAGGGGTGCTCGCTAGAGTATCTGTGAGGCTAATGGAAGCCAAGGAAAGAGGCCAAGGGCTAAAGTAGCGAGGAGGAAGAAACAGCGGCGGGAGAGCCTCGGGTCCTTTCTCTGCCAAGGGAGCTCTGAGAGGGGCGGGGAGGCGGTGTGTGAGGGACTTAGGGAGGAGCACGTAGAAGCATTAAATGCTGCCTGAGACCCGTTGAATACCGCCCGTGTGCGACGACGTGGCGCCCACTCCTTGCCATAGCCCGCTGCACTGAGAGAGAGGGTTGCGGGAGGAGACGACGGCAGTTGAGCCGCCGCGATTTAGATCGAAGAAGTGAGAAAGAAGATGCCTTCTTGAAGGGTATCACGAAAATGGGCGCCGATTTTAATCAACGGCCCAAAAGAGATCGCCAGCGCCATCCGCTTAGTGCAGCTAGGCGGTCTGACCAGGTCAAGTGGCTGAGCGAGGGCTCGGGTTCAAGCCGGTGGAGCAGTACAATCGAGGTTGAGTTTGAATTGAACAGCAGACTTTGGGGATTTAATTGGGGTATCAAATCAACACCAAAAATTATGAAATTTTACAGGAGCTTTATGACTAACATATTAACCTCCATAAAATTTCCAGAAGAGTTGGTGCAATGAATTTTCTAGGAAATTCCAGAAGGATGGATAGTGAGGTTTGACCAGGGTTTAACTAGGTTTGACTTGCCTCTAAAATTATTCAAACAATTTCTAAAAATTGTAAGAAAATTCAGAGGGTCACAAGGCTTCCTTAGAACTCAGGAAAAATATTTACAAGTGTTGGACAAAAGATTTTTTATCCGAGGAGGTTTTTGATTGGAGTTTAAATTGGGGATTTGATTTCTATTCCCATAATTCTTTTACAAAATTACAGAAAGGTTCAAGAACCTAAAGATAAATAAAAAGTTTTAATTTCCCTCATTTTCAGAATTGGGATGTTACATCCTCCTCAATAAGGCCATTGAGAAAGGCACTCTTCCGTCCATCTGGTAAAGCTTGAAACCCTTAGAAATTTGCACAAAGGCAAGCAGGATTCTAATGGCTTCAAGTCGAGCTACAGGGGCAAAGGTCTCCTCGAAGTCTAGACCCTCAACCTGGGAAAACCCCTGAGCTACCAATCTAGCCTTGTTTCGGATGATTACCCCATCCTCACTCTGCTTGTTCTTGAACACCCACTTGGTTCCAATGATATTGTGGCCTCGTGGGGGCTCAACAAGCGACCAGACCTTGTTTCTCTCAAAGTTCTCTAATTCCTCATGCATGGCATTGACCCAAGACTCATCAGAAAGGGCGTGACAAACATCCTTGGGCTCAAAAGAGGCAACAAAAGCGAGAATGGAGCGAAATTGAGAAAAGCAGGACTTAGGCGTGTGACACGCTCAAAAGGTCTCAATCATCTGCTCTGAAGGATGCCTTTTACGGATATGTGGGGAGGTCTGGATGAGAAGAAGAAGTGGCCTCTACCTCGTGTGCGAGGCAGGCGGGGGCGAGCCACTAGCTCGGGAAAGCGGAAGGCAAAGTGATCACCTTGAGGTGCGTGGAAGAAGGCATCTCAAGGGGAGGAAGAAAGGCTGGATCGGGATAAACAACCATCGTCTCCTCGTCCTCATCATCCACAAAGATGGTCTCGGACTGCTCTAAGAACACGAGATATCTGGCCTAGTCCCGGTGGCCTCGTCAAAAGTCACCTCGCGGTCTCTACCATTTGCTAGACTCGCGATTCAGGACCCTATAAGCCCTTGAAGAAGTCGAGTAGCCTAGAAAGATCTGATCACGAGGCGTGACTCGAACTTATCTAGGTTTCCGGACTTCAAAATAAAGCACTTACAACCAAACACACGAAAATGAGAATGGCGGGCTTTAGCACGTATCTCAACTCATAAGTCTTGATGCAAGAGTGCGAAAAAAACTCGATTGAAACATGGCCTTGTGATGCAATGGCCTCGACCCAAAACTTCCTCGGTGTAGAGTACTCATCAAGCATCGTCTGGCCATCTCGACCAAGGTGCGGTTCTTCCTCTCCTAGCGCCATTTCTTTGAGGGCGTATGGAGAAAGGCGGTGCTCTACACTGTCTCACCGTGAAACTCTCAAAGTAGGAATTCTTGAACTCCGTGCCATTGTCCTTGCGGATCGCTCGTAAGGCACCGGGAGCTCAGCAGACTGACCTACTAAAAGACCTCGGAAATGTGTAAATGTCTCGTCCTTGAGGCTAAGAAAAAACACCAAGAGTACCTCGAGAAGTCATCGACCACAACAAGAACATACCACTTCCCTCCTGTTTGCACTCAATTGGTCCAAGCTGTGTCCATGTGGAGCAGTTGTCCGGTGCATCGGTCATAATGCTTGTGTGGGAGGATGAGCGGCAACCATCTTCTTGTGTCTTGGGCATGGAGTGCAAACAAGATCTTTGACCATCTTGAGTTTGGCGGACCACGAATGAGATCATGGCGCTAACTTTCGGGTCAAATGGTCAAATCAATATGACCAAGTCTCCTATGCGAGAAAAAGAGATCGCGGGACTCGGAAGCAACTAAACACACGAGAGGATCACGGAAGAATCGGAGAAAAATCAGCACGAAAGATCCTCCCATAACGAGAAATCCATAAACCGGACTACAGAAGAATCAAGAATTTTGCAATTGTTTTCTTAAAGCTCACCTCGAAACCGTCATCGGTGGTGAAAGCGGAAAGCAAATTGTCTTTGCGGCTTACTAACCAAGGCAACATCCTTAAGAATAAAAAAGCGATGTCGCCCGCAGTACCTTTGGCGATGGCGGCGCCCAGACGGCGTCTCCGAAGGTGATCGTCTCATCACGGAAGCGGGCTGGGAAGAAGAACCAGCGGGAGTCTCCGGTCATATGGCGAGAACAACAGGAGTCTACAAGCCAAACCTTCTCCTTCCCTACCGGCGAACTGAGTCAAGCAGTAAAGTCTCGATCTTGGGATAAATCAACAATGATTTTGGCACCCATCTTGAATAACACGTCGGCGAGATGAAGTAGTCAAGCCGCAGTGACCTCTATCTACCCTCGCTCTCTGTAACTCAAAGAAGGTCTAAGTAGACAGAATATTCTTTGGGTCCAGCCCTCTGAAAGGCGAGTCGAACACACAACAACATCTTGAACACGCCTTGAGTAGCTATCTCGATTGGAAAAGCGAGATCTACCCTCGGGACGGCGGAAGTCACGGTGAAAGCGACATGAGGGCGAAAACCGAAAACTTCGGAAAAACCAAGTCCTCGATCTTTGCACAAACCCATCGGAAGAAACAAGTCTAGACCTCGTGTTGGTCTTAGGTGCACTCAAGGTGCAGGGCCGACCACAGATCGCCTAAGAGACTCAACATAGTCTCTGTGATCTTGGCGCGCTGAAGCATCGATCGTGTGTGTCCATCCTTGGCGGAAGGTGCGGTGATACTTCACCTTCGAGAGGTAGAAGAAGTATGTGAAATTACCTTCTTGTCGAAATCCCTGGACATAGCCCGTGACTTGAAATGGACTTTCTCGGTCTGGGCTCGATCTCGATCACACACAGTGCTATGGAGTGCGAGCACGGCGGTGGATGCTTCCTCATGTCCTCAAAGAAGTCATATCCTAGACCTGATTAAATCTGCGAGATCTTAGATTGGTCTAGAATAAGATTGAGCTTCTTCTTGCCTCCTACAAATCTCTCGAGAGTGTTCATAAAATCTTGACACTCCCGAAAGAGAGTGCAAGAAGAAGCGAGGGAAAGAAAGGGCAATGAAGGTAAGGAGCAAAGAAGAACCCGGCGAGAGGAAGAATGGCTTGTGCACGCCTGGTAGACTCTGAAGAGCAGATCTCTCTGCTAGCGGTTGGTTCACGTCGCTAAGCGTCTCAACCTTACCACAGGGCTTCTCCCCTTCTCCACAATCATATTACAAGCACAATGTGGCTTCTCTAGAAGGTCCTTAGTTAGCTTCACACATTTCTCATCCAAAGCAATCAAATCGATTTTAGTTTGTTACACTTAATGCATGGTGAGCTAACGGGGTCCTTAGAAGCAAACTTAGCCATCTTCCTTTCATGATCAATCATATCTTGAAGCTGTTTGGAAACGACCTCAAGTTCAGCCGATTAACTTAGGGCAGTTCAAGCATGAAACAATCGGCTCAAGTAAAAAAGCTTGTAGTTGACAATTTTATGATCTGCCCGTTTTAAGTTCATCTTCAAGTTATTGCAATTTTCACAAGACTCAGGCGAGATCAAGGAGCATGGCATAAGATCCTCTAGCGACAATGTCCTTACCCTCACATGAGGTGGGAAAGTAGTCTCATCGGTAATAAGTAGGGTATGACCATCCTACTCAACTCTAACTTTCGACAAGCGGACTAACATTCTCCACCTTAACACTATCAAGTTTGGAGGACACACTATCATGTGAGGTCCTTAACTTCTCCATATCAACTTGACAAAGCGAGCATGTATCACAATCATCACTAGAAGGCGGATGTAAGAGCAATAATCTCTAGTGATGATCTATCTATTTCCTTCTCTAACTCGGCACACCTAGCCTTAGCTTTAGCATGAAAACCTCCTAGCTTAAGAAAAGCATGATTGAATTTCGTGGGTGGGATCTACCTCGTCCAGTGAAGTCAACTTCATTGTCATTGAGTTCGCCCTCGAGACCATAAAGCACATCTTGGAGAAATCGTCGCCGCCATCCTTGGGCTCTTGGTCACCGTCCGTCATCGTCGCTCCATCCCTCCACCTCGTTGAGGTCGAGGTCGTCGAGCGGTGAGGCCCAGCGATGGAAGAGCTTCTTAGCTTTGCGAAGTTGCGGAACTTCTTCTTCTTTGGCGTCTGGTGGAGAGCTTCTTGTTGCAGTTCTTGTCGGTGTAGTCGTTCTTGCGAACCGCCGTAGTCGTTCTTGCCCTTCTCGGCTTAGGGCGGTTGCTCGGATGTGGTTGGGGCCACCACACTCGAAGCAAATCACGGGTCCTCCTCTCTTTCTGTCCCTCCTCCTTTGTAAGCATGGGAGAATCTTGAGCAAGGAGGGCAAAATTTGCTCATCCAAAATTTGCTCTAGCGATCATCGGTTATGTCACGAGGAAGCGACAAGGGAGAAATTGCAGAGGACTCGGAAGAGAGACGGAAGCTGAGCTGGGATCGGTGACGGGGCCATCGGCTGTGACTTGACCTCGAGACAACGTCAATCTCGTGAGTCTTGGCGTGGTCTGGCATCAAGAGTCAAGGTCGAGAAGGTCTGTCGTGTCTTTGATGGTGGTCACTTTCATCTCCCACCTTGTGGTCGAGTCTTAGTAAGTATCGGGCGTTGTCCGAGTCGGGGTATGTGAGGCCGGCCAGCTCGGAGGTTGCTCAAGATCTTGTGAAAGCGTCTGAAGCACTCATCTAGGGACTCACCGACAAGCATCTCGAATTTGTTGTATTCTCGTTTGAGGCGGTCTGTCGAACCGTCTTGATCTGGGTGGTGCCCTCATGGTATCGTCGAGGTCACCCGGATATCGTGAAGCGGGCGGCAGGTGAGATATCTTGTCAAACTCACTCGACTCAAACCACGGATGATGATGTTCCTTGCCTTTGCATTACGCCTCAACATCAGCCATGTTCCGGCATTGATGTTCTCATCGGCGAGAAACGGCGAATCGTACCTTGACCTTCGCGGATGGCATACCCAGGCTGGATGTATGTCTCCATTCGGCTCTTCGGAAGGGTGTCGATGCCATCAGCAGGCGACAATGGAAGTGCTTAATCCATCGCCATGGCTCTTGAGACGGTTAAGGTCTATTGAAAAAAGCTAACGGCTCGATACCAATTGTAGGACGAAATGGCGACGGAGGGGGTGAATGTCGCTCTCTTTAAAATCGCCCCAGAAAATGTACTTGATTTTTTCAAGAAGAAGCAAAACAAAGTAATTCATAGAGTTAATTCTGCTGAAACACAGGCATGTGACCTTTGAAAAATTCAGCATAAATCGAGAGACCGACCGATAAAAATTCAACTGAAAATACATTTGTTTAATCTGCATGCAAAAAGGTTGAAAATCAGCAAAAAAAAAATGCTGCTGTAGATGGCCACAACAAAGAAAGTCTGCTGCCAAGGATCGAGTAGCATCTAATTTTCAAACATCATTACTAAGCAAAGATGCAACGCCACGAGCTTGATTTCTATCGACAAGGCGGCAAGAACCAAGAACGGATTTTGCAATCACGGAAATCCGACAACAAGCGGGAACTACAACTCTAGATTAAGGCTGCTTGCTCACAATGATACATCAACCAAAAACGGCGCCGCCAAGAACATCTTGATTTTAGGGAGGAGCTCTGAGCAATAAAAAAAAAATTTGCTAGCACAAAACTCCAGTTCTGCGGGCAAACAACTTCTCTGAGCCTTGCCCCCCATCAGTTTTTCAAAATTTGGACAGAGCGGAAACAAGCGGAAGAACCAATTCTAAGCGACAAAAGGCTGCGAGATATTACAGACCTTTGGACCATTACATGCATGAGTCAAGAGGATCGGCAATAAAAATAAATGAACAACTAACGGCCGCCTCAATGGATTTTTACATTACATGCTACAAAGGCGCCACGAGGCATACACTACAGGCGTTCTGAGCGGCGGCGGACTCAATCACGAGAACAAAAATTTTGAGGCACAAAAGCGATGAGACAAAACCGGATCTCAAGACAATAACAAGTTCTTGCGGGCACTACCTGCGGGCTTGCGCCAAATAAGAGGACAAGCTACCGCCGATCCAAAAGAAATAAAAAAGGCTAAAACATCAACTCTGACCAGAAAAAAAGATCTCGGTTGGAACATTAAAAAGCGGCTGACAAGCTGGTGCTGATTTTGAAGCGCCGCCACCCGACATAAAGCAATCAAGAAGCTGCTCATATGCAAACAAGAAAGCGACCAAGATAAACAACCACCATCTCATATTGATCTAAAGGAAGAGATACATGATTGATACAAGAGGAATGATTAGAAACTTTCATCTCATCCTCTCTCACTCTCAAAACTCAAGAACATACTCGGCCATCTTGAGGAAAAGCAAGGGGACAAGCGAGGAACAACCCTCAACAACTAAAGCCTAAAGCCAAAACAAACTCTAAAGCCTCTTTTGACTAAAAACCCTAGAAATTCTTGAATTGTTCAGCTTGGGCAGCAGCCCTCCATCCTATTATAGCCCATGGCTAACGGGTCTCCACCCGTTCGCCCAAAAAAACCAGCAGAACCGCTCCGCTTGTGCGACCTTGCGAAATTCCCGTTCGCCCCTCCACACCTTCAGGAAAGCTTCAGCTTCTCGTCTCGCCGCCTGCAACCACCTCGAGTCCACGTCGTCTTTGACACATCCAGGCCGTTCGACCTCGGCGCCACTGCACCTAGTCCGGTCCACCGTGTCTCGCCACGACTCCACCCGATGTCCTGCGATCCACAGAGACAAAAACACATCAAATAGCACCGCTTCGATACATGAAAGCGTAAATACCAACAACTTACCATGACAAAATCCAAACTTGTCGAAACAAAGAATATGCATCCTAATCCCATCGACCAAGTTTGACCAAACCAGTGAGCTGTTGCTGCATAGCGACATGGTCCAAACCACCCAAACCAAACTCGACTTCCTAAACCTATGTCAATTACTCATCACACACGGGGCGACCTCCACATGGTCTCTCAATCTCCCCTTGATGAGTATATTGACAAACTCAAAAAAAGCTTTAAGTTGAGTTTGAGTTTGAAGAAACCAACATGGTCCAAGAAGAAGAAATGAAACTAATGACCATGTCGACGGAAGAACACTAGAGCAACAACTAAAAGAGCAAATTGTTCTCCAAAGCTCTAAAATGATCCCAACTAGACTTTTCTTCTCTATTCTCCCCTTTTGGCAATAAACACATCAAGAATGCTCAAGAGAAATATGACATGTCAATGGATGAAATGGTGAAGTTTGATTATTCTAAGCGATTAGAGCCATGAGAATTATCGAGAATGACCATAATGTAATACACCAAGCCATAACTCAATAAAAAGGCTATCTAGATCATGACAAGATATGTATAAGCTAGCTAGAACACATAGATGACAATCTGAAAATGAGGTACATTATGTGAGCAAGTCAAGTCATCAATGAGCAAAGTCTAGCTAGAGATATCCAAGGATGATCGAGCCATGTCAATAAGCTAAGCGTAGCTAAGAAGCTTAAATTGAGACCAAATAGAGTGCTATGCTCAAGAATGAAACATTGGTTAAAGTACTTGATACTTTTTGTAGCTTTAAGCACATTGAACACATAAACCATATTTTCTTTTGAAATTCATGGTGGTTTCCAACCAGATTTTTGTTTTATCATGTGCTAGGTCTCAAGCCTTATCGACTACTCCAAGCGAGAAGCTTAAGAAGATAGTCTAGGTCACCCAAAACTCCCCTAAGTTCATGCCAAGTGCAATGGCAAGCCGTCTCATAGGAGAGAATTGGTGAGATCGGTTTTTCACAAAAGAGATCTTTTGCCTTTTAACAAGTTGTACTAACTCATGCATCATCAAGAGACTAAAACGACTCAATCTAAGGCTCAATATAGATTCATCACTCTACCCGACCTATTTGACATGGCATGAATCATAAAAGGATAGCTCAAGAAAGACTAATCTCGAGTGCTAACATGACAAGTTTTAGTTTAAGTTGAGCAATTTTAATTAACTTATCATGGCAAAAGCTAGGCTACACATATGAAGTCATGATAAATCTAGCAAATAAGCACAAGTCATGGCAAGGTGTAAAGCATTGTAAACATGTCATAGCGGGATAATAATCAAGGCTCAATGTAGTTATATTACAATGCGAGAATGCTAGAAATCACGAGAAGATCCGGCTCCCCTCAACATTAGATGCAACTTTTAGTTCAAGTTGAGTTATGTCAATATTAAGCTCGAAGCTCCCAAATGAACTCCTTGAACCAAAACAATAAATCGAGAAGGCAGCAAAGAAAACATAAAAGCAGGGATCCTTAAAGCATAGATAAGATATAGAGAATACTATGGCTCAGAATGACTCTCATCTACCCATATGACTCTAGGACTATCAAGCGCCCACTTAACACACCTAGGAGCAAACCGTGCCTGTCTGCAGGGTGGCCCAACCCTCGCTAGAACCTACAAGAAGTGAGTGAGCTCAACCTAGTGAGATAAGTGTGACTAATAAGCGACATCCTAGAATCACAAGATAAGGCAAAATCTAAACAACTAGACAAAAAAGCACTCTAATCTATGCTAGGAGGACTAATCCCAAATGCACCCAAAATGCAATGCAATAGTAAGGAGCAAGAGCATAAATAATATAGTAAAAGCGATAAAACCCAAAGCTCCCCTCACTCAGGTCCATAGGACAAACCACCCCAAGCTCTCCCATGAGTGAAAACCTCGAACTATCAATGGCTTGGTGAAAATGTCGATGGCGGTGGTCACTCTCCTGGCTGGAGCACTATATCGCCCTTCTCTACATGGTCTCTAAGGAAGTGGAAGCGGATATCGATGTGCTTGGTCAGAATCTTTGCTGGGTTCTTGGCAATGTTAATCGCGAAGTGTTATCACAAAAGAGTGGAACAACATCGATAACTAACCCAAAGTCCTTGGTCGAAGTCATCGAGCACTTGGCTCTGACAGCCAGGCTGCGACAAGCGTACTCGACCTCTGCGGTGGGTGTGCAACAGGATTGCTTCCTCGAAGACCGAGAAACAAGAGAAGTGCCAAGAAATTGGCGGTCTGGAAGTGCTCTTCCTATCTATCCTCTGACCCGGTGAAGTGCGCATCAGAAGGCTCTCAAGGAAAGAGCGGGATGAGGAAGAGTACCGATACCATAGTCAATGGTAGCTCGCAGTGCGAAAGATCGCTTCACTTTGGCGGTGAAAGCGAGGAGCAGCAAGCGCGCACAAACACACGAAAAATGTATATACGGTCTCGAGGCGTTGAGGTACAAGAGGAGCCAATCATCTTTGCGAAACTCCTTTTGATCAAGCGGCTCGCCATCCTCATCTGGTCAAGATAAATTTGTAGAAGCCATGGAGTCGACCGCGGGCTTACCATCACTCATGTCGAGCGTCTCGGGAGATCACGAGTGTACTTGCGATGAAGAAAAGTACCCTCCAGTGCAGCTTGATTTGGAAGCCAGAAAGAATGTCAACTCACCCATCATGCTCATCTCAAACTCGGTGCTCATGACATCAAAGAAGCGTGAAACGAGCATGAGAAGAGCGCCAAAGATGATGTCATCGACATAGATTTAGACGAACGAAAGAAGTCACTACCAAGCCTACGGATAAACAAGGTCTTGTCAACTTTACCCATTTCAAACCCATGACTCAACAAGTAGGACTTAAGCCTCTCATACCAAGCTCAGGGAGCACCTTAAATCCATCTGGTAGCTTTGAAAGCTTGAAGACATGGTTAGGGTATTTGGGGTTCTCGAAACACGGAGGTTTGTCGGACGTAGACTTCCTCCTCAATAAGGCCATTGAGAAGGCACTCTTCCGTCCATCTGGTAAAGCTTGAAACCCTTAGAAGGCTGCAAAGGCAAGCAAGATTCTAATGGCTTCAAGTCGAGCCTCTGAGGGCAAAGGTCTCCTCGAAGTCTAGACCCTCAACACAGGAAAACCCACAGCTACCAATCTAGCCTTGTTTGGGATGATTACCCCATCCTCGCTCTGCTTGTTCTTGAACACCCACTTGGTTCCAATGATATTGTGGCCTCGTGGGGGCTCAACAAGCGACAGACCTTGTTTCTCTCAAAGTTCTCTAATTCCTCATGCATGGCATTGACCCAAGACTCATCGAGAAAGGCGTGACAAACATCCTTGGGCTCAAAGGAGGCAACAAAGGCGAGAATGGAGCGAGAAATGAAAAGCCGGACTTAGGCGTGTGACACGCTCAAAAAGATCTCAATCATCACTCTGAAGGATGCCTTTTACGGATATGTCGGGGAGGTCTGGATGAGAAGAAGAAGTGGCCTCTACCTCGTGTGCGGGAGGCGGGGCAGAGCCACTAGCTCCCGAGAAAGGGAAGGCAAGGGTGATCACCTTGAGTGCTTGAGTGGAAGAAGGCATCTCAAGGGAAGGAAGAAGAGGCTGGATCGGAGTAAACAACCATCGTCTCCCTCGTCCTCATCATCCACAAAGATGGTCTCGGTGCTCTAAGAACACGAGATATCTGGCCTAGTCCGGGTGGCCTCGTCAAAAATCACCTCACGGGTTTCTACCATTCTGCTAGACTCGCGATTCAGGACCCTATAAGCCCGAAGAAGTCGAGTAGCCTAGAAAGATCACGAATCACGAGGCGTGACTCGAACTTATCTAGGTTCCCGGACTTCAAGATAAAGCACTTGCAACCAAACACACGAAAATGAGAGGCATTGGGCTTTCGCAGTATCTCGACTCATAAGTCTTGGTGTAGGAGTGCAGAAGAAAAACTTCGATTGAAACATAGCCGCAGTGCAATGGCCTCGGCCCAAAACTTCCTCGGTGTAGAGTACTCATCAAGCATCGTCACAGCCATCTCGACCAAGAGTGCGGTTCTTCCTCTCCTAGCGCCATTTCTTTGAGGGCGTATGGAGAAAGAAGCGGTGCTCTACACTGTCTCACATGAGAACTCTCAAAGTAGGAATTCTTGAACTCCGTGCCATTGTCCTTTGCGGATCGCTCGTAAGGCACCGGGAGCTCAGCAGACTGACCTACTAAAAGACCTCGGAAATGTGTAAATGTCTCGTCCTTGAGGCTAAGAAAAACACCAAGAGTACCTCGAGAAGTCATCGACCACAACAAGAACATACCACTTCCCTCCTGCTTGTTGCACTCATTTGGTCCAAGCGTGTCCATGTGGATCATTTGTCGGTGCATCGGTCATAATGCTTGTGGGGAGGATGAGAAGCGGCAACCATCTTCTTGCGTCTTGGCATGGAGTGCAAACAAGATCTTTGACCATCTTGAGTTTGGCGGACCACGAATGAGATCATGGTACGCTAACTTTCGGGTCAAATGGTCAAATCAATATGACCAAGTCTCCTATGCGAGAAAGAGAGATCGCGGGACTCGGAAGCAACTAAACACACGAGAGGATCGCGGAAGACTCGGAGAAATCAGCACGAAAGATCCTCCCATAACGAGAAATCCATAAACCGGACTACAGAAGAATCAAGAATTTTGCAATTGTTTTCTTAAAGCTCACCTCGAAACCGTCATCAATAAGGTGGCGAAAGCAAATTGTCTGCGACTTACTAACCAAGGCAACATCCTTAAGAATAAAAAAGCATTATCGCCTGACAGTACCTTTGGCGATGGCGCCCGAGACGAAGCGTCTCGAAGGTGATCGTCTCATCACAGGAGGCGGGCTAGGGAGGAGAACCAGCGAGTCTCCGGTCATATAGCGAGAACAACCGGAGTCTACAAGCCAAACCTTCTCCTTCCCTACCGGCGAACTGAGTCAAGCGAGTAAAGTCTCGATCTTGGGATAAATCAACAATGATTTTGGCACCCAATCTTGAATAACACGTCGGCGGATGAAGTAGTCAAGCCCGGTGACCTCTATCTACCCTCGCTCTCTGTCACTCAAGCGAAAGGTCTAGAGTAGACCCGAAGGCTGTTCTTGGGTCCGGCCCTTTCTGAAGGGCGAGTCGAACACACAACATATCTTGAACACGCCGTGAGTAGCTATCTCGATGGGAAAAGCGAGATCTACCCTCGGGGCCCGGAAGTCACGGTTGAAAGCGACATGAGGGCGAAAACGAAAACTTCGGAAAAACCAAGTCCTCGATCTTTGCACAAACCCATCGGAAGAAACAAGCCTAGACCTCGTGTTGGTCTTAGGTGCACTCAAGGTGCAGGGCCGACCAGAATGCGCCTAAGAGACTCAACATAGTCTCTGTGCGATCTTGGCGCGCTGAAGCATCGATCGTTGTGTGTCCATCCTTGACGGCGAAGGTGCGGTGATACTTCACCTTACGAGAGGTAGAAGCGGCATGTGAAATTACCTTCTTGTCGAAATCCCTGGACATAGCCGCCGACTTGAAATGGACTTTCTCGGTCTGGGCTCGTCTCGATCACACACAGTGCTATGGAGTGCGAGCACGGCGGTGGATGCTTCCTCATGTCCTCAAAGAAGTCATATCCTAGACCACGATTAAATCTGCGGATCTTAGATTGGTCTAGAATAAGATTGAGCTTCTTCTTGCCTCCTACAAATCTCTCGAGAGTGTTCATAAAGTCTTGACACTCCCGAAAGAGAGTGCAAGAAGAAGCGGGGAAGAAGAGAAGGCAGAAGGTAAGGAGCAAAAGAAGAACCCGGCCGAGAGGGAAGAATGGCTTGTGCAAGCACACCAGACTCTGAAGGGACGATCCTCTTGCTAGCCGGTTGGTTCACGTTGCTAAGCGTCTCATCCTTACCACAGGGCTTCTCCCCTTCTCCACAATCATATTACAAGCACAATGTGGCTTCTCTAGAAGGTCCTTAGTTAGCTTCACACATTTCTCATCCAAAGCAATCAAGTCGATTTTAGTTTGTTACACTTAATGCATGGTGAGCTAACGGGGTCCTTAGAAGCAAACTTAGCCATCTTCCTTTCATGATCAATCATATCTTGAAAGCTGTTTGGAAACGACCTCAAGTTCATGATTAACTTAGGGCAGTTCAAGCATGAAACAATCGGCTCAAGTAAAAAAGCTTGTAGTTGACAATTTTATGATCTGCCGTTTAAGTTCATCTTCAAGTTATTGCAATTTTCACAAGACTCAGGCGGATCAAGAAGCATGGCATAAGATCCTCTAGCGACAATGTCCTTACCCTCACATGAGGTGGGAGAAGTAGTCTCATCGGTAATAAGTAGGGTAACGACCATCCTACTCAACTCTAACTCGACCAAGCGGACTAACATTCTCCACCTTAACACTATCAAGTTTGGAGGACACACTATCATGTGAGGTCCTTAACATCTCCATATCAACTTGACAAAAGCGAGCATGTATCACAATCATCACTAGAAGGGCGGATGTAAGAGCAATAATCTCTAGAGACAGTCTATCTATTTCCTTCTCTAACTTCGGCACACCTAGCCTTAGCTTTAGCATGAAAACCTCCTAGCTTAAGAAAAGCATGATTGAGCTGTTCGTGAGGTGGGATCTACCTCGTCAGTGTCGGAGTCTGTTCATTGTCATTGAGTTCGCCCTCGAGGGCCATGAAGCACATCTTGGGAGAAGTCGTCGCCGCCATCCTTGGGCTCTTGGTCACCCGTCCCGTCATCGTCGCTCCATCCCTCCACCTCGGCTGAGGTCGAGGTCGTCGAGCGGTGAGGGCGGTGGAAGAGCTTCTTGGCTTTTGAAGTTGCGGAACTTCTTCTTCTTTGGGCGTCTGGTGGAGGCTTCTTGTTGCAGTTCTTGTCGGTGTAGTCGTTCTTGCCCTAACCGCCGTAGTCGTTCTTGCCCTTCTCGGCTTAGGGCGGTTTGCTCGAATGTGGTTGGGGCCACCACACTCGAAGCAAATCACGGGTCCTCCTCTCTTCTGTCCCTCCTCCTTTGTAAGCATGGGAGAATCTTGAGCAAGGAGGGCAAAATTGCTCATCCTAAAGTTGCTCTAGCGATCATCGATTATGTCACGAGAGCGACAAGGGAGAAACCGCAAGAAGAATCGGAAGAAAGCCGGAAGAAGAAACGGGATTGGTGACTAAGGCCATCGATTGTGACTTGACGACGAGACAACGTCAATCTCGTGAGTCTTGAGGCGCGAGTCTGGCGCATCAAGAGTCAAGGTCGAGAGGTCTGTCGTGTCTTTGATGGTGGTCACTTTCATCTCCCAAACCGCAGATCGAGTCTTAGTGAGCATCGGCGAGCATTGTCCGAAGTCGGGTATGTGAGACCGACCGCTCGGAGGTTGCTCAAGATCTTGTGAAACGTCTGAAGCACTCATCTAGGGACTCACCGACAAGCATCTCAAATTTGTTGTATTCTCGTTTGAAGCGGTCTGTCGAGCCGTCTTGATCTGGGTGGTGCCCTCATGGTATCGTCGAGGTCACCCGGATATCGTAAGCGGGACGGCAGGTGAGATATCTTGATCAAACTCACTCGACTCAAACCACGAATGATGATGTTCCTTGCCTTTGCATTAGCCTCAACATCAACCATGTTCCGGCATTGATGTTCTCATCGGCGGAACAATGAATCGAACCTTGACCTTTCGCGGATGGCATACCCACAGCCTGGATGTATGTCTCCATTCGGCTCTTCGGAAGGGTGTCGATGCCATCAGCAGGCGACTTGGTCGAGTACTTGTCCATCGCCATAGCTCTTGAGACCGGTTAGGATCTATTGAAAAGAGCTAACAGCTCGATACCAATTGTAGGACGAAAATGGCGACGAAGGGGGGTTGAATGTCGCTCTCTTTAAAATCGCCCGAGAAAACGTACTGATTTTTTTTTTTCAAAAGAAGCAAAACAAAGTAATTCACAGAGAGTTAATTCTGCTGAAACTTGGAGCGCATGTGACATTTGAAAAATTCAGCATAAATCGAGAGACCGACCAATAAAAATTCAACTGAAAATACCGCTTGTTTAATCTGCATGCAAAATGGTTGAAGATCAGCAAAAAGAAAAACACG
Organism: Phyllostachys edulis; assembly: GCA_036346405.1. Taxonomy (NCBI): domain Eukaryota; kingdom Viridiplantae; phylum Streptophyta; class Magnoliopsida; order Poales; family Poaceae; genus Phyllostachys; species Phyllostachys edulis. The sequence continues at coordinate 86,635 of JAYEVD010000447.1, read as the reverse complement.
AATCTTAGATCATCAAGATTACGTATATTATCTTCTTTGGTCATGCCAATCCTACTTCGAAGCATCATTGATGGCAACACACAAGTAAAAACAAAACCAAAAAGGCGAAGATACCACACAATCAAAGGACTTGAGATCAAACAAAGAACGGGATTACACGCACCAAATCGTGAGATCGCACTAATGAGCGGACAAGCAAAAAGAAGGCCAAAATAATATTCCATACTCAAATCCAAGGATTCATATCACAACAAGTTGAAACAAAGATGTCAAGCCTAGGCAATAAACAAAACAAATAGCAGAGTCTTGATCGGCAAGCCACAGATTCTTTGGGAGAAACAAGCCGTTGAAGGTTCGATTTTTCACAGGGCTCACAAATACGCCACAGAGGCTCTACACTTTTTTTCTCACGCAGCACAACACAGCTGATCAAATCCTCAACACGCAAGAAGAAAAATCAAGATCAACTAAAAGATCAAGAAGCCAGCAGCAAGTTCGGTTGAATCAAGGATACAAGCCGATCTACAGATCAGAGCAAGAAGCTGCCGCCGCCAAGTGAAATCAGTTTTTGCGGGCGTCTCCACACGCACAGGAAGAGTGCTACACAAACCACATAGTGCCGAGCATGCAAGAGGATACTGCAGCCAGGGAAATAATTAATACTAAAACAGCAACCTGACAAAATCAATCCCATCCAGGCAGACAACACGATCAGCAACAAATGGCCGCACACTCCACAAGAAATCGAGTCAGCCGATTCAGTTGCATCAATGCAGTTCAGATCAATGATGGCAGTCAAGAAGAATCTTAAAATAGCGAACAAGATCCTAAAACATCTTACACGCAAGGCAAAACAACATTGAAGAGCGCAGCCTGCAGCCACTAGATTAAACAATTCTAAAACAGTGACCAACAGAACAACTTAATGCAACAAGTCAATACAGACTACTGGATTTCTTACATGCATGACTCAAAAGAATTTGTAATAAATAAATCCAAACTGGTGACCGCGATGGGACTTAACAACAACACCTCACCCGCACCATTCCTGCTGAGGAACAATTTCTTTGCTGATTTTTGAGTCGCTCAACTCGCTCACCAATGGTTACTCAGACAACTCTGAAAGCGCCTTGACATTTTTTTGGGAGCAAGGGGCGCCGCCACCAAAAAGCTCACCATATTTTTCCAAAGTAGCCCCTCAACCACTAAAGCCTAAAGCCAAAACAACCTCTAAAGCCTCTTTTGACTAAAGGAAACCCTAGAATCTTTTTCAAGTTCTCAGATTTGGGCAGCACCCCCTCCATCCTATTTATAGCCCATGGCTAACGGGTCTCCACCCCGTTCGCCCGCTAAAACCAACGGAGCCCGCTCCGCCAGCGACCTTGCGAAATTCGTTTAGCCCCTCCACCTGCACAGGAAGCTTCAGCGCTCCTCGTCTCGCACGCCTCGCAACCACCTCGAGTCCACGTCGTCTTTGACACATCCCGACCGTTCTGACCTCAGTGCCACCTGCACCTAGTCCGGTCCACCGTGTCTCGCCACGACTCCACCCGATGTCCTGCAGTCACACAGACAAGAAACACATCAAATAGCACCGCTCGATACATGAAAGCGTAAATACCAACATACTTACCATGACAAAATCCAAACTTGTCGAATCAAAGAATATGCATCCTAATCCCATACGACCAAGTTTGACCAAACCGACCGAGCTCAAGTTGCACCACATAGCGACATGGTCCAAACCACCCAAACCAAACTCGACTTCCTAAACCTATGTCAATTACTCATCACACACACGGGACGACCTCCACATGGTCTCTCAAAAATAATTCAATATCATAAGAATTTAATGCTCTACTCTCCTAGAGCTTCCAACTATTGTTCAAAGAATAAAAATAATTCAATGTTCTGCTTTAATCTGCTCTATGGCGATCATCTCCTCTTGGGCAGCTACAGCTGCGGCCGCTGCGATGTCCAAATGATGGGTGATGGTGGCTGCTACTGGGTTGTCCACATCCATGAGTGCAACTAATGGATGTGGATCCTTTGTGCCTGCAATGGCGAGGTGTGTCTTATGCTATCCTTTGCCCTTCTTCTTAGACTGGAAAGCATCAATAACGTGTGACCCACGACCTTACCATTCTTGCCCCTCTCCTTTGTGAGAGGCTTTCTCACCTTGTAGCTGCTAGCATTGGCTTCATGGCCAACATTGCTACTAAGCAGTTGTGAGATGTAGTTCTTCCTTAGAACATCATCTTGAGCTTTCGCAACTTGCATGATGTCAATCAATTCAGCATACTCCTTGTAGCTATCTTGATGATAGTTACGTGCGGGTTGTACCGCATTCGGGTGAAAGGTAGAGAGAGACTTCTCAATCTTCTGTTCATCTGTGATTACCTCACCACAGTGTTGAAAGCTGGTACAAATTCTGTACAAATTCTAGCCATCTTTGGGCTAGCTCTTGAACTCCGGTTCATGATGCGATCATCTACATATTCATGTAAATAGTTCATAAGATTACTGGTGGCAATTTGCATAAAATGATTGCAAAATTCTCATAATGTTCCCATATTTTTCTATGCATTTATCATGATTTACTACTATTTTAGTGATTAAAAGTAATATAAACAATCACATATAATAAAAGCGATAAATCTGACATATAAATTGCATATAAATAATAATAATAGAGTTAAACATGATTCAAATACTCAAAATGATTCAAAATTTGAATTTCTGAGGCCCTTTTCTGTTGAAATATGAATTTTCAGCGAATTCTGCAATTGTCATGGGCTAAAACGCTAATTTTCAGTTCTGAGAAATTTTTTCGTGCAATTTCATAAAAAAAACCCAAGGGCTTATTTGCAAGATTCGAGATTTTCCTTTTTTTTCTTTTCCTTTGCCTGAAATTCCCTTGGGCCGGGCCGTTATTGACTTGGCCCAAAACCGCTTCTCTTATCTGGGCACTAGGGTTTCCCTAGAGCCACGTTAGCTAGCAACTGACGGTCTGCTTGATCTGGCGACGATCTGGCGAGTAAGTGGTAGTCGAGAACCCGCGTCTTGGTCGCGACGCGCATTGGAAGCGGCCTCATGAAGTGGGCTGTTTGGCGGCTGCATGCAGTGTAAAGACGGCGTAGCGTGGCTCTGAGCATCTGGCGATTTAGTGCGTGTGGCGTGCTTGCGGCGGCTCGGCTGGCGGCGCGGCGTGGCGGCAATGGCCGGGTTCATGGCGCCTGATGGGTGGCGGGCATAGCACGCGGCGGTGGTGCTGCGCGGCTCGACGGTGTGTCTATGGGGCGGCGGCTAGCCGGCGGCACGCACGGCGGTAGGGCATGGTCGGGTGGCGCCGCAACGTCTTCGGTAAGCGGTTCGCGGCAACCGGGCAGTAGTGCATTGGGTGCCAGAGTGGCGAGCGGCGGCTCTGGTCGGTCGCGCGTAAGCGCGGTCTGCGGCAACCGGTGGTATGACCCGGTTTGGGCGCAGTTCGGGGGCGACGACCTGTGGCTTGAGGTCATGGTGCTATGTGCGGCATACGAGAGGCAACATGCCAGTCGGTGCGGGCGCTAAGGTGTGGCGCGACGGCCGGGCGATTCGGTGGAGCCCATGCGAGGGCTCGGCAAGATCATGATGGCGCGGTGGCGTTGGGGCGCTGGCAATCGGACCGGCCGGGCATGGCGACGTGGCGAGCGTCTGCAGGCATGGTGGCACGCCCGCTTAGGTGGCGTGGGGCGGCGGCGTGCGGCGGAAACGAACGATTTACACCGCAAGCGCGTCGGCCCCGTTTTTCTTTTACGTGTTCATGTAATCTATCATCTATAGTGCAATCGAATCGACATCTACTCTTTCATACAACCAACCGATCGGCTTGGCCAACGACTTCAAGTCGGCTCGCGGTAGATTAGAGTGGATTTGCATCGTAGGAAATACTCTAGAAAGCTAAATTTGTGGAATTGAAAGTGATCTAGAAAATACGATTCAATCTACGAGTGTCGTGCTTCGATGGTTACCTTTCGATTCAAGTAAAGGAGGCTTAGAGGTAGGCCGGAGTCGATCGTGCTGATAACGTGTTGAGGAACCGTCGCTGGCGAGTCCAATCCGATCGATCACCTCGTAGACAAATGTAGAATCGCATAGAACAATACAAGAACAAATAGTAGATTGAACACAGAGATATGAGCGATTTCCTTCTTCTCTTTATTTCTCTTCTCATGATCAGCTTTTTATAATGACTGATACCTCTTATTTATATACTATAGAACCTGCTAGAGTTTTAGATGGGACGCTCACCCATGAACCGGCTGGTGCACCGAGTCCATGGTTTTCCAACAACATATTCTTGGGTTTCAAAATGGATTGCTTCAGCGCTCAATTCTTTGCTTACGTCAGAACTTTCCATTCTTATGAAGCAATCATTTTTTTTGTCAAGTCAAGAAGATACTATGCCTGAAATTCTCTCTTTCAGACCACTCAACTTCAGATCTAAAATAAACAACATATTTTCCAAACTAGTGATCAGCGTATGCAGAAGCATGGGATTTATCCTAGAATAAAAAAGTAAGGTGTGTTTTGCGTGAGTTATTCTTATACCATTTCAGGTCGTACTCAAGCTAGCAGTTTTCTTACCTTGCAGATCATGAGATCAGGGATTTTCCAAAGGAAAATCACGCCATACATCCCCTTGTACTGGTTGGCTTTCCTGATCTGTTAGGTATTAGAGTATAAGAAAAATTGAAATCCTATACCAGGCAGTGACTGTACTGATAGCAAACATGACTTCACATTTAATTGATGCCTCACGATTATAAAAATTACATTTACATTGCTCAGAAATGTACTTCCAAAGCAAAGCTCGTATCATAGCAGTTGATTGCAAGTGATGAATAATTCAGCTTTTTGTTAGAAGTTGTTTTCAAAACAACAAGTTTAGTCAGATAAGCCTGATCAACTTATATAACTACCTTCTATATGGACTTTGAGAAGAATTAGACTTAGGTGGAGCTAGTGCCCAATATGCTGAAATTGTCATTTATATTCCCATCACAAGCGTGTTCGGGCGGGTGGGGCGTGGGCTGTGTGGCACCATTGGCGCCTTTTAGACGCCTTTCATTAACGCACTTATGGCACTTAGGGGCACATGGGCGATTAGCAATTAGCTCGGACAAGCAATTGTTTTTTGTCAGAAAAACAGTTTTTTAACTGGAGGATGCATTCGAAGAGTCGTGTCTCTTCATTTCGCATCCTTTCAAATTCTATATAAAGAGAAGCCCTTCAGCTTTTGAGATTAATTCGCATTGTTCTGTTCACGACGAGTTTTTACTTTGCTTTAGTGTAAACTTCGTCCAGACTTATCTTATCCTAGTAGCTTATTTGCAGTAGATCCTCGAAGCATTTAGACAGGGTGCAAATAATCGCTTTAGAAAAGCGCCTTTGGCATGATTCAAGTATCCTTCTCCACAAAATTCCAAACACTTTTTACATGTACAAAAAGTATACTCGTTTGCATAGAATAAATCGAAATAATTGGTTCTTAAATGTTGCGACTCTAGTGAAAAATGAGAACGGACGAACTCTCACTGTTTTCAAGTTTCTTCTTTTGACATTTTGTTATTTATAGTTTTAGTTTTAAGTTAACCAGATGATGAAAAGAAATATTAGACAGGAAATTGTTCATGTTTGCGGAGTTTGAAGGGGACAATTAATTATTTTCCAAATTTACTAATCAAGTAAAAAGCCTGGAGACGTAGACGAAATACTAGTACCAATCACATTTCCATAAGGGACAAAAATCAGATATCAACAAAGACAACTGGGATTCAGAGGAGAAGAGGTTGGAGGGATGTTGTACCTTGGGTTGGAGGAGGGAGGCGTGGGCTGGCGCTCTAGGGCTGGTGGCTTGGTGGAGGTGGCGGAGGCACCAGGCTGAGCGATCGGGGGCGGCGAGAGGACAAGACCGGTCAGGCGAAGGTGGTCTGAGGCGCGAGTGAGCGACCCAAGCGGTCCCGGTTTGAGGAGGAGGCGCCGGGACGGGAGCAGAAGCGGTCGGGGGAGTCGCAACATCCAGTCAGGCGTGAGGACGAGAGAGACCAGGGCGGCGAGCCGACGAAGGAGGAGGAGCTAGAGCGAGGCGGAGGCACCGAGGAGAAGGGCGCCGAGGGAGGGAGGAGATGGGCAGTGATGTCAGCAGGGGAGGACGAGGCGGAGGAGCGTGGGTGAGTCTTGGCGAGAGGAGCGGGCAGTGGGCCGCATTTAGCGAGTTAGGCGTGGAGGCGGGCTAGGGTTTTAGGGGAGAGGGGTGTTTATTCAGTGGCAAACGACAGGTAAATAATTACCCCTAACTTCAAGGGTAAATGCGGGATAAGGGCTACGGGAAGCCGCGGAAGCTCCTCGCGGGCAGCTTTCGTCTTCCAAATTTTCGCACATTGTAACGCAAAGCACCTTTGGGGAAAAGAGGAAAAGAAAAGCTAGGTGTTTAGAATAACTTCTGACTTTTTTCGCGAAAAAAAAGTTGAAGCGCTCAAACACCCCTAAATAGCTCAACTGGACCGAGGAAAAAACAAAAATGCAAGAACATTGAGCAAGCCAGAAAGATGGAGGGACCCCCTATGCAGAATATGTTCTCGACTTCCATGGCAGAATAAACTTCTAAATTCTCAGAACATTTTTTCGGCATCTGGCGATTATATACAAAAGAGTGTCAGGCGTATGCAACAAAGAAATAATGAAAATAATCTTCGTGGCCTGCTTGTAGTTCCATTACAATGTCGAGTACATGAAAACTAACACTTTGTAGCTTAAGGCTTCCGTCAAAATGTCAACTCTGCTGAAACAATATACAACATCACCAGTTTCTAAGTTAACCTGAACTTTAAAAAACAAATGCTGACAACCGAAAACACCCGTTTTTTTTTCTGCAGACAATACAGAGAAAGAGATTTTTAACTCAATAGTGTTCCTGTAAATATGGAATCTTTAAACTTGCTCTCCAGGTACCGGCGTGTTCGTTCTTGAAGCACATTCAGGATGTCTCCGGGAGGAAAGCCCACTTGTGTCCCTCGATCTCAGACATTTTGCAATGCCACTTGACAAAACAATTACAAGCACAAGGTATATTACAACACCGATCACTAGCGCATAGACATAGACTGAAGTCATGAATTTCCGGCAGCTTCCCGCAGCAAAAGCAGTCATGAGAGCCAATAAATCTAGTATCATGATCAAGTGCAATACCTCAAGTGGCACGTCCTTCTTCCTTACAGATTTAATCAGCAGAAGCATAATTACGACAATTGAAGCCATGAAGGAGATAGCATTGAAGCAGAAGAATGTTTTATAGCGCGGAGGATTAATATCACGAAGGACTGGGTTGCCTGCCACAGGACCATCATCAGACCAGAATCCACCAGGTGGATTCAAACCAGCTTGGTACGTGATGGAGGCCGCTAAAATTGCAAGCAGCATAAGATATTTGTGCCTCTTTCTCACTTTCTTCTCCTGAAGAACTGAACCTACTTGCAGCTCAGAAGCAGTTTCTCGCCTGATCTCCTTAGTCCCAAAACACTGCTCCAACAAACGCTCTATAAACTGGCCCAATGGCCCTCCCAGTGTATCATGTGCAGAAGAGAGTAGAAGGACCTGAATCACAAGAGAGATCAGAACTGCAATAGCAATAACGATGAGATAAATACATTGTGTTGCTTTCCTGCAGCTTCCTGCAGCATAGGCAATCAAGAGGCTAACCAAGCCCACCACCAGACACACTCGCAGTGCATAGGACTTAATACCATGCTCACAGGATTCCTTGTTCACAAGTAGTATTGTGATAACTACAGATGACACGAATGAGACTGAATTTGAGTAGTAGAACACATCATAACGTTTTGGATGGTTTGTCTGAAGGATCGGATTGCCTGCAAGCTTGCGATTGACTTCCTTGTCATCAGACCATACACCTCCTGGAGGGTTCATGCCAGCTTGGTATGTGACAGTCGCAGAAAGAATAGCGAGCGACAATAGTAGATTACGCCTCCGCTCCCAGTCCTTATCATTAGCACCCGCTGTTGAGTTGCTGCCAGACATCGTTTTGTAACCTTGTTGCTCATCCTCCTGTTCTGACCAAACTGGTCTGCATGAGAAGTGCCCTAGCTTTTCTGCCACCTGCTTTTTCCAACCTTCTGGGATTACATGTATTGCTATCAAAACATGAACAGCAACATAAGCAAGTACAAGGCAAACCAACACTGAGATGTAAATGGAATGCTTTGTCTCCCTGCAGCTCCCCATAACATAAGCCCCTGTTAGGGCAAGAAGGTCGACTATCATAGCTGTCTGCAGTGCACATCGTTTTGTAACCTTGTTGCTCATCCTCCTGTTCAGGAGCATAATGATCATGACAAGGGATGCAACAAAGGCGGTTGCATTTAAATAGAAGAATGCAATATAACGCCGATGGTGAGTGTCCTCAAGGATGCGATCACCAGCTAAATGTTGATTCTCTTTTCTTGTCCAGAAGCCACCTGGTGGAATCAGACCTGATTGGTATGTCAGAGATACTGCAAGAATGGCAAGAAGAAGTAGATATGTGCGGGACTTCTTCAGATGCTCGTCAGTTGAATTGACATCAGCATTTTCATTGCTGTCATCTTTGCCGGGAGCTCCTTCATTCCTGTCGATATTGCCATTCTCAACAGGTCCAGTATTATTATTAGCTTCGACAGTCTCAATCTCACTGGCTCTCGCAGGCACATCAGAAGGTACTTTCTCTACTGGCATATCTGTAGTATTGAGGTCAACAGTCGATGAAGATTGTTCCTTCGTACTTACAACTTGCTGGCTGTCTGCAGATCGATGATCAGGGTTAGACATACCATCCTTAGCATTTGTAGTCTTGAGGTCAAGAGTCGATGAAGACTGTTCCTTCATATTTGCATCTTGCGGGCTGTCTGCAGATGGACGCTCAGGGTTAGACATACCATCCTTGGTGTTTTTAGTCTTGAAGTCATCAGTCGATGAAGATTGTTCCTTCTTATTTGCATCTTGGTTGTTGTCTGCAGATTGATGCTCAGGGTAATCTGTACCGTCCTTAGTGCTTATAGCCAGCTGGCAGTTCATCGATGGATGTTCTGTGTTGGACATAGACTCCTTTACATCTGGCTGGTAGTCTGTAGACTGATCCTCCAGGTTGCACACAACATCCTCGGAATATGCAGATTGCTGGTCATTCGCTGATGGATGCTCTGAGCTGGACACAACCTCAATACTTGCAGTTTGTTGTTTGCCTGCAGGCTGATGCTCCCCATGGGACTCACCCTCTTTGATAGTTGAAATTTTCTGATGGTTTGAAGTCTGTTGTTCTGGTTCAAAAACACTGCCTTCTTCTTGTGCATCTGTTACACTTACATGCCCTGCTCTTTTATGATGATTTGCATGAGAATTCTCTTGCTCTGTATCACTTGATCTGTTTCTACCAAATTCCCCGGAAAAGGCCCGACCAACCATATCCATGCACTTAAGAGTGCCTGGTTTCATCTTTTTTAGCCAGTCTGCTACAGGTGTGTAAACAAAGATTCCAGTTAAAACTGCAAAACAGATCCCAACTATGATGGTGATAAACATAACATAGAAAGATGTTGCTACATCCCTACAGCATCCTGCAGCATAAGCGCCAATTAGGCCCAATAGGTCAGCTACCACACACACAAAAACTGCTTTGGACCTTATTCCATGCCTGCTCAATTCTGGGCTCAGAAGCAATATGATTGTGACCAAAGATGCCACAAAGGAAGTTGCATTGCAACTAACAAATATATTATAGCGGTGAAGGTAGTTACTCCGAAGAATAGGAGTAGCTGGACGATGATTATGTTCATTTTCAGCCCAAAAACCACCTGGTGGGCTCAACCCCGCTTGGTATGTGACAGTAGCAGCAAAAGTTGCAAGCAGCAAAATGAATTTGCGAGCCTCCTCAACATCTTTCTCTTGATGGCTGCTCCTTTGGCTCTCATGGACACCCCACTTGGATAGAATTCGATGTGGCAATGTATGCACCTTCTCTTTCAACCATTTTGGAAGTACCCTTATGGTTACTAAGATATGAATCCCAACATATATGAAAACAGCAAAGACTAGAACCCAGATGTAAATGGATGACTTTAGTGCCCTGCAGCTACCAGCAGCATAGGCACCCATCAGGCTGAATAGGTCCAGTATCATGGTAAATTGCATTGAACGGAGCCACAGCTTCTGCCTAGTCACACTCTTACTTAGAAGCAATATGATTAAGACAAGAGATGCAGCAAAGGCTGTTGCATTGCAGTAAAAGAATACCTCATACCGCAGGAAGAAATGAACACGAAGGACAGGGTCACCAGCATAATGGCCTTTGTTTTTTGCCCAGAATCCCCCCGGTGGTGTTAACCCAGCATTGTATGTCATACTAACTGCTAAGATTCCAAGCAGTACCAAATACTTTCGCAGTCTCCACAAGAGCTCAAAATCAACAGTGATGCTGGATTCAAGGCTATTGGGTAATAAAAACCTGTTGGACGAACAATCGATTGAATCTTGCCTGTTGCTGCCAGTGCCCATGCCAAACTCCTCCTTGCTGTCTCCATGGGTATTGCTGCCATTTTCCATATTGTTGCTCTCTGACTGAGATTGTAAGTCTCAATCTCTCAGTTTCCCTCTATCCTTGCATCTGAGGCGGTGGGAAAGAGCTTGGATGAGAGAAGATATCTGGAAGATTTAAAGATTATTCAAGGATAGTTCTGAACAAGAACAGTGGCAAAGAAGGATGCTGGGAAGACTTGGTGAAGTCAATGTCCAAAACGAAAAAACAAAAAGAGGACGTGTTAAAGGATACCTTATCTGCTTGACCCCACAACGATAACCACCATATGAATTATTAGCGCATGCATATATGATTTGTCAAGAATCAGGACGCGACTTGTACTAAGTTGGCCCCAGTCAACTCTAAGAGTTTACACTGAGTTGGTGTTCAAAAGGACAGCATACTGTAAGGAAAAAATCTTTTAAAAAAGTTAAGCCCCGTTGTTTATACCAAAATAGGTTCAAGATATTAGCAGCGACACTCCAGTACCTGAACTTGATTGTTTTTATCATGAAAGGCATGTTTTATATATATAAGACCCCCGTTTCGTGCTTCTGGGAATATGTACTCCTACTTTCAATATATCGCTTAAACGCATATATTATATTTCTTTATCACTTTCAATATACTTAAATATCAATTATAATATACGTCAACGCGATTTGATTAAAAAATATCATTTGAGCCCTTTGTTTTTGTTATATACCCTTTTATATATAAACAAGTATATACATAAATTTTGCTCTAAAAAGTGGACTTTAATGATTTTTTTATGAAACTCATTTTAGGTATCTTTAATCATTATTAGAGTATGCTCAAATAGATAAAAAGATATCATCATACGATTTAAGTGGTATATGAGAAGTGAATCGATCTCTGAGTACCATACCATTTTCATATATATATATATATATATATATATATATATATATATATATATATATATATATATATATATATATATATATATATAGCACTAGTTACTAGACTTACTAAGTCCTAACAGATACTGCGGGTAACTGGTATTGTTAACTGAAGCCATAGACTTGCAATGGTAAGTATGCAATAAACGCAAAGGAAGGAAGAGGAAGACCATACCTTTTTAGATAATGGAAGAGAAACAATCAGAGAAACAATCTCATTCTCTGTATTAATGATGCACACAGCCTATTTATTAAAGGGACAAAAGTAACAAAATAAACAAAGCTGTTAAAAGCGGCAAGAAGCCTTACAACCATTATTAGGCAAATGAAAATTAAACTTAATCATTGCAAATCCACTTAATCATTGCAAATCCTGTGACTAAGCTGTCACCCATGTGAATTGAGGAGTTGCTTCGCCACAAACTCCAACCTTAGGCTTCCTTCCAACATGTACTCCTTGTGGGTCAAAGTTTGTAAATTTGCCCATGCATGTAGCCATGATCCACACAAAAAAAATAACCTGTAAGGGATTAGTGATATTCTTTTTATTAAACACACACTACTACAAAAATGTTAATACTGGACGCCTGATCACAGACGGTTCATCGAAACCATCTGTATTAAATACAATCTCGAGATGGTTTTTGTTTACCGATTTATGCGGTTATTTTTCGCGCTAAAAACCGCTCGTGAAGAGGTCATATCACGAGCGGTTCATGTTTAAAACCGTCGTGATATTACCCAATATCACGACGGTTTTTGTCGTAACTGTCAGTGATACTTCACGAGCGGTTTTAAATATGAACTATGCGTGATATTACTACATATCACAGATGGTTTTTGTTGAAAACCGTCGTGATAATTAACTCATCACAGACGGTGCAATGTACATAGCTCCCCAACAGAGTCTTCTTGATCTCCATCTCTAGCGCTATGGTAACGGCAGGAGATCTCCAAGCCCGGTGAGTCCATCGCCACTCCGTGCCCGGTTTGAGTATCGCCTCACCTCACTGAGCCGGCTTGTGTGGTCCATTTCAGCTATTGTTGCCGAGGAGCTTGCCGTCATCGCCTCTGTTCACCGATCGACGACCAGCCGCCTTGGACCTTCCCCGACTTCATTGACACCTTCCTCGTGATCGAGGTGAGCTACTGGAGCATAAGCATCCTTCAATTTGAGTAGTTTCAAGCGTTTACGCCGAAATCACTAGTGAAGCCCATGGCGCCGCCACGGGACATCACCGTTGGTTCGCCTCATGCGACCTTAGGGCCCCGAGCCACGACTATTAGCAATGCGGTGTCACGCTAAGCCCAATTTGAGCTTCAAATCCTACTGTTTTTAATCATTTAGTTAATAAACTAATGAGTCTATGACATGTGGGACTGCCATATATTTTATAAATAAAATCATGAAATAAAAAATGAGTCACTAACAAGTAGGGCCCACATGCAAGTTAATAAAATCCGGAAAAAATGTAAAAATAAAAAAAAAACCACCTTTAGTTCAGAGAAAAATACACTTTCTCTGTTGGAAAGCGTAATCAAGCCTCAGAAAATACACTTTCGAAGTCACCCTTTTATTTATTTCCAGGGTTTTCAATACGAACCGTGTGATGGACCAAAGCTGGATGTACATTGAGAACCGTGTGAGTGAAAAGTACATTAATGGCATGTGTGCTTTTACAAGCAAGAGCTGCTGAGGAGGATATGTTGAATAAGGGGGCGGAATATATGTACTGTACATGCATTAACTGCGAGAATCTGAAGATGTTTAAGAACCGAGTGCAGATCGAAGCACACTTGATTCGAAGGGGTTTCAAAAAGGATTATACACATTGGACCAGTCACGGTGAAGAGCATATTATACAGGAAGTCAACGATATGCCGTCGGATGATGTCGATTGTGGTTTTGATTCGGATAGGCTGCATAATGACAATCTAGATCAGATGCTTCGCGATGCAGAAGGGAACTGTGATGAGAGGGAGTATGTTCAATTCCGGGGCTTGATGGAGGACTCGGAGAAACCTTTGTTCCCAGGCTGCAAGCCGAAATACACATGGTTGTCATCCGTGCTTGAACTGCTGAAATTGAAGGCAAGCAACGGTTGGTCCGACAAGGGTTTCACGGGGTCATTAGGTCTCTTAGTGGACATGCTTCCTGAGAAGCGAGTTGCCCAAAACCACCTACAAAGCCAAGAAGGTTCTTTGTCCATTGGGAATGGAAGTAGAAAGAATACATGCATGTCCGAACGATTGTATCCTCTACCGCAGCGAGTATACAAACATGCATATATGTCCGTGTGCAACGATCCCGATACAAGCATAAGAATCAATCGGATGACGACGAGGGAATCGAGGTGAAGAAAGGACCTCTGCTAAGGTGGCGTGGTATCTTCTGTAATTCCCCATTTGAAGCGGTTTTGCGAACTCAAAGAATGCAAAAGCTGCTGCATTGGCACTCGAGAGGAGCGTAAGAATGATGGAAAGCTAAGATACCATCTTGATTCCGCCCAATGGAGAAACATCGATAGGAGGTTTGCGACTTCAAAAGGAACCGAGGAATATAAGGTTTGGATTGAGTACGAGATGGAATGAATCCTTTTGGTAACATGAGCGTGACATAGCACTTGGCGGTGACGCTCAGATCTACAACCTTCCTCCTTGGTTGTGTATGAAGCGGAAGTATATTTTCTTGTCGATACTTATCCAAGGGCGAAGCGACTGGGAATGATATTGATGTGTACCTAGCACCATTGATGGAAGATCTAAAAATCACTGTGGATTGAAGGGTGCAGGTATGGGATGCGTACAAATGAGCAAACTTTACTTTACATTCCTTGTTGTTCTCGCACCATAAATGATTATCCCGCCTTGCTAATCTATCGGGCAGTACAAAAGGGCCAAAGCACATACTCACTGCTAGATGATACCGAGAGTGTGTGGCATTTGAATCACTCGCGTAAAGCGTGTACATGCGTCATCGTAGGTTCCTTCGGAGGGCTCACCCATACCGCAGGATGAAGAAACAATTTGACGGAGAGAAGGAGGACGATTCGGCTCCAAGGCATTTAAGCGGAAAAGAGGTCTATGATATGGTTAAGAATTTAGATGTTGTGCTCGGAAATGGATGTAAATCGAGGACCCGTAAGAAGAACATGTGAAAGAAGAGATCAATATTTTAGGACTTACCTTATTGGGAGCACCTAGAAGTTCGCCACTGCATCGACGTCATGCACGTAGAGAAGAATGTATGTGACAGATTGATTGGTCTCTTACTGAACATTCGTGACAAAAAAAAGGATGGTGTCAACGCACGGCTTGACTTGGTTGATATGGACATCAGACCTGAGTTAGCACCAACAAAGACTAATAAAGGACAAACGTACATTCCCCCTGCTTGTTACACTCTGTCCAAGGCCGAGAGAACCGAACTGTGCCGGTGCTTGCATGGTATGAAAGTTCCGCTCGGTTACTCCGCCAACATGAAGAAACTTGTTTCGATGGAAGATTTGAAGTTTAATTGGCATGAAGTCTCATGATTGTCATGTGCTGATGACACAAATGCTCCATGTTGCAATTAGAAGTATTTTGCCGATCAAGGTCCGAGAGACAATCATGAGGCTGTGTTATTTCTTTAACACAATTACTCAAAAGGTCATTGATCCCGAATGACTAGATGCTCTGCAGGACAAGGTGGTGACGACTCTATGTGATCTTGGGATGTATTTTCCTCCGTCGTTTTTTGATATCATGGTCCATCTCATTGTTCACATTGTGAGGGAGATAAAGATGTGCGGGCACGTGTTCCTACGTAGCATGTACCCGTTCGAGAGGTTCATGGGAATTCTCAAGTCCTATGTACAGAATCGATCTCGGTCGGAGGGCAGTATCGTCGAAGGTTATGCAACCGAAGAGGTCATTGAGTTCTGCGTCGATTACATGACTCAGGTCGAACCGATAGGTATGCCCCGATCTCGTCATGAGAGGAGGCTCGAGGGTATCGGGACCATCGAAAGGAAAGCAATCACTCCAGATATGGATGCGTATGCTCAAGCCCATTTCACGGTCTAGCAACACATGACTGAAGTGTCCCCGTATATCAACCAACACAAGGACGTGCTTCGGCAACAGAATCCGGAGCGGCTGGATGTTTGGATCATGAGACAACACAACAGACGGTTCAACCAATGGTTGAAGGAGCGACTCGCTGGGAGCTCATCAAGTAATATGCTGACATGGTTGGCAAAATGGCCAACATTTACAATTGTGACATGGCGAGGATACGACATAAATGGGTACACATTCTATACGTAGGATTAGGATATAAAGAGCACTAACCAGAACAGCGGTGTCCGCATAGATGCATTCAGTACCGATGGGTTGAGGAGCTCCTACTATGGGCAAATAGAGGAGATATGGGAGCTCGACTACGTGTTTTTCAAGATTCCCCTATTTCAGTGTCGTTGGGTCCATCTCCCACAGGTGAAGGTCGACAAGTATGGCATCACTACCGTGGACCTCGAATGTGTCGGATACAAAGACGAACCATTCGTACTGGCTAACCAAGTTGTTCAAGTCTTCTATGTAATCGACCCGGCAAATAAGAAGCGCTACGTAGTTCTCTATGGAAAAAAAAGGAGGATTGTCGGAGTTGAGAATGTAGTGGACGAGGAAGAATACAATCAATTTGACGAGTTGCCTCCTTTCGGAAACAACATAAGGGTCGAGGAAGAAGAACGTGACGAAACTAGCTACATACGCGTCGATCATCATGAAGGGCTAATTTTACAGATTAATTGAATAATGTGTGTATATGTACGTTTTGATGAATGGTTAATTTTAGTTCATTTGAGTTAATTGATTTGTACTGTGAAATGGATGTGATTGGTTCTGAAATGAATGTGAATTGGATGTATACACATGTACTTGTTGTGTTTTTTGCTTGTTTAGAGGGCATGGCTAGCATTTCCTGAGGGTAGCCAATAAACAGAACTAGATTAACCAATACAAAATAATATCACAGACGGTTTGTAGATCAAACCGTCTGTGATTATATATCACAGACGGTTGTTGATTGGAACCGTCTGTGATACATCATATATTACAGACGGTTGTTTATTGGAACTGTCTGTGATACATCACATATCACAGATGGACCGTCTGTGATCTCCATCCCTATTTATATTCGGACTCTAGAGTTTGCCCGCCCCACTCAAACGATTAAGTTTCTCAACTCCTCGCTCCCTCCTCCCCCGAGCTCATCACCGTCGTCCTCGACGCCGCCTCCTCCCCTCCCCTGAGCTCGGCGCGCCTCCCTTCGACCCGCCGCTTCCTTTGCTCGTCTTGCCCTGCTCATCCTTCTCCTCAACGCCTAAAGGTAACCAATGCCGAGTTGCCGACCCGACGCCCTTTCCTCACTCTTTCTATCAATAATCATCATCTTTGTCATGGTCCTCATTGACTCATGATAATTGTACTTGTTTTAGGAATTTGTATTTGTTCAAATTTATTCATATGGTATTTGTTTTGATCTCGCCATCGGAATATATTGCAATGTGGTGTGGTGGGCTTGAGATGAATGCTCTGTGATGATAATAGTCTATTACCGATAGAGATCGAATCTTATGATAATATGTTCATGCGTGTCAAAACTTCTATTTCTTGTGAAGATGTCTTTCGCTCATTCTTCGTCATCGCCATCTCATGTGTCTGATGATGCACCGACGTCCTCTGGAATATCCAACCGCAGTAGAAGAAGAGGTCGATCGATGCAGGACCACTATCAATCCTCGTAGAAGCGCCGTCGCATTCCTAGAGAACAACAAAATAGTTACGAGGAACAGGCCAACATCACCTACGATTCGTGGAAGGAGTTGACCAAATAACAGAAAGGTTAGCTGTAGATGGATATTTTCCAGTCGTTCGAGATCCCGGAACAATACCTGGACTCCGTGTGACGATCGTGTTGCTATAGGCGCAAAGCGTGGAAGAAATTCAAGAGCACGCTTGTCAAGAACTACGTGGAGAAGGATTTGAGGCCCCTTCCACAAGTATCCGTTCTTGGAAGAGTCTGGGCGAGTTTGTGGCGAAGAAGACGACGAGATGAATTTAGGAGTGAAAGTCACACACACGGCCCTCCAGCAAAAAACAAGCACCCCGGACTTCGCATCTTGGCTGGGTATCTGGGTAAAATCGATATGGAAGGATCAGACCAGCAGCAAGCCGCTCAATGTCTCCCGCCATTTCTCGAGATCACTGATGTGCGCTCAAATCGTTATTTGAGAGGTTACGCACCGCCTCTCGGAAGTCTCTGTCTCTGAGCTAATTTTGCATCGTTATGTAGGTGGCTATGAAGTCTGAGCTCCAAGTGAGATATGCCTCTGTTGCTCTAGATGTTTGCTTGGGGCAGTGTATCCATCCGTGTCGGGCTTTGGTGCACGGTAAAATCTAACGCCGAAGTTTCTCAAAAGTGAATGTGGACAGTGTTTGTGCCAATTTTGGGGCCGTCCCGCTGCATATTCCCCCAAACGACGAGGTCATGACTCTAGAGCAAGCCGTTGGAACATTCATCCAGTGGCCCAAGGGGGACATCTGCTTGGAGCTACCTGCTCCGATGTCAACTTCACGGGAATGTCCTGCAACGGTATCAAGTCCACGGGAGCTGACTGCATCGAAGCTACCCGCACTGACGTGGCAAGGGCCCGGTGCATCAGATGCATCTACACCTCGTGCTCAGTCGACTCTTGTGAAGTCGACCTCTACAAAGCGAGGCAACAAGGGCAAATCGAAGACGGTTGTAGGACCGGAAAGACGACTAGAGGGGGTGAATAGGAGCTTGCCTAATTTTCACCTCATTCAGATTCAACACCAGATTCACCCCAATAGCTATGAGAGCTATGAGGATCAACAGTAGAAAACTTGTGTTGAACTTGAACCAAAATCCCCAAAACAAGGAACCAACAGCACCAAACCCTAACAGAGTGGTCAGACCGACGTGTAATGGGTGGTCTGACGAGAATCTTGATCTCGATCGGCGTGTAAAAAATCGGTGACCGATCCTAACGAATAATCGCTGATGTACCCAAAACCAAAACGAAAATCGATCTAACTTTTGATCTACACGGCCAAACTTGACCAAATTTGGAACACATTTTTCTAAGGATATTAGGAACATATTCCAAGAAGAGATTGAGTAGATCCACGTCAAAGTTTCGACCTTTTTCTGTTTAACGAAGGAGGGTTCAAAATCGGGCAAAAACGAAAAACTTGATCCAAAACTTGCTCGTGGGAGATTGATGATCTAGATGATCCTAGATGTATTCCCACACATCACAGCAAGGTAAAAGAGGGCATGAAACAAACCAAAAACCACAGGATCAAGGAAGCACCCAAAATCATCAAAAGAGAAGGAAAAACACAAGAAGACTCATCTTTGAACAATCATCCATAAATTGATTCATGATTGGTTGCTGGTTACAGCCACTCCATCCATAGAGTACAAAGCTCAATCCATGAGCACACAACTCAATACATCTCCCTAGAACCCTAAGCCTCTCCTCTTTCTCCCTAAGCCCTAAGACAAACTAGGGTTTACAAAACGAAGTGCTTAGTTGGCTGCTGTGAACAGCCCTCTCTCTATTTATACTAGAGGCTTAGCTTCTAGAAGAGTTAACCCTAATAGGCTCCCGTTAAGGCCCAATACAAATGGGTCACACACGTACGCATTTTAAAGTGCCGTCTTCACTTTTCTTGACCTAATCCACTTCTTGACGCTCCGTCTTGCGCTGCGGGTTGGCATTAGGTCACTAAGGCGGTATTTGGTAAAATTACCAAAATACCCCTTCTCGATCTTTTCCGAAGACCTAGTCCGAACTGCACGAAACACATCCATGCTTCGCCACGTATACGTTGATCTAGCGGCTCTCCTCGTGTCGGCAAGTCTCTCTCGTCCGGATCCCACCGGAACCTCTATGGCACTTGCACCGACCCCCCCCACCGCTTGATCCAACCAGTCGCACCGAACTACCCGTTCGGTCATCTTCATCCATTCTGCGTCATGCTTGAGTCACTCGACCTCACCCGGCATCCATGATCGTTCTGGACCTCAACTCTCCAAGCTTAGTCCCGATCCTCCTCGCCGTTGACCGTCGTCGACCTCCAAGCCACCGGTACAAGACAATAGACAAGCAAACACGAATCCGGAACAAGTTCTTCACAACTTAACCCACGTTAGCCAAAACATGCAATATGCAACACATATGCATTAACAAACATGGATATGACATATCCCATAATCAATTCACAAATAATATCAACAATCAGCACAAAACCGGCCGATCACTGCTCGCCGGCGATCATTACCACGGAGTGAACCAGAAAATCAATTGAGACAAGGCCGGTCTGACCGCCAATGACCTGACAGTTCAGAAACTTTATCGAAAACGCTTGAAACTTCAAACCAAAAGCAACATTGCCAATTATTTCATCATCCTAAGATCATGGGCATATCCCTATGATATCCACAATCTCCCCCTTGATGAATACATTGGCAATCTCGAAAAATGTAGTTTTAAGGTTTGAAAATGAAAATACTCGACGTTTTTCAAGAAAGGCACAATTTGGTCCAAATGCAAGAAAAAGCAAAGGAAATGGCCAAGCTGGCTCCAGAATAGCATAGGTAAGTGAGATAAGACAAAGAAAGCACAAAAGCTTCAAATTCAGAGAATAGCCAAAAATCTCACTTAGGTCCATATGAAAGAACAATTGTTCTATTTGACCTTCGATCATCGTGAGTCTTCAAGAATTGCAATTCAAATTCAGAAAAGACAATAAAACCAAAAGAATGCAAGTGAGGTGCTCCCACTCACTATGATCACCAAGTTTCAAGAAAATCTCATTTTCTCCCTATGACTCCAAAAAGCTCTAAAACAACATTTTTACCAATCTTTCTCCCCCTTTGACAATGAATTCATCAAAGGTGCATGGAAGAAGATAGAGCATGAATGTAATGGAATGGCTGCAACTTTTAAATTTTTCCATTTTTCCATTTTTTGTTTTTATTTGAGCAAAAGGAGCTATGAAGATTATCCAAGAAGACTGTACAAGTATTACACCAAGCCATATTATGTGAAGAAGCTATGTTCAATCATGGCAAAATATGTACAGCAAAGCTAAGGCCAAAATAGCAATAATCTGAGATTAAATGAATTGATAGCATGACAAGGTGCTCAAGATCATAGTTTCACTAAAGGTATCAAAAAATGAGTCAGGCCATGTCTATAAGCTAAATGGAGACCAGAAACTAGAAGTTGAGTCAATTGTGAGCACTATGATCTCAATTTTGAATCAATTTGTTCAAGCATTTAGAATTTAGCACTTTGAGTATTTTGCTGAAAATGATTTGTTTTATCTTAGTAAAGCAAGTCCTGGACTAGGAGCTATCCACAACTGCTTCCTAAGCTTCAACCAATTGTCAATTTGTTTTCTTAGCATTGTGCTAGATCTCAAGCCTCACTGCGACCATCCCAAGCAACAAAAGCTTAAGAGAGTGGTCTAGGTCATCCAAAACTCCCCCTGAGTTCATGTCTAGTGCAATGGCAAGCTGTCTCATGAAAAAGAATTGGTGAGATCAGTTTTTTCGCACAGAAAAACTCATTTTTCATTTGCTTGACTTAAGAATTATCATAGCTCAATTTAAAACTCAGAATAAGTTCAAGACTCAATTAAGTCTATATGACATGGCATGAA
The DNA here is from genome assembly GCA_036346405.1 of Phyllostachys edulis. Taxonomy (NCBI): domain Eukaryota; kingdom Viridiplantae; phylum Streptophyta; class Magnoliopsida; order Poales; family Poaceae; genus Phyllostachys; species Phyllostachys edulis. Next base: position 65,359 of record JAYEVD010000447.1, on the reverse strand, counting down.
TTATAAGAGGATCACTACAGCAAAACTAGTCACAAGATCCAACAAGTCATGTTTTGATTCAATTTTCTCACAGACAATAAAGCTAGCATGGCAAAAGCTAAGCTATACATAAAAAGCCATAAAGAAGTCTTAGCAAACTAGCACAAGACATGGCAGGGTATAAAGCATGAAATCAAGTCATACAAGGATAATAATGAAAGCTCCACAAGTTTATATTACAATGCAAGTTGTTGAATTTTAAAATGCATTATGATACAAATGAATGCAAAAAGAGCAAACTCCCCCTCAAAGCAGGCCAAGAGAACTAATAACCCTCAACTCTCCCCGCAAAGAAGCAAAACGAGAAGAATCAAGAGCTTTAGTTAAAATATCTGCAACCTGCTGCTCGGACTCTACAAAGAGAAGCACAACATCACCCTTCTCAACATGGTCTCTAAGGAAATGATATCTAACGTCAATGTGCTTAGTCCTAGAATGTTGCACTGGGTTTTTGGCCATGTTAATGGCAGAAGTGTTGTCACAGAAAAGAGGAACACTACCCAAAGACAACCCATAGTCCCGCAGAGTAGACAAGATCCAGAGAACACGAGAGCAACTCATTGGTCAGCAGCTACATACTCGGCCTCGACAGTGGACTGTGCAACAGAGGACTGTTTCCTAGATGACCAAGTGATAAGAGATGTGCCTAAGAAATGACAAGTGCTAGAAGTACTCTTCCTATCCACTCTACACCGGCAAAATCGATCAAGATTTAAAAAGCTCGAATAGAGAGAGCGAAGAAGAAGAATACCAAAGTCCAAAGTCAAGAGTGTCCCAAGGTACTGAATATGCGACGACCGCTGACGATGAGAAGCTTGAGGGCAAGCTCGAAATCGAGTGCAGACACACAATGAATTGTATGTCCGACCTCGTATTTGTGAGGTAGAGGAGGAGCCGATCATGTTCGCGGTACTCTTTACAGTCCACGGCTCTCCATCCTCATCGTGGTCTAGCACGGTGGTCGCGGCAATGGGAGTAGACATTGGCCTACTGCTTCCCATGTCGAAGCGCCGAAAAATGTCCTTTGTATACTTACTTTGATGAATGAAGGTGCCTCCTTTCAGTTGCTTGACTTGAAGACCAAGGAAGAAGGTCAATTCGCCCATCATGCTCATCTCGAACTCCCTGCTCATAGAGTCTGAAAATCTGGACACCAAAGCATGAGAAGGACCACCGAATATAATGTCATCTACATAAATCTAAACCAACAAAAAGTCACTGCCATGCCTGAGAGTGAACAAGGTTTTATCAACCAATCCCATTTTGAAATCAGTTTTAAGCAAAAAAGCTCTTAAGCCTATCATACCAAACTATAGGGGTTGCTTCAATCCATACAGGGCTTTGGAGAGTTTAAAAACATGGTTTGAGAACTTGGGATTTTCAAAACCAAGAGGTTGCTTGATAAAGACCTCTTCTTCTATGAAACCATTCAGGAAAGCACTTTTGACATCCATTTGAAAAAGCTTGAAGCCCTTGGATGCCGCAAATGCTAGCAAAATGCGAATGGCTTCAATCTAGCTACTGAGAGCAAAGGTCTCCTCAAAGTCTAAGCCCTCTACAGGAATACCCTTGAGCTACAAGTCTAGCCTTATTAAGAACTACCAACCCATCTTCACTTTACTTATTTTTGAAAACCCATTTTGTTCCAATTACATTATGATTAGGTGGAGGTTCAACTAAGGTCCGACTTTGTTTCTTTCAAAATTTTCAAGTTCTTCATGCATGGCATTGACCCAAGAGGCATCGAAAGAGCATGGGTGATATCTCGGGGTTCAAAAGAAGAAACAAAAGCGAATGTGCATGAGAATCAGGAGAAATGAACCTGGAGCGAGTGACTCGCTCATGCAGATTCCCAATAATCTGCTCAGGTGGATGCTGTCGCTAAATGCGAAGAGGGGCTCCTGGTGCAGAAGTGACCTCTACCTCATGAACTGTAGAGGTAGGAGCAGAGTCACTCTGATCGTCAGTGAAGGTAGAAAGAGGCTGCTCATCTGACGCTGGTGTAGTAGAAGCAAGCTCTCCAACCATGTCAGAAAGGACTTGAAGATGGATTGGGTCCTCATCCTCAGAGTCATCATCGACGAAGATGCTCTCAGAAACCTGTGTACCTGCATCATCGAGTCTAGTACCAGGACTAGCCTCATCAAAAGTGACTTCGCAAGTCTCAACAATTTTGTTAGTGTCAAAATTAAAAACACGATAGCCACGAGAATGAACAGGATATCCAAGAAATATGCCATCAGAACATCTAGATTCAAATTTATCAAGGTTGCCATGTTTAAGAATGAAGCACTTGCAACCAAAAATCTTGAAATGAGATACTTTAGGCTTATGACCAAATCTGAGCTCATAAGAAGTCTTCCCAATCACAGATCTCAAGAATACCCTATTAGAGATATAACAAGCAGTAGAGATCGCCTCAGCCCAAAACCTCCTAGGTGTGGAATGCTCATCTAGCATGGTCCTGGCCATCTCTACAAGGGTCCTATTCTTCCTCTCTACAACACCATTCTGCTGGGGAACTCTAGGTGAAGAAAACTGTTGCTCAATTCCTCTACCAGAGCAGAAAGTGACAAAGGAAGAATTCTTGAATTTTGTCCCATTGTCACTCCTAATGGCTCTCAAAGCTCCAGGAAGCTCAACAGCAGGTCTAAGGACCAACTATCTAAAGAAGCCAAATGCCTCGTCCTTAGAAACCAAAAAATAAACCCATGAGTACCTGGAATAATCATCCACAATCACAAGCACATACCATTTCCCACCGGCAGACTGAACTCTAGAAGGACCAACTGTGTCTAAGTGCAAGAGCTGATCAAGTCCATCAGTCATCACTAAGGTAAGAGGTGGATGAGAAGCAGAAACCATCTTACCATGTCTACAGGGTGTGCACACAAGGTCTCTAACAGCCTTCAACCTAGGCAAACCTCTAATCAAATCCTTGCAACTGACTTTAGTCAAGTGATCAAAGCCTATGTGTCCAAGCCTACGATGCCACAACACTAGATCATGGGAGTCAGAAGCTACAAGACACTTAGGGCTAGAAGCAGAAGAGAAGCTGAAATCAACACAAAAGATCCTCTCAAACCTAGAGATCTCAAAGACAAGCTCACCGGAGGAATCTAGAACTCTACACTCACCACTCTTAAATCTCACCTCTAGATCCTCATCAAAACGGAGAAAGCAGATAGCGATTATACCTCACTTACTTACCAAAGCGACGCCCTTGAGCATGAACTTGTTGTTGACGCCAAGAATGTGCCCTTGGTCATCACGGTCCCAAGAGAAGCATCCCAAATGTGATCAATTCATTGTCGGATGCACGTGAGGAGGAGAACCATCTAGAATTTCCAATATGTGTCGAGAACACCCAGAGTCAACAAGCCATATGTCCTCCTTCCTCGCACGACGGACCTACAAAGCATGAACAAGAAACATCTGTGCCTCGATCTCAAGTTAGTGATAAAAGACTTGGGAATCCAAAGATCGAGTCACACGATGCTTGGGCAAAGCATGAAAGCAGCGAAGAAATGGTTAGGAGCAAAATTATAAGAATGCACACGAGAACCACCTAGACCTCTCCGAATCGACCTACCAAAAGGGTCCCCCCTGCCTAGATGCTACCCGTGATCTCTCCCCACGATACCCTAACCCAAAGCGCTGCCTAGAGCTACCAAAAGAGTCAAAGAAGTCCTCTACGAACTTAGGCCTATGTCCAGCAGGAAAGACAGGCTGCCTAGCTCTAGAGACTACAGTAGGTGAAGAAACTCCTCTAATAGTTCTCAAAGCGCTCATCCTCTTCTTCCTCTCAATCTTGGCTCTACGAAAGCAGAACTCAACAATGTGGCCATCCTTCTTGCAGAAGGTGCAATGGTACTTGACCTTTTGAGGGGTCTGACCTGATGAAGTAGAAGCACCTATCCTGCTATAAGGGGTTTGGGCAAAACCAGCAGATTTAAAGACTATCTTGGATGGCTTAGAGGGTTCTACCTCAAACAGGCCACTCTCAACAGCTCTAACAACCTTAGGTGGATAATTCTTGGAATACTCTAGGGAATTAAATCCTAGGCCACTATTGTTCACACTCACCTTAGATTTGTCTAGAATCATGTTGAGGTTCTTCTGCCCACTAGTAAATCTCTCAAGGGTCCTGTTAAGGTAATCATTTTGTTTGGCTAGCTCCTTACATGAGGCACACTTATTTGACTTGCTAGTCCTATCAGACTTTTTCTTATAGTGAGCTACCTCAGCTTTCAAAGCCTCACAAGACACACAATAGTCATCTCTAATCCTATCCAACTGCTTTTTGAACTTAACTCTAAAAGCTTCTTGTATCTTATCTACATTATACCCAATTTCAATGCAAAGATCACAAGAATTAGAATCAACTACTTTCTTGGAAGCAGTCATGGACATGGATTGTTTAATTTTAGCTTTCTCCTCAAGAGTCTTGTTTAAGGCATCATTCTCAATTGTGAGTTTAACACAGTTTTCACATGAAGCAGTTTTAGAGTAAAGAATCATTTCAGTCATCTCCTTCATTTTAATCCTACTATCCTCACAATGAGAACACATGTGACTAGCATCAAATTTCTGCAATTCTTCTATAGCACTATTCAATTTTAATTCAAGTAAAGCACAATTTGAACAGGGTAAAGGAATAGCTTCTACAGTAGTCACATCAAGAGCAATGGCATTCATGCAAGCAGAACTAGACTTGAGAGTTTCTAGTTCATCAAAAGAATCTTTCAGTTGATTAGCAATAGAGGAATGAGCAGATTTCATATTTGCTAGTTCATTAAGCAAGCTAGAGCAAGTATCACAATCATCAGCAGGATTTATGGATTTGAGCCTATCAACTTCTAAGTTCAAATCATCAATCATGGCATCCTGTTTCCTAATCGTTCTTTCTTGCTTATTCAGTCTTTTTTCAGCAAGAACTAAAGCACGTTTCATTTTAGCAAGTTAAGGACGTACCTCATCGGGATCGCTGAAAATATCATTGTCGTTGGAGGAGTCGACGTCATGGTTGTCCCTAGCCATGAAGCACATATCGGTGAAGTCCTGGGCCTTCTTCTTGCCATGAGAGTCATCGTCGTCATCCTCCGTCTCTGAGTCCACATCGCTCATGTCAACACTCTCAAGAGCAGCAAGAACCTAGCTGACGAACTTGCGATAGTTTGGCTTCTTGGCTTTCGCATCCCGAGCTTGAGGATGCTTCTTAAAGTTCTTCTCCTCCTTGCCCTTCAGCTTGGGGCATCTGGAACTGTAACAGCCCAAAATCCTTAAGTTGGATTAGTTAAGCATCTAATGTGCATTTATGAAATTTTGGACCTTTTTAAAACTTTTTGCTGCAAAGCAAATAGGCTACAACTTGGTTAAGAATGTTCTAAAATCAGCAGTGGATTAGCTATTTTCCTTTTATGCTTTGTTGAGCTTTTAGGTCACTCAGTTTTAGCTTAACAAATGAGTATGTGAACTTACAAGAATATTGGTTAACACCCAAACCTTTCAGACAATTTCCTTGATAAGAGTTCTTAGAACAGGGAAAGAAATTAGAATGCAAATAACAAAAACAGTAATTTCCATTTCTTAATGATGAGCAGAAAAGGTTCCTAGATGAAACTTGCTTTTGTCAGTAGGCTGATAACCCTTCTTGCTTTCTTTTCCTTAGAAGATTATTGTTCCATTTGAGCTTAGACCTTTAGCTAACACTTAAACTAACAGAGGCAAGATAGGAAAACAGTACACTTGTAGCAGTGAGTTAGAAACTTGTTTTATGCTAAAGCAAATGGTTATCTATAAGGTTAAAAATGAATCATGAGTCAAGAATTAAATTAGTAGTTGTTAAACAACAGAAGACCTTATGTTATAGTCTCAATTTCAATAACTCATAACTACTCCAATCAACAGTGAGCTAATGGCTTTTCTAATACAAACAGGAGGTAAAACTTTGTTGAATGCATAAATCGGTAAGTAAACCTCTTAGTGACTAGCTATTAGTTTTTAGTCCAAAGAAGTAAAGTTATTTAGAAGGCAAGTGTTAGGTTGCTTACACATCACATAATAGTAGTACCAATTTATTAAGGTAGATAATACCTTTTTGGTAAAGCAATTAAAAGAGTAAAGGTCATTAGTATGATTGTAGCATAAAGTCTTTAGATGTGGCTCTCAGATAAAAAGCCACTGAAAATTGTTGAGAATGTGAAGCTTGGTTAAGCTTCGCCATTTTCATAACTAACTCATTTTGAAATCTAATTGTGTGAAATAAATTTTGTTAGTTTTCTTTATTAATGCACTTTAACTTGGAATAGGTTCGAAACATGTTAATGTCCTAGAAATTTCGAAATTGGAACTAATTTCTGGAAAGAACAATTTGTGCACTAAAAATTGAATTAACTTTAAAAATTCATTTGAACCCCAAATGGGATGAATCCAATTGGGTTGTTCATATAATATTATCCTCTATCCTTTCTTGTAATCCTTATATCCACTACTATCCTACAAAATGTCACTAAATAATTTAATTCGGATGAACAGTGACAGATGAGAATTAATTTGATTTTTTCTGAAATCTGAGATTCAAACTACTATAGCTCTCACATACTAAATCCAAATGGAATAATTCTTTCACCTAAAATCATCTAAAATCATGCTCTTCCTACTGTGAATTTTTCATGATTTTTGGATGGCTTTGAATTCTTGAGTATTCTTGGTGTTATTCGTTCTTATTTGTTCTTCTCGATTCTTTCGGTAGGTTCCGACGATTATATTGAGTACGAGAGTGACCCTCTGCAGCATAATGAGCATCTCTAGCAAGGCAAAGGCAAGCAGTTTGATCATATCCCATTATTGTCCCATTACTTTAAAGTTTAATACTTTGTTTCACTTGTATGTATGCATGCTTTTGTGTCAAAGTAATTTTATCGATTAGAGGTAGCTATTCCTATTGCATTGTTGCCTCTAAATTGTACCCCCTGCCACAAACCATAAGTTACTAATATTGCTGGTGAATTAGAGCCCGTGATTTAATTATGCTCTTTTATTGTCTTTATGTGTCATGCTTAGAAATGCTTAGCTACCTAGAGAATTGGGCGGTTGTCGACATTATGTCGATGACCTTGATCACACAAAAACTATTATTCCATTATGTCCACCTTGTGCTTTTTACTTTGTAAATAAACAAAAATGAAAACAAAATTGTTATTGACTTGGGCACAACGGATGTTGGTGTGAATTGTTGGGTGTGAACGGAATGGTGCCTAAGTCCCCAAGGACCGAGTTACTTGCGCCATTGATCCAAACACTTTTGTGTGCTAACCATACGAGGGGGATATGGGACCTCTCTTGACTAAGTACTTTGGGAGGTGTTAGTTATGGGTCGTCACGATGAAACTATTTTTATAAGAGGAAGAGCTCCCAGCTTGCTTGCTTGGTGGTGGTGTCTCCTACTCTTTGGTTGTGCGGCTCTTAACTAGCATCATTCATAGGAAATATCTCGTAGGACTTAGTCGTGCTTCAAGCATACCAAAGGAAGTGTGCTAAATCTAGTGGCGAAAAGGCTCGGCGTGTGGGTACATTGGTACACCCTGGCAGGATAAAACTATTCAATAGCCTCGCCCTAGGTTATGGATACGCTTGGTGATTTCCAAGAACTAGACTACAACATTTAATTAAAACTTGATGGGTTGGTATGAATGGATGTTCATACTATTGTTGTGGTGACTATTGGGTTAGTCACTTCGTGTTGTCTTTATTGTTGTTATTATTACTTGTATCGTTGTTATTTCAAAGATTTAAAAACGCTTTGTCAAATTGCTTTAAATCTATTACATTATTGCGAAGGAAAACTTGCTTTATGCTAAAATAAGTCCAAAGCCTCATCCACTTAAATAAAGCTTGCATGTAGTTAAACTATAGTTCTGTTATACTACACGTCAGTCTTGCGAGTACATTTTTGTACTCATTTGCTTTGCTTAACTGTAATTGTTGCAGAGGAAGAGGTTGATCCCCAAGGGATTAACTTTTGTGAGTGATCTTCGCTTTGACGACTAGCTGGTGGCCCGGTCAGTTTGCCTTGTGGGTTAAGGCACACTAATTGGCTCTTTTATTTATCGCCATCTTATGGCTTTTGCTTCCGCTGTTATTTGTCTCTTCAGTTGTTTAGTTGTTATTTGGCCGGTCGGCCTCTTTTGTAATAACTCTATTATGTATGTCTTTTGTTTAATCTAGTTCGTGCTTGGTTCTATGTTTGTATGGAATTGATGCATAATTTTGTAAAAGGGTGTATGTACAGCACTTCTGGGATGTACATATTTTCCCGAGGCACGGGATATTTTGTTTGTGATGCCAGGGTTAATGATAACTAAGCATTACAAGCTAAATACCCCGGGGTCTCACAACGAATGTGGTTTGGCTCACCACACTCAAAGCAAGTGACCGGGCCACCCCTTCTCCTATTCCTCACCTTGTTGTAAACTCTCGAGAATTTGGTGGATAGGAGGGCTAAATCATCCTCAGGTAGCCTCTCTAGCTGTTCATCGCTCAAAGAGTGTAAAGCAGATAAAGAAAAACCAGATGAGCCAAAATCAAAGGAATCAGACGAGCTACCCTTAGATGGGTCAACCACCAAAGCCATCGACTCTGTCTTGGGGAGACGCGAGATAAAGTCAATCTCATGCGCCTTCAACCTCGAGTAGAGCTTATCCATAGTAAGCTCACTCATGACAATGTTGTCATTGATGGATGTGATCTTCATCCCACAGACCTTCACATCAAGAGCACCCAAAAGCTGGCGTGCATTCTCAGACTCAGTGAAAACAAGATAAACAGCGCGAAGATCATGAAGAATCTTAGAGAACCTCCCCCACAGCTCATCTAAAGACTCACCAGGCCTTTGCTCAATCTTTGAGTATTCTTTCTTGAGCTGGTTCTATCTTACTTCCTTGATCGCGGTAGAACCCACGTGGTAATCACAAAGAGTCCTCCAGATCTCGTGAGCAGACCTCAAATGAGACACGCGCTCAAACTCAGATCGACTAAGACCTTGGATTAGAAAGTTCCGAGCCTTGCTATTAGCCTCAACATCCGGAGTGATCACATCGTCATTAGCTGGCACGACATATGGATTTTTCACTTTAAGCCAAATAGCGTGCCTTTGAGCCTTGATGTAGGCATGCGTGCGTGCCTTCTAGTAAGCAAAATCAACTCCATCGAAAACATGTGATTTGGTTGAATACTTGTCAGTCGTCATGGCTCCAAAGACCGATTAAGATCTATGAGAAGAGCTAATCGAGCTTTGATACCACTTGTAGGACCGAAAAGGCGACTAGAGGGGGTGAATAGGAGCTTGCCTAATTTTCACCTCGTTCAGATTCAACACCAGATTCACCCCAATAGCTATGAGAGCTATGAGGATCAACAGCAGAAGACTTGTGTTGAACTTGAACCAAAATCCCCAAAGCAAGGAACCAACAGCACCAAACCCTAACAGAGCGGTCAGACCGACGTGTAATGGGCGGTCTGATCGGGGTGTGGTCTGACCGGCGTGTAAAAATCGGTCTGACCGATCCCGACTGAAGCTTGTTGTGACCCAAAACCAAAACGAAAATCGATTTAACTTTTGATCTACGGCCAAACTTGACCAAATTTGGAACACATTTTTCTAAGGATATTAGGAACCTATTCCAAGAAGAGATTGAGTAGATCCACGTCAAAGTTTCGACCTTTTTCTGTTTTATTGAATGAGGGTTCAAAATCGGGCAAAACCAAAAACTTGATCCAAAACTTGCTCGTGGGAGATTGATAATCTAGATGATCCTAGATGTATTCCCACACATCACAAAGAAGGTAAAAGAGGGTACTGAAACAAACCAAAACCACAGGATCAAGGAAGCACCCAAAATCATCAAAAGAGAAGGAAAACACAAGAAGACTCATCTTGAACAATCATCCATAGATTGATTCACGATTGTTTCTTTGATACTGACCACTCCATCCATGGAGGACAAAGCTCAATCCATGAGCACACAACTCAATACATCTCCCTAGAACCCTAAGCCTCTCCTCTTTCTCCCTAAGCCCTAAGACAAACTAGGGTTTACAAAATGAAGTGCTTAGTTGGCTGCTGTGAATAGCCCCCTCTCTATTTATACTAGAGGCTTAGCTTCTAGAAGAGTTAACCCTAATGGGCTCCCGTTAAGGCCTAATACAAACGGGTTACACACGTACGCATTTTAAAGCGCCGTCTTCACTTCTCTTGACCTAATCCACTTCTTGACGCTCCGTCTTGCGCGTGGGTTGGCATTAGGTCACCAAGGCGGTATTTAGTAAAATTACCAAAATACCCCTTCTTGATCTTTTCCGAAGACCTAGTCCAAACTGCGCGAAACACATCCATGCTTCACCACGTATAGGTTGATCCAGCGGCTCTCCTCGTGTCGGCAAGTCTCTCCCGTCCGGATCCCACCGGAACCTCTATGGCACTTGCACCGACCCCCGCACCGCTTGATCCAACCAGTCGCACCGAACTGCCCGTTCGGTCATCTTCATCCATTCTGCGCCATGCTTGAGTCACTCGACCTCACCCGGCATCTATGATCGTTCTGGACCTCAGCTCTCCAAACTTAGTCCCGATCCTCCTCGCCGTTGACCGTCGTTGACCTCCAAGCCACCTACACAGCAATAGATAAGCAAACACGAATCCGAGAACAAGTTCTTTACAACTTGACCCACGTTAGCCAAAACATGCAATATGCAACACATATGCATTAACAAACATGGATATGACATATCCCATAATCAATTCACAAATAATATCAACAATCAAGACAAAACCAACGGATCGCGTTTCTAGGCGGTAATCGACCGCCCCGAGTGAACCAGAAAATCAATTGAGACAAGGCCGGTCGGCGCCGGATTGGCGATCGACCGCCAATGACCGACAGTTCGAAACTTTATCGAAAACGCTTGAAACTTCAAACCAAAAGCAACATTGACAATTGTTTCATCATCCTAAGATCATGGGCATATCCCCATGATATCCACAACGATCGACTCGCTTACGATATCCCTTCTTCTTGTTGGCGAAAATTGCATGCTAGGCGTAGCCGTTGGTCGAGACGTTAGACGACCTCTACCCTAGGACCGCTTGCACGACATTGCATACATGGTACATGGAACAGCCAACAAGAGGCAACAACGACGCCGGGTGTCACCGTCTAGTTCAAGAAGGTTCATTTTAACCACGAGCTTCAAGATCTGTGTCTTCACGGTGACCTTCGAGGACTTGTTACATCTCTTCAACCTCGACCAACTCGGCGTCTCACTCATGCGATCTCAAGTAATTGTAAGTGTGTACAATCACGGTCAATGTTAGTAATACCGATAAATGTTATATATAACTCCTTGCTTTTGTATATAGATACATGATGTCCGGTCAATCAAGGAATTCACCGGTAGGTTTCTCGACCATACGTGGTCTCCGAGCAAACCATCAAGGCGAATGCAAAAATCGCCGAGATTATGTTATAGCGTTTTTTTGGCTCGCCGCAACCAGGAATACATACTTTTGCCCTACAACCAGGAGTAAGTGTTGCACTACTGGCTATACTTGTTGATTTGTACTTTATAAGCAACATGAACTTCGGTTTAATGACCATGGTGACATACCTGTGTAGGTTCCACTGGATTCTAATTGTAAATATACCAAAATGGAGCTTGGTAATATACCTAGATTCCCTGCAAAGGTCCACTCACAACTTCACAGTTATCCGGTATTTAATCAATAGGTAAACACATTTCCTCCATATAAACTCTATTGTAGTCTTTCCTTCCTTTGCAACGGCTAAGGCTAACTTATTGGAGTCACGTAGGGCGTTCGGCGTGTACTATGCTAAAGGAGGGAAAAACAAGGGAAGGAAGCTGAAGCACGATCTAACTTTCCCGGTACTCGCTAGCTAGTACACATTAATCCTATATAGCACTTCGTAGTAATGCCTCTCGAACTAACCAATTCTATTTTTGTAGTGCCACCAAGAATTGCCCGTCGAGAACGCGTCAGTGATACTATGTTTGCCACAATATGGAACTACTCATCGGTTCCCAATCACCAATGATCCTCGGGTTTGTCAATCTTGCAACAATTATTTCATATATACTTACCAATTTATATAAGCACGAATTTAATCTTCCTAGCGACGGGTTGCGACCATCGCCAAACTGCGTTGGAGCAGGCGAGGTCATAAAAGTTCGATCACACCTTGCGTCATTCCTGAACAATCAGGTCATAATCCAGATGGGAGTTTTCACAGTGTAGATTGAACTTGATTGGGATAAGATTGAACTTAATGGTACATGTGTGTAAATGTACATTAATGGTTAATTTTAGTTAATTGATTTGCGAATTTGATGTGCTTGTTTCTGAAATGAATGCAAATTTGATGTGCTTGCTTCTGAAATGAATGTGATTTGGATGTGCTTGTTTCAGAGGGCATGGCTACAGAGGGCATGGCTAGTATTTCTTGAGGCTAGCCAATAAACAGAAATAGATTTAGCAATGCAAAAGAATATCACAGACGGTTTGTAGATGAAACCGCTCAGGATAGTCGACTATCACATACTTGTTTCATCTACAAACCGCCGCTGATAGTTTCTATCCTGCATTTCGTTTTGAGTTAATAACCATCTGTGATATTATATATACTGAGCGGTTCAAAACCGCTCGTGATGACCTCATGTTATTATCGACCCATAAACTCGAGGCGGTTCATGAAACCGCCTGTGATGACGTTACGAACCGCTCAGTGAAGGCCTTTTCTGTAGTAGTGACAACATCATTCCGACAAAGCCAAATAGACCAACATAAGGCACTAGCTCCCACCAGGATCTATGACTTTAAATTTGTTGGAATACCGGCTAACCAATTCCTGAACATGTGCGCCATGCTCACAGGGGGGATAAATTAAACGCACATCGAACAACTCACCATGCAAGACGTGCAAATGGACAGTCAATAAAAAGATGTTGAATTGTTTTCTCTTTAATACAGAAACAACACTGCTTGCTTCCCCTCCAATTTCTTTTGATTAGATTATCTTTAGTTAAAACGACCACTCTTTTGAGATACCAAAGAAAAAAAATTTACTTTTAAGGGAATTTTAATTGGCCAAAATAAATTCTTAATAGGAACTTGAAAGTTGCTAATTAGTGCCCCATAGAAAGACTTGACTGTAAACAGACCAGATTTATGTAAATTCCACCTGAAGACATCCTTTTGAGAGCTTAACTGAACATTAGCAACTTTCAAAATTAACTCATTCCAAATATGTAACTTGGGCCCAATAATAGGTATTCGAAAAGAAATATTTAAAGGGGTTGATCTCATAATATTTGCTACAGTATCCTCTTTTCTCCTTACCACATTATAAAGAAGAGGATATTGTCATTTCAGTGTCGAATCTCCTAACCAAATATCTTCCCAAAACCCAATTTGCATTCCATTTTGAACCTGGAATGACTCAAAGCGAAGAAATTGATCTTTAATTTTCATATGACCCGACCAAAAATGGGACGTCCCAGGCTTATTAACTACCTGCGAAAGACTTTTGTCACCCAAATATTTCCTTATAAGCAGCGATTGCCAAGCACCTTCTTCATTAAGCAATTTAAATAACCATTTCCTAAGCAAGCTTTTATTTTTTGTGTCTAAGTTTGGAACGCCTAGACCACCATGCTCCTTGGGCGAGCAAACTATATTCCATTTAGCAAGCCGATATTTATGTTTATGATTGTCACTCTGCCAGAAGAATCTAGATCGATAATAGTCAAATCTTTTTAGAACTTCTCTAGGAACTTCAAAAAAAAGAAAACATAAACATTAGCAGACTGTTGAGTACCGAGTTAATAAGTACTAACCGTCCTCCTACAGACATATTTTTTCCTTTTCAACTACTAAGCTTTTTCTCAAATCTATCCTCTACCCCTTTCCAATCACTATTCCTCAATTTTTTAAAGTGAATTGGCATGCCTGAGTATCTGAAAGGAAAAGTACCCACTTCACAACCAAATAATTAAATGGACATGACATGGAGAGGAATTGCAATGCTCACATAGTCACATGGAAAGGCTGCCCCCCATCGGCCATATGATCATTCAGAGGACCGGAAAGGCGACTAGAGGGGGTGAATAGACGCTTTCTCTTTTTTCACCTCGATCGAACTCAACACTACTTTCACTCCAATAGCTATAAAAGCTATGAAGATCAGATATCTGAGCACTGCGGATGACCTGTGTTGAATCCGATCAAACCCAAGCACAAGTCTAAAAACATCTCAACACCGCACGACACCCACAAAGAAACAGAGATTCAGTCCAATCAAGATGATAGCCCAAGCTAATAAAAAGACTAAACAGATTCGGTCACGATAATAATAACAAAAGTTTAGTCACATCAATGATGGATGGAAATCCTTAAGCCTTCCTGCGTAGCTACTAGAATCGCAAAGATCAAGATGCATGCACTTCGCTCAAAAGCCATTCTAGTCTCGAACTTGCATCAATTTGCGACCAAATAAAAGATTTAAACTCAAAGCAATAAAAATCTTCCAAGCATACACGCGCAGCCTAGAGCTCGGTTTACGTGTCTCGGGGCAACATACGTGCCGCTCGAGTTCGGAATCTGCGGCGCCATACAGCGCCATTGTCAAAACCGAATTTTATAGGTAGAACAACAAGTCGCCATTCTCCTCCTCCGGCAAAGACAGCAGTGCAGTAGGTCTACCGATTTTCCAAATAAAGACCGCCATGCGCAGCCTCGATTTTGAGGCAAGGCCGCTTCCACACAGGGAACTAAAAGCACGAACTACAGCGCTGCCCCAATCAAGATTCAGAGCCGATCCGCACAGGAGGGCTCGGTCACAGCAGCAACAAATGGGTGCAGTCAAGTAATAAAAAAGGCATCAAGTTGCAGCCAGCTTAAGGCAATAAAATAAACAACACTTAATGCAAAAGTTGTGAGATCTACAAACCAAAGGACATGCAAACAGCCGCCTATAATGCCGCCCAGATCCGAATTTTTCTGCGGTAGAACAGGGATCCTCAAAGCCAAAACGCACAGCACCAAAGATGGGACAACCAGCACTAACTCGAAGCACTGGGATTAAAAACCAAGGAATCGGTTTACAGGGGCAAACGATTTGATGGCGGCAGATTTAACATCAAACATCATTGATCCAAACCGACAAGCATGTAGAAGCACACAGTGCCGAGCCGACCAACATCAGAGAACCAGCAGCCAACAGGAATAAAATAATCAACAAGATCTGCCACTCGGCAAGCACACAGAGAAATAACGGCAAGAACAAATCAACAAGAAAGACTATGCAGCTGCCAAAAACTATAGTTTTTCTGTCCGATACAGGGCGCCGCCGCCAGATCTGGTTTTTCCTGGAGGACTCGGTGGCCGCCCACAGACTCCAAAACGCGGCTTTTTTCTCGAGCGGCAAGAACAAGCCGCCCGCTATATTTCTCACGGCCTTCTGGTGCCGAATTTTGGGGGCGCCGTCACCATGGCTCAAAAACGCCCCAGCAGAATATTCTATCTCAGCTCCTTATATAGGGTAACCTCTAACCCTAAAAACCTTAGAGAAGATTTACCCTAATGGGCTTCATTTAAGACCCAACATTAACGAAACACACACGCACGCATCTCAAAGCGCCGTCTTCATCGTCGATTGATCTAAACCGCTTCACCATCGCCACCCACGCCATGCTTAGTCAAAGGTCACTAAGATGGTATTTGGTAAAATTACCAAAATACTCCTTCTCGATCTTTTCCAAGACCGAGTCCATCTGCAAGCACTCGCCGCTTCACCACGTGGGGTTGATCAACGGCTCCATGTCGTCAAGTCTCTCCGTCCGGATCCCACCGCACCATCGAGCACTTGTAACGACTCCGCCGCTTGATCCAACCAACGACCAACCGCCTGTTCGGTCATCCTCGTCCATTCTGCGCCACGCTTGAGTCCACTGACCTCACCCGGCATCCATGATCGTTCTGGACCTCAGCTCTCCAAGCTTAGTCCCGATCCACTCGCCGTTGACCGTCGTTGACCTTCAAGCCACTGCCTGACAATAGACAAGCAAACACGAATCCGGAAACAAGTTCTTCACAACTTGACTCACGTTAGCTCAAAACATGCAATATGCAACATATATGCATTAACAAATATGGATATGACCTATCCCAAAGTCAATTCACCACTTATATCAACATTCAAGACAAAAGCGGTCGACTGCCACGACCGACAGATTCTGAAACTTTGTCGAAAACACTTGAAACTTCAAACCAAAAGCACCATTGCCAATTATTTCATCATCCTAAGATCATAAGCATATCCCATGATATCCACAATCTCCCCCTTGATGAACACATTGGCAATCTCTCAGAAAATATATGTTTGTGGTTTGAAAAGTAAAGAACTCGCAGTTTTCGCACAAAGGCACAACTTGGTCCATTAGCAAGAGAAAGCAATGGAAAAGACCAAGCTGGCTTCAGAATAGCATAAGCAAGTGAGATAGAACAAAAGAAAGCAAGAAAGCTTCCAATTCCAGATAATCGACAAAAATCTCACTTAAGGTCCATATGAAAGAACAACTGTTCTATTTGACCTTTGATCATTGTGAGTCTTCAAGAATTGCAATTCAAATTCAGAAAAAGGCAATAAGACCAAAAGAATGCAATATGAATGCTCTCCCTCACTATGATCATCAATTTAAAAGAGAGAATATGAAATTTCAATTTCTCCATTTCTCCCCTTACAAAACTTCTCCCCCATAACCAAAAAGCTCTTTAATAACATTACATTTTCGCTATATCTTCTCCCCCTTTGACAATGGATTCATCAAGGAATCATCCCTTCCTCTCATCCAGAGATGACAAATGCACAAGAAGGAAAGAAGCAAAAGAAAGAGCATGCATGAAATGCAATGGGGGTGGCTTCATTTTTGTTTTGATTTTTCAATTTTTAGGTAAAAGAAGCTTTGGAGATTACTCAATTGAACAGGCTAGTATTTCTACCATTACTCAAGATACAACAAGCCTGACAAAGCTAGCAAGATCATGTTAAGACATATATAGCAAAGCTAGGCTAATGAGCTTAATATATCACATGTTGTTGGATTAACTTAAGCAATGCATCAAAATTAGCAAGTTCAACAACAGGTATCCTAAAGTGATAATGGCCTTGTCAGAATGTCAATGTGAGATCAAGAAGCTAGCAAAGGCCATCTAGGAGACAAAAAGTCCTGAAACGAATCATTTTGCTCAAGTTTTTGTCAAAAGCCCAATTCTCAATTGTTTCTAATTTGCAATGAATATTCAAGTTGATTAAAAGGTCTATCTTAGTAAAGAAGATCCTGGACTAGGAGCCATCCACAATCTCTTCCTAAGCTTCAACCAATTTTGACAATTTGTATTTTTAGTCATGTGCTAGATCTCAAGCCTCACTACGACCATCCCAAGCAACAAAAGCTTAAAAGAGTGGTCTAGGTCATCCAAAACTCCCCCTGAGTTCATGCCTAGTACAATGGCAAGCCGTCTCATGAGAAAGAATTGGTGAGATCAGTTTTTTCGCACAAAAGAGATCATTTTTCATTTTGCACAAGGGCTATTTTAGATTCTTTAATGAACTGAAAGCTCAAAGATGTTCAATTCTAGATTCTAGAGCTAACAAAGCAATTTTGACAGGGCCAATGTCACAAAAGGATCACTAATTGTGCAACTAGCTAAAAGATCCACAAATTGCAATTTTTAGTTCAGGTTAATTAACAGATCTAGCTCATATAGCAAAGACATTGCTGCATATGTGAAAGCATGATAATTCTAGCAAGTCAAAGAACTAGACACAATCTTGAGCAAGAATTTGAAATACCAAAGCTCAAGAGGGTAATAAGCAAAGCTTCATTAATTAAAAGAAAAGAAGCGGTAAAGCTTATATTAAAAGCATCTTTTTGTGATTTTCATATGAATGCAATATGATACAATGAGATGCACAAAAGGACTTACAAGCCTAAAAAGATCACAAGGATCAAAAAGATCCAAAGAAGATACCACTTGAAGAAGGTATCGAAAAAGATCCACAAAAGTTCAAATGAACAAGGAAGGTTCAGATGAACAAGAAAGGTTCGAAAAAGAACTAAGAAAGTTCGAAAAGAACCAACTCCCCCTCAAACCAACCCATAGGGATAAATTATCCCTTACTCGCATCTCAAGATGGCAAACCTTGTTGGGTCAAAAAGCTTTGAGAGGAGATCTGCCAAAAAGACCTTGGACTCCACAAAAATTAGCACAAAAACTTCAAACACCACAAGATCTCTAGGGACAGTAACTCAAAAAGCTAGGGAGCGAAACACCAACACTAAAAAGCTCACAGGCAACTCAAAAACCTGCTAACACTAGTGATTGGGAGACAAGCTCGACCTAGGCTGTGAGAAGAATGCATCCTAGAAAACATGGGATAAGAAGAGTGCCTAGAAAAGATACGTGCTAGAACAGAGCCTCCTATCTACCCTGAACCCAACAAACCCAACACCTGACACGAACCAGATGCAATGCAAGGTAGACTAGGGATACCATACACAAATGTAGGGTATAGAAGCTCGAACCTGAGTCCCACTGCTTGGCAGTGAGATGTAGTCATGATAGATGAAGATCCAATCCTTGAAGCTTCAGAAGGTAGTTGCGCTCACCCATCATCCTCATCTCAAATTCCTTCGTCTCCGAGAAGTGATAGTCATCATTGAAGGCACAAATGAAGAAGAACCAACAGGTTGAGGTGATAACACTTGTTGGACCACATGTTCTTCTTCTCAGCTGAAAGACTACACAAAAGAGACAAAAAAAGTCTATGCCTTGGTACTGGGTTAGTGAAACAATATCTAGGGAAACAGTACCAAGACACATGACTAGCAAGGATAGCAGCAAATGATCCAAAACTCATAAAAGTATATAATCAATAATTTAAGACATGAGCATGGAGATAGATAAGACAAATGCAGCACATGCTATCCAAGATAAGATAAAGCTCAAAATGTCCTTAATCCACAATAAGGCATAGGAGCAAGCAAACAAGCACATAGCATATCACCCATCATATACACAGTTAAAAGCAAGCTAGTGAAAGCTATGGCAAGACTCATGCATCCACAATTAACAGTAAAGCACAATAACCATGTAAGCATAAAGCATTTTAGAACAAATCATGAATGATGTATGCTAACATGGATATCAAGTGAACATGTGGATACATACAGCAAACATCAACACGAGCAAGATAAATCATGTACAAAATAGCACAAGCTCATGATGACAAAACAAAGCTCACATAACCATGGAAATAATGAACAATAATATAATACATGGATATATAAGCAAGAATCAACAAGAGCAAGATAATAAGAGTACAAGACAGCACAAGCTCACATTGACAAAACCAAGCTTATACACCCATGGAAATAATGAATAGCAATTTGGCCCATGGATACATAAACAAGGAAAAGACATGATAAAGGATATCAAAGAAGTAACACATGCCAAAAAGGTACAAGTGAGCACAAAGACAAGCACAACATGCCAAGTATGAATAATCATGAAGATAAGGGCATGAAGGTATAAGATAGCTCACCAAACAGGTGTAGATGCCAATCATTAAAGCACATGCCTCTTGGAGGCCATCGTTGAGGTGGAGAACCATCAAGTGTCCCGATCATGTGATGAAGCAAAAGATCAGAACCTCTTAAGTCCATGTTCTCCAACCCGCGTTCTCGGTATCTACACAAGAGAAAGGCAAGGTGTCCAAGTCTTGGATCCCGAAGGGTTAGAGAGCAAATGCTTGGGAACCCAAACCTTGGACACACCACCACCAGAGGTAGTCGAACCATTATGTGAGTTAGCATGATGCAAATGATGGTCCATGCAAGAAGATCCAATCTCATCCTTGGAGGCACGCCGCGAGTGGACAACTCGAAGAGGAAAACGAGATCCATCTCTAGAAAAGCGGTGATGACCTAGCTTGAAAGCACCAAGATGAGAACCAACAGAAGCATCAAAAGAACTCACACAACCTCGCCGTGGGTGAGTACCTCGATGAACAAAACGAGGTCCACCACTTGGAAGACGGCGGAAATCCTGCCTCGGGGCAGCTCGTGGACCAAAACCAAAACTATGCAAACCATGTCCACGGTGCTGTCCGACACCACTAGAAAAGGTGTTAAAGAAGCCATCAACAAATCGAGTCTTCGTGCTTGGCTCTTTAGTGTGCATGTCATGAGAAAGACTATGCCCACTAGGAGACTTAGAAACATGAGCTCGACGCATTTGTTTTGCATGCCGGAAACAAAAGTCTACATGATGTCCATTCTTCCCACAAAATGAGCAATGGTGTAAAGGTCTACTAGTAGACACGGTCCGAGAGGAAAAAGCACCATTATGGCTCAAAGAAGAAGTCCTAGAAGAACTAGCATCATGACTCGTCCTCATATCGACACTAGTACCACACATACCATGAGAAAGACTATGTGTGTTCCTAGAGGTACGACGACGCACTCGACGCTCCAGTTTCAAACGGCGAAAGCAAAACTCGAAAGTGTGTCCATTTTTCTTACAAAAGGTGCAATGGTACTTCCTTTTTGAAGATGTAGTACCATTTGAAGAAGAAACACCCTTGTCCTTTGAAATCTTTTGGACAACACAAGAAGAGTCTGAAAGAGTCGAACTCACCAAAGAAGAGCTATCCAAAGCGATGCCACAAAAACCAACATCAAGTGACTCACGTTTAGCACAAGAAGACTCCAACTCCGAATGCAAAGATGCAAGAGAAATCTTAAGAACATCAATCTCGGAGTGAAGGCAAATACAAGAGTCACATGACTTGGCGCTCATATCATCGCAAGAAAGACTTGATCTCGCTCTTCAATGAAATGCAAGATGTGCAAGAAATTAATGATGCTTTCAATTAAGCATGCGCTCAAAGCATCAATCTCAGTTTCTAAACAAGCACAATTCTTGCAAGAGACTAAACCATCCTTAAGCAATTTTTCATATTCTAAGCACATGCTACAAGGTCTAGCTTTGATATCAATAATTTCAGCCCTAGCATTCTCTAATTGCTCAAGATGAAAGGAATTAGTCAATTTAAGCTTATCAAAATCAGCAAGCATGCCTACACAAGAATCACAATTATTTCTACCCATAGATCTAAGATTGTCTATTTCTAACTTAGCATTGTCAAGCTCATGATGTAAGGCAATACAAGAATCACATGACATAGAAGTATTTGATTTCAATAATTCATTTTCAGATTTTAGGCATGCAAGAGAGTTATTCAGGTTCTCCATGTCTACAAGCAATGAATCATAAGCATTCATGGAGGTTTTCAATTCGGAGAGCTCATGAGACAAATCATTCTTTTCTCTTTTTAACAATTTCATTTTCTTCTTAAGAGCATGCAATTTATATTCATATGAAATCAAGCCATCAATGAGTTTTTCTTTGCTCACCTTGCTTAGCTTGAGTAGGGGATCATCCTCATAAGAGTCATCATCATCATTCTCTCCATCATGTTCATCCTCAAAAGCTGCTGTGCATATGTCACAGGGCTTCTTCTCCTTGGGCTCTAAAAATGACTTATCCCTGAAACTAGGACAATCAAAACAAAAGGATTTGCCACAGATATCACAGAAGACTTCCTCCTCCATCGCCATTACACTTATCATACATTCAAATATCTTGTTACGTCCAACACCATTGGTAAAAGAACCACGACAAGATGCAAAGAAGCGCTCACAAGTCCTCACACTAGTCGCCATGCTCAAAGATCGGTTAAGATCATAAAAGAGCAAACTTGGCTCTGATACCAATTGTAGGACCGGAAAGGCGACTAGAGGGGGGGTGAATAGACGCTTTCTCTATTTTTCACCTCGATCGAACTCAACACTACTTTCACTCCAATAGCTATAAAAGCTATGAAGATCTGTATACAGGCACAGCGGATGACCTGTGTTGAATCCGATCAAACCCCGAAGCACAAGTCTAAAAACATCTCAACACCGCACGCACACCCACAGCAAACAGAGATTCAGTCCAATCAAGATGATAGCCCAAGCTAATAAAAAGACTAAACAGATTCGGTCACAGTAATAATAACAAAAGTTTAGTCACATCAATGATGGATGGAAATCCTTAAGCCTTCCCTGCGTAGCTACTAGAATCTGGCAAAGATCAGTATGCATGCACTTCTGCTCAAAAGCCATTCTAGTCTCCAGAACTTGCATCAATTTGCAGCCAAATAAAAGATTTAAACTCAAAGCAATAAAATCTTCCAAGCATACACGCGACCCTAGAGCTCTGGTTTACGTGTCTCGGGGCAACATACGTGCGCTCCAGTTCGGAATCTGCGGGCGCCACAGCGCCATTAATCAAAAACTGAATTTTACGGTAGAACAACAAGTCGCCATTCTCCTCCGGCAAAGCACAGCGTTACATGTATTCTACCGATTTTCGATCAAAGACCGGCAGCTGCCTCGATTTTGAGGGCAAGGCCGCTTCCACACAGAGGAACTAAAAGCACGAACTACAGCTGCGCCTAATCAAGATTCAGAGCCGATCCGCCAGAGGAGGGCTCGGTCACAAAGACAACAAATGGGTGCAGTCAAGTAATAAAAAGGCATCAAGTTGCAGCCACTTAAGGCAATAAAATAAACAACACTTAATGCAAAAGTTGTGAGATCTACAAACCAAAGGACATGCAAACAAATTACCGTAATGCCGCCCAGATCCGGATTTTTAGCGGTAGAGAACAGGATCCTCAAAGCCAAAACGCCAAAGACCAAAGATGGGACAACCAAGACTAACTCAAGCACCGATTAAAAACCAAGGAATCGGTTCTGAGGGCAAAGCGATTTGATGGCGCAGATTTAACATCAAACATCAACGATCCAAACCGACAAGCATGTAGAAGCACACAGTCTTGAGCCGACCAACATCGAGAGAACCAAAGATACAACAGAATAAAATAATCAACAAGATCGCGCACTCGGCAAGCACACGAGAAATAACGGCAAGAACAAATCAACAAGAAAGACTATGCAATTGCCAAAACTATAGTTTTTCCGTCGATCTGATAGCCGCCAGATCTGGTTTTTCTGGAGGACTCAACTGGCGCCGCCACAGACTCCAAAACGCAGCGCAGCTTTTTCTCGAGTAGTAAGAACAAGCCGCCTTACCGCTATTTCTCACCAAATATTCTGAGTGCCGCAATTTTGGGGGCGCCGTCACCATGGCTCAAAAACGCCCCAGCAGAATATTCTATCTCAGCTCCTTATATAGGGTAACCTCTAACCCTAAAAACCTTAGAGAAGATTTACCCTAATGGGCTTCTGTTAAGACCCAACATTAACGAAACACACACGCACGCATCTCAAAGCGTCGTCTTCATCGTCGATTGATCTAAACCGCTTCACCATGCGCCGACCCACGCCGCGGCTTAGTCAAAAGGTCACCAAGATGGTATTTGGTAAAATTACCAAAATACTCCTTCTCGATCTTTTCCGAAGACCGAGTCCATCTGCGCGAAGCACTCGCCTGCTTCACCACGTGTAGGTTGATCAACGGCTCCATGTCGTCAAGTCTCTCCCGTCCGGATCCCACCGGCACCACTGAGCACTTGCAACGACTCCGCGCCGCTTGATCCAACCATCGCCACCAACCGCCTGTTCGGTCATCCTCGTCCATTCAAGGCCACGCTTGAGTCCATCGACCTCCCTAAGATCCATGATCGTTCGGACCTCGGCTCTCCAAGCTTAGTCCCGATCCACTCGCCGTTGACCGTCGTTGACCTTCAAGCCACCTGCACAGCAATAGACAAGCAAACACGAATCCGGAAACAAGTTCTTCACAACTTGACTCACGTTAGCTCAAAACATGCAATATGCAACATATATGCATTAACAAATATGGATATGACCTATCCCAAAGTCAATTCACCACTTATATCAACATTCAGCACAAAAGCCACGACCACCGCCACACCGACAGATCTGAAACTTTGTCGAAAACACTTGAAACTTCAAACCAAAAGCACCATTGCCAATTATTTCATCATCCTAAGATCATAAGCATATCCCATGATATCCACACATTCCCTAGCAGAGGTTGCATGCTTGAACTTGCATCCAGAGCGATGGATGACTCGGCTGCTCACACAGTCACACTAGTAAACACCCTTGTAAGATTCAAAGATAGCTCAGCTTCTCGAGCCTCAATGATGATGTGAACAAGAAGAACAGTGGAAAGGAAGAATACGGCAGAGGGAGGGAAGACCTGGTGAAGTCTATGTACAAAAGGACAGCAACGCAACGAGGGAAGTCCATCTCCCTGGGCCCCGCAGCAATAACCACGCCATGTATTAGGCTTATCAGTTGGTGCTCATGGCTTATTAAGAAGTCTAATGAAAGCTGTGTTAACCAATAGGTTATTTAAGTTGGACCCAGTCAAATCCAGACACGGCCTGCATCCATATTTTTTAAAAGGCATATGAGTATGACAGGACCACTTTGGAGTTAGAACATCAAATACCAAAAATAATGGAATGTCGACACTAGTAGTGGAATCACGAGGTACAACTTCAACAAACACACACCCAGTTGTTAATACCATATCGAGCTGGACTGCGATTTCGTTGCTCACATTTCATCGCTGCTAATAATTGGTTCGGAAGTTGGAAGTTCGAACACATTACACATAGATGAGCAAAGATAAGTTAGTAGAATACCTGGGATCGGGAGGCAATGCAGGGTAACTACACGAGAGAAATGGAATCCGTCGTCGACTGCGAAAGGCCAAGCAGATGTGTTTGGCAACAGGATCGGCCGGGCGAGGCCAGGTTAGGCTGCTCCAACAAGTCGCCTGGCCTCGAACCAGACAGGGCCAAGCGGTCGGTCCGGCCCGGTACGGGCCCGTGCGACTTGCCTCGAATCAGACCTGACCAAATGGGTGGCTTGGCCCGGCCCGGATCCGTGTCGGCACGAGCCGTTTAGGCACAGCCCATTATAGCCCGGCTACTATTTGTGCCTTGCCGTGCCGGGTCGGCCGTCGTACCGGGGTGGCAGCCCAGGCACGGTCCGTCGGCCAGCACGAGCCTGTTTGGCCCGATAGAATGAAAAAAAATCCAAAAAAATTAGAAAAATGTGTAGAATTCAGAAGTAGACATGATTTTTTTTAAAAAATAAGACAATCATATTGAAAATTTAATAAATAGCTTTATTAATGTCCAACTGGCTGCCTCGTTAAAACCTTCGCCAAGTAAAAACTCAAAAATAAGAAAACCTTGGCAAAGAAAAAAGAGTACAACATATAGCTCTACATACATAATACATCATTGTTCTACGTGTCGATGTTACTGTCATTGTCTAAATACATATTTTCGAACACCTCCGACAACTCTGAATTTTCTACAGAGTGTTGTGTTCGTGAATCAGCTTTTTCACAGTTATTCATAGATAGAAGTATCTCCACCATCTCACTTATGAGACTTGTTTTTCTCTCCTCCAATATTCTTCCAGAGTGACTGAAAGCAAACTCGGAGAAAACCGTCGAGACAGGAATAGTTAAGACATCACGTGCAAGTATGGATAGCATATGATATGTTAACTTATGTGCTTGCCACTATTGCAAGATGTCTAAGCCTTCTAAGTTGAAATCCACCGTATCGTTGTCGAGATAGGTGGATAGTTCTCTGCTCCTTGTGGGTCTTGGCTGAGCATGCTGCGGTGTAGAAGAAGAAAATCTGGACCTAGAGGAAGAGGCACTGAAGATCTTGCCCTGTATATTTGTCTTGCTACTTGAGGCGGGCTCTTGGAGGTCGCTATGGCGGACTCCCGTAACTTATTTTCACACCTTTAGTAAACCTCATATAACCGAGAACGAACTTCTGCAAAATAGTCAGTATAGTCTAGCCCTGTAGCATCACTAAGAAGTTCAAGTGCACTACCAAATACATCAAGTTTACCCCTGGGATCTAAAAGAAATGCAAATGCATATAGGTAAGGGATTTCTCTCCAATATTTAAGGTATTTAGATTTCATGGAAACAATAGCATCGCGTAAAACTATGTCATTTTCATACATTTTCAATTGAGTAGCAATCTGTAAAATACTATGCACGATTATAGGAGATGTTTGATAGTACACAGCGGACAAAGCAATAGTGGCCTCATAAAAATTTTCTAAAAACCCTAGTATCTTCATAGCAACTAACCAATGTTGCTCAGTCAATAGTATACTACCGTCGGTAACTCGATAGTGTGTTTGAATAAAAACAGAAAAAATGCTCTTGTATGGTAAAAAATTCTTAAGCATAAGGTAAGTAGAGTTCCACCTTACCTCTATATGCAAACCGAACTTTCTTAGGCGTACACCCATCGTCCTGCAGAAGTTCTTATATTATGCTATTCTTACGTTAGAATTATTCAAGACAAATCATACCGCGAAAAGCTTTAATATACATACTCAATCTCTTCAAACCACATTTAACTATAAGGTTGATAATATGATAAGCGCATCATTGATGTAACAATAAGGAATCAGCGTATGCACTCAACACTAGAGTAAGAATGTCCATGGCCCTAGAGTTTGAAACGATGTTGTCTAAAGTAATTGAGAATATTTTATCTGTAAGGCCAAAGCGAGAATGGAGAATGAAGAGTCTTGAATGAGGGGATATGTTTTTATTTTTAGGAAAAATTTTGGGATTTTTTTTTGCTATTTAAAAAAACCCCAGCGGTTAAAACGGTAAAAAAATGGCCAAAATCCCCTAACTGCTGGATTTGTTCGGGGCGTGCCATGCTAGGCACGGCCCACGAGCTGCCGTGCCACCGCCTGCCGTCCGCCTTCATCTCCTCCTACCCCCCGGGCATGTCACATGCAGCCTGAGCAATCTTATGCCGCATCTTTGTAGGCCTCTGACCCCTCAGCCTCCTCCTCCGACCAAGATGCATGCCTCTTGCCCTCCCTTCAGCGCTCCGCCTCCTCCCGCCCGCTCCGTGATCTGCCTCCTCCTCCTCCGCTCTGGGCTTGGTGCCCCTCGCCTCGCCCTCGCCCTCGGTCTCCCTCCACTGGCGCACTGCAGCGGTGGCGCGGCGCTCCACGACTCCACCACCTCCCTCCGCTCTGGCGATCCGCTCTCCTCCCTCCGCTCCAGCGGTCCGGAGCGTCCTCTGGCCTCCTCTACCCTCCTCGGCTCCTCGCCTCCTCTCTTCCTGAGCCGGCCACACTGCCCTCCTCCTCTCCTTTTGTCCTGAGCTAGTCCCACCGCCATCCCCTTCCTTCAAGCCGGCGGCTGGCGCCGCCATCCTCCCTCCCTCCTTCGCCGACGCCAGCACCGCCTTGTCGGCCTGGCCTTGGCGACTCCTCGACTCCTCGGCTCCTCTAGCTCTCCTCGCACTGGCGCACGCGGGCCACTCAGGCCACTTAGGCCGTGCTTGGTATGACCCGACACTGTTTGTGCTGGGCCAGGCCACCGTACCTGAATGCCAGCTCAAGCACGGCACGTCTTATAAACAGTACAGGCCGTATTGTATCTGGGGCAGGTCTACAATACCGTGCCTTGAACCTGTTTGGCCAGCTCTACCTCGAGCGCCATCTTTGACATTTTCTGCTCCGCGTCCAAGCACCCTCCAATAAACGCCGCTCGTCCCCCTCTCTCCTCGTCGCATGGAAGATGGCCGTGGCCTCCACGGAGGCACAGGCCTCAGTGTCTCACCACTGGTACTTTCTGCTGCTCTTACGCCCCGGCTCAGGCATTGGTTCGAACACCTGGCGGGCACGGCCGGGAGAGCGGAGCCGGCGGTTCGGTCCGGCATTTCGTCGAACACCGGGCGGCCAGGCGGAGTCTTGGCCAGACCACCCGACCCCAACCAGGGTACAGTTCATCGGCTCGGACACGGGCCCCGTCAACGTCGGCAACTCGGCACGGACCTTCCCTCGCCGTCGTCACATAGCTTTTGTCTTCTCCCACCCATTTTGGTGCTGTGGTAGACAAAGACCGAGTACTAATTACAGTCGTCGTCCTCGTCACTGGGTGAGTGGGTGGGAACATGGGCATCACGCTGCTCGAGCGCGTCCTGTCTGAACCTGATTAATTTTCTCCTCTTCACGAGCAGGTCTCGTGGTTTCGTCAGCTAGTACCACACACTTCGCGAGCTCAGATGCTACTTCGTCATCGCCACGGCTCATCTGTCACGTGATCTAAATCCGGGAAAATCTATAATAAACACGTCTAAGTGCGTATAGTTGGTGGGACTAGCCACCTTTAGCCTCGACATGGGTGTCCAGGGGCGGACCAGGAGGGGCAGTCTGGACGGGAGCCTCCTTCATCGTTGATGGACCCTTGTACCCACCGCCATCTATCAATTATTGGACAGAGAGTGCGGGCCTGGAGGCAACAGAAGAACATGGCCATGTTTAGGGTGCAAACGGAACGGATAGTTCCCGACCGAATAAATGTGGCCAAATGTGGGATTTTTTGGCGGATATCTGGATGTTTTTTCGGATCCGGATTCGGGTATTTTTCACCGGATACAGATTCGGATTCGGATAATTAGCTATCCGGTTTTTCTGGGACTATCAAGAATAAAATCGGATATAACCGCACAACTATCCAAAGACTATCCAGTATGCTTTTCACGCTCATGCCATCTCTGCGCCAGATCTGAAGGTCCCGCCCGCCTGACCCCAAAACCAAAAACCCAAAGCCCGCTCGATCTCTCGATCCTGGCCATGCCTCGGCTGGCCTCCGCCAAAGTCGCCTACCCTACCCGCCGCCCCCCCTCCCTCATGTCCCTCCTCCTCCTCGCCCCTCCCTCCGCCAGCTCGCCTCCCCTCCTCGCCACCGCCGCCGCCTCCTCCTCACTCAGATCGTGAGCCGCCTCCACCGCCTCCTCCTCCTCCTCGCGGCTGCGCCTCCCTCCCTCACTCCTCACTCCCTCCTCATCTCTGCCTCACCACACCGCCTCATGCTGGCCATCATCTCGCTTGCTTGCTGCAGTGCCGCCTCCATCCTCCTCCTCGCTGCGCTTGCCATCGCCCGTGCCCTCTGCCTCTCCTTCCTTGCATTGCTACTTGACCTCGGACGCTCGAACTGCGCCTCCTCGACTTGCTCTTTTGCTGCCGTGCCAGGGCCAGGCCTCGACCTTCCTTTTACATTGATTTAATTTTTTGCACGATTTTGATTTACATTTTATGTGGGTTGAATGGTGATGCTTGATTATTCATGAGGAATGGTGATGGGGTGATTTGCTTGATGCATATACATTTGAGAGCGTAATGGTATTATTTCAATCACTTTGATGTGTGATCCAACTATTGGCCTCACCAAAAGGCTTCTAGCATCGAATTACCATTTCTTTTTCCAATTGCTAGCTTATTCATTTCATATTATTGCTCTATGATTTACGGCAACATCTTGTGAGTTCTCAGAGTCACTATACTATATGTGGTGGTATACATGGATATGTTGAACATAGGTAGCAACATGGAAGTTAATTGCAAATTTGTGTGCGCTTTTGCCATTTCATTTAATTTATATTTTGTTCTACTGATTGCATCATTGATCATCAAGCTCATACCGCCTCCTAAGTCTGTTGACACAAAATCACAAGAAAAGCATTAAGAAAGAGGCTTCTTTGGATGATTTGAATATTCTTGTTGGTAAGAAAGATATAGGTATCTGTAAATCTTGCATGTGCTCACTTGGTTCCTTATCATATTCTTGGCAAGCTTTGGATAAAGTTTTTATGTTTGTGATTATTGGTCGATATTGAAACTAATATTAACAACTTCATGTTTGGTAGAAAGACCTAAAACATCTTTGGTAACTCAAAAGTAACATGTCTAAGAACTAAGTAGCCCTAAGGCTTTTTCCATGAACTTGTAGGTTGACTAAATGCCAATGTCGATCTTTACTCATTAGAAATGGTTCTTTGGTAGGAAAATGTTTTTTTCGAATATTTGTGAGTGCAAGGACAATTTCTTTACACAGTTGGGAGGAAACCAATGTAGTTAATGGTCTTAACATGATCAATTAGTTAGTATATGCATCCAAAGTAAATATTTTAGCCCTTTACTAATACAATGTCATTAGTTTGTGTTTCCAATTATCCACGATAACCCACCTTGTTGATAATATATGTTTGAAAAATTTAAGCATTGATATGGTATACAGTGTCCCTGGGGATGAGGTGAGCACTGCTTTCACTTCATTAGTTTGCTATTTGGTGTTCATACTTCATATTGTACTCATACGGTGACTTGTTTGCGGGACGCTTTGACTTGCAAGAAGGATCTTAATTGTGGTAACAAAGCTCTAGACAAGGTGAGTGCGAGTCAAATTCGTAGCCATTTGCGTACCACTATTTTGTAAAGGAGCATGATAGGAAGGTGCTTTATCTATAAGCGATAGTTGCCACTATTTTTTCTTCTACCATTCCTTTATTGTATGAATCATTAATGTTTCTTGTTGCTGCTTGGTTTCTGAAAAGCTCTACCCAAATGAATAGAAAACCGGATAATTATTTTCATACCTTGGAATATCAAGTGGAGGACTGGAGGTTGTTAAACTTGTGGATCGAGAGTCTCACACTCTAACTATGCATTCCATACACTAAACTTGTGAATTTGTTCTGCAGGAAGATGCGGGAGGTGAAATTTCTGTGCTATTCTAACGATGGAGTTGATGAACATATGATTTGGTGAGTGTGCTAGCTCATTTTGCTAACAACCTGGGAGTTGTTATCAACTGCTATGTCTCCCCGCAGGTTGGTAGGTTTGAAGAATATCTTTGCTCGACACTCGACAGCTTCCTAATATGCCCAAGTATTAACTCTAGTTTCGTTCTTCTATTTAGATAGTCCTTTCACCCTTATCTTCCTTGCACTAAACACATACTGCTTCTTAATGAATTGTAATGCTACTGGTGTGGCTCTCCAACCGGACATGTCTTGACACATTTATCTGGAATGGGATTTGAGTTACGCAAGAATGTTGGATCAAAAGATTGAAATGTTATTAATTAGGTTTAACTACACCCACGATGGCTTCAGATGTGAAACATCTCAACACGCCAATAATTCACTACTAAAATTGTCATGTCAAGTAAAACTCTTGCTAAGGTGAGCTCCTTTGGTATGTGGTAATAGCAATAAGTGTGTGTAATGATCTTACCTATAAGTTAGTGCTTCTTTGTTTTTATAAACTTTTCAATCGGATCGTGTGTCTGCCTTTCTAAGGAGTGCAACATAGTATTTAGTTGTCATTTGTAAAGCTTTATCTATTATTTCAACCATGTGCATAGTTTTTCACTACACTGATTTATTGATTATCTCAATCATGTTATAAGCTAGATTCAACCCCACGTTGTTGTGGAACTTGTATTATCTTTTTTAATATAGTTAAGTAAAAATTTATTATCAATGGTTAAAGGAAATGCTTGTGCAGTTCATATGAAATAAATCTTTTCTGTGTGTGTGAGTGAGAGAGATACAGATAGAAGGGGTTATTTAATCTTACTATTCCTTAAAAGTCTATAGGAAGTTCTAGAATGCATGATTTATTGGGAGTCTTTTAGGTGCATTTGTGTTAATTTGATCGTCGGATGTCGGGAGAAAAATGTGGTGATGTGCACTCTCTCGTACCATAGTTTGCACTCATCTTTAATATAGATATTAGATGTGTTTATGCTCGGTGTTAATAAAGTAATACTCTCATGCCAAATGGAATATTATTGCAGATACATAAAATGGGTGCATAAGGAAAGACTTTAGAAACAAGGCATGAAATTAAATGCGATCATCCAAGGGTCAATGTTGTTGGCGAGAATTGTTGTTTTATGATGAGAATTGAGAAGTGCATACTTATTTGGATTATCACACATAAAATTTTTCTTCCTTGAGATAATTCGAGATTGCTTTGTTTTCGAAAGATTCAAGTAATACCAATGCCCTTTTCGTTAACCATTGGTCCATGATTTCCTACCTTCGTAACCTTCCTATGTTGATTTCCTTCATTGCTACTTTCTGCTTATCCTTTGCGACTCATTGTTATCGGTTCATTCATATGACATTTTTAAATATTATTTCAGGAATCCAAACTCAATCCATGTGCTAAGGACTTTTCTCTATCTTTTGCGAGTTCTAGACTAGTACTTGCAAATGCACCCAACTCAAACTACATCTCAAACTCACCTTTGAAGTTCCAACTGGTGTACCAGTATTTGAAGCTAACTCTATGCCAGGCGGTTCATCTCTATCCAAAGAAGGGTGTTTATTATTAATAACATGGCTCACGCAAACTATGGCATTACACCTCGATATGTTCAATCGAGAAGTACATTGTTTTGCTTTAACGGTACTATTTGAGGAAAACCAAAAGAAAATTATTGAATTCTGCAAGAATGAAGGACTTGTTCTTCTGGCAGATGAGGTGAAGGTGAGTCCAGTACTTGTATTCAAGGGGTTTTGAACACCTCATGTGAACTTTGATAGGTCTTCTAAGCCAACTTATTGATTCATTCCCCCAAGGTTTACCAAGAAAACATATATGTTGAAGATAAGCAATTCCACTCGTTTAAAAAGATTGCATGATCAATTGGATACACTAATGATGATCTTCCTTTGGTATCATTCCAATCGGTTTCTAAAGGTAACTAAATTCAAGAGCTTTTATACTGTGCGGTCCCTTTGTATGTGCATCTCGTAGTCCTAGCATATGGTAAGATTTACCGTTTGTTTTGTTAGGTTACTACGGAGAATGTGGAAAACGAGGGGCTACATGGAAAATCGGATTCAATTCGATGTAAGGGAACAAATTTACAAGGTGACATCGATGAAACCTGTTCCAACGTTTGGGCCAAATTCTCGATAGCCTTATAATGAACCCACCAAAGGTCAATATAGCATGCATAGAGCACTTATTAAGATAAAAATGATTGTGGTAACGTAGATGGTTACTCCTTCTACAGGCTGAAGATGAGTCCTATGGATCCTTCATGGTAGAGAGATGGTATCCTTTCGTCACTGGTTCGGTGTGCAAAGGTTTGTCCCATCTCTTCTGAGATTGGTTTGTGAAAACTTGCTAGTTAGTAGTTACTCTTGCTTACTTTAGCCCTGTCATGTACTTGCTAATTGCTAGTTAGTAGTTACTACTACTTGCTTAAATAGTCTATGTTATTGTGTGATATATTTAAATTTGTTTGTTAAACTACTAATCTAGTTGCATTTTGGACATGTAGTATGGTTGATTGATCTTTATTTGTGCGATATATATGGTTTATGTTTTCGCGCAATATCCGAATAAGTATTCGTGACCGAGACAATCCGTATTCGGTTCGGCATGTATTCGCTCGTATTAAGTGACCGAGGGCTATTACGCATTAAATTTAAGATCCCAAGACTTTGTCCGTGTCCGATTCGAATCCGAGAAAAAATATGGAAAAGGATCTGGGATGAGTGATATCAAATGCATATCCGCCTCCGTTTGCACCCCTAGCCATGTTCGCGTCCCTTTCATTTTGAGAAATATTATTAGACAGAGAGTGCGGGCCTGGAGGCAAAAGAAGAACATGGCCATGTTAGCGTCCCTTTCATTTTGAGAAATTTTACGGTATATAGTATAGTATTAGTAGTATATTATGGTAGTATAAATCAAATCGATCATTGATTTGTTAAAAGTAGAATAGATTTTTTCTTTGAATTTATAATTTTTTGTGAGAGCATTATAGACTTTTTCAACAAAGGTTGAAAAATATTACTCTTGTGTCATGTGATCTCCCACATAGATAATTATAATTCTATCAATCTGGATTCTACTATTCATACTATTAAGTGTAGTATAATTAAATCATTACTAATCTAAATCACTGGATAAAAAAAAGGTAACCTGTATTAAATTGAGTGTGCCATAGGATATCTCACTTTATTGATTGGTCTGCCGCTGCGGGTATCGTACCGTTGGACTAACCATCAATTGACGTCTTGGAGGCTGAGGTACGCATTGACAATTTCTTTTTGACTGTAGATCGATGAAGCTATGAGCCTCGTAGTAGCGAAAATAAGAACCACATCTTTGTTCTGAGAAGAACATCCAAAACGAGAAGGCAACCTGCAGTGCTAAATGCATGCTAGCTGCTTCAGAAATGATATGTCGGGACAAGTTTATTTATTATGTTCTTTACAGAAAGGAGAAACACTAGACGATGATATGTTGATATGCTAACTTCCTCTACATGAATTGCGATGCTATAAGCTTGCTTATAAAGTAGTGGTATGAAGGCAATGAAGTCAATGAAGGAATCTTCCAGCTGATTTAAGAAGGACGGCGACAGGCTAGACCCAAACCAAAACTGGTGGCCCACGAAGCCTTTTCTCTAACCGGGCCGAGCTTGCTGCGTCGGCTCCGCTGATCGAGAGAACTTGCTGGGCTGGTAGAAACGGACCCCGGTCTCCATCTGTGGGCGACACCTGCTCTCGCGCGCTCGATGAGTGGATGCGGCCAATTTAAATACAGACATGGGCTCTTTTCTGGCAAAAAATCCCCCGGGACGGCGCATGCAGAGAGCAGTCAACCGCACTCCCCAGCCCGAGGTAGCGGTGGATAACGAGTTCCCCGGGACGGCGCATGCAGAAACCAGTCAACCGCACTCCCCAGCCCCAGGTAGCTGTGATAACGAGTTGGCTCAGTTTGGTTCGACTCGACTTATTAAGGCTCATTAAGAAAATAAGTTTAGCTCAGCTCGTTAAGCTAACAAGCAGAATAACAAGCTCGGTTCGATTCGTTCAAACTCGTTAACTCGGCTCGTTAGGCTCATTACTAACAATTGAAGCTAAACTTGTTAACTCGGCTCGTTAAGCTTGTTAACTTGGCATTGCGCATAGTGGACTGTGTCTGGTTTTCTTAACGAGCTAAATGAGCAACT
This sequence comes from Phyllostachys edulis, assembly GCA_036346405.1. NCBI lineage: Eukaryota > Viridiplantae > Streptophyta > Magnoliopsida > Poales > Poaceae > Phyllostachys > Phyllostachys edulis. The sequence continues at coordinate 30,303 of JAYEVD010000447.1, read as the reverse complement.
CGCGAGCCAACTTGAACTTAGCTCGTTAAGAAAACGAGCTAAATTGCCAGCTCGGCTCGGCTCGTTAAGGGGCCGAGTTCGAGCTAAGTTCTTAACGAGCTAAGTGACTCGTGAGTTTGTGTTTTTTCCACCCTTAGCCCGAGCCGCCAAACGCCATCACAGTCGCCGTCGCCCACCGCCATATGATCCCCCACTGCACGGCGGCGAGGCAAGGCAAAAACCCGCGACTCACCAGAGAGCCTTTTTATTTTTAATCCTTTTTAAAAATTATTTTAAAGATAGTCTCTTTTTAACTTTATTTTTAATTCTAATCCTTTTGGTCATGTTATGATCCGTGACGTGATCAAACTATGCTATCACGTCATAAATCATGGCGTGATCAAACTGATTCATCACGTCATCGACCCCTTTGGACGCGTTTGTTTTAGGCTAAGTTACATCGCGCCAAGAGGGCGTGGCAAAGACTCGTTCTTAATGCCGAGGGGTTGTGACGCGATAACGTGTTTTTGTCACGTCACGCGTTATGGCATGACTAAAAGATCATAATTGAAAATAAAGTTAGAAGATGGTATCTTTAAAATAATTTTAAAAAATAAATTAAATAATAAAAGAGTTCCTCGCCAGGGCGAGCATACGCGTCCGAAATAGGCTCGTGCGGCGAGCGACACGAGCCAAGTTTTTAGATCTTGGTGGTGGGGTTGGTGGGTTGGTGCATGTCGCGGAGAAATTAAGCACGCTATAACCCCCCGTGTTTCAGGGCCGGAACACGCTGTTCTGGTCCCCGTCTACGAAAAAATTGATTCACGCAGCACTAATCACTCATGGTGGGCATCTGATTCGCTTCGCCATATGTTGGTCCCCGCTCTCCGGGCAGTTCCATATATGAGTCAGCCCAGCACGCCTCTCCACGGTCGGTCCAGATACCAAGGCACATAGAGGACAGGCATCTACGACGTGACTCTTGATAATATCCCAAGGTTAGTGCTTCTATTTCGCCTGTCATTGGCTATTGCCCTGGTGGCAACTAGCAACGTCGTGAACCTTAAGCCTCGACCGATACAGGCTGAAGCTATGCTAAGCGGGTCGATTCACAAATCACAAGCAACGTGTGTATCCAGGCAGCATAAATTCCCCTCGGCCCCATTAGCTTTTTGGAGAAGGTAAGGAGGCTTCTGGAAGAAGAGGGAAACACAGAAAACTGATAATTGTGCACCCGACCGAGGGACGGGATTCTGGGGAGCATTTCTCACTAATTCCATTCTCATATTGGGAAAAGCAGTCAATTAAGCATTTCTTAAGACAAATATCTGCGCCTGCGAGAAAAGGAAGGCAGAGAGAATATGGGCCTGAAGAGGAGCGAGGCACAGTATCGATCAACCACACATCGTATTGATCAGTATGCTGTTACATATATACGAGTACAACAGACTTGGCGAGCAACTGGCTAGCGAGTATCGCGGCTTGGCGAGAGAGTCTTCCGGGCATGCTGCACGTTTGTAGATGGGGAGCGAGTCTTCCGGGGCGAGACGGTTGACGAGCGAGCGCGTCTGGAGGCCAGCGATGCATGCGCGCTAACACCCCCCCGCAGGCTCAGCGTCGGCCATGTCGATGCAGAGGCTGGACTTGAAGTCGTTGAACAGCGCCGTAGGTAGCCCCTTTGTGAATATATCGGCGAACTGCTGCGCACTGGGTACATGGAGAACGCGTACTTCGCCGATGGCGACCTTCTCACGAACAAAGTGAATGTCCAGTTCGATGTGTTTGGTTCGCTTGTGGTGCACCGGGTTTCGGCTCATGTAGACGGAGGAGATGTTGTCGCAGAACACAATCGTGGCCTTCGGGACGTTGCAGTAGAGCTCGCCGAGCAGGGAACGGAGCCATGTACATTCGGCAACCGTGTTTGCCACGCCGCGGTATTCTGCTTCCGCGCTCGATCGCGACACCGTCGTCTGCCGCTTGGAGGACCAAGAGACAAGCGTGTCGCCGAGGAAGACACAGAAGCCCGATGTCGATCGTCGCGTGTCCGGACAGCCTGCCCAGTCGGCGTCGGAGTAGGCTGTGAGGGTAGGCGATGTCGTGGCGCGGATGTGGATCCCGGTGCTTGGTGTACCCTTGACGTAGCGCAGCACTCGTTTCAGCATGGTGGCGTGGACGTCGCGCGGCGAGTGCATGTGGAGACACAATTGTTGCACGGCGTAGGCTATGTCCGGGCGTGTGACGGTGAGATACTGGAGCGCCCCCGCCATGCTTCTGTAGAACGACGCGTCGGGGCAGGCTTTGCCATCTGTCGCCGAGGGCTTTGGCTTCGTGTCCGCCGTGTTGCGATCGCTTTGTCTGATTGCTCATCTTACGCTGCTCGAGGAGGTCCTCAACGTACCGAGCTTGGCAAAGGAAGAATCTGGCGGCAGTGCGGCGAACGTCGATGCCGAGGAAGTACGACAGGGGGCCGAGGTCCTTGACGGCGAATGCACTTTTGAGTTGCTTGACGATATGCTCAAGGAGTTCGGTTGATGACGCGGTGAGGACCATATCGTCGACGTAGGAGCGGAGTAAGACGTCTTGCGTATTGGTCGCGCAGAGACGAGCAATGAGTCGTCTGATGCATCTGAAGCCGGTCGAGTGATGTGCTCGAGGAAGCGTGTGAACCACGCGCGGGGTGCCTGGCGAAGTCCGTAGAGGGATCGAGATAGCAAGCAGACGTCGTGTGGATGTGCAGCGTCGACAAAGCCACTCGGTTGTTGGCAGTACACTTTCTCCTGCAGATTGCCATGGAGGAAGGCATTGGAGACGTCAAGTTGGTGCACAGGCCATCATCTGGATGCAGCGATGGTGAGGACCGTCCGGATGGTGGCTGGCTTGACGACGGGGGTGAAGGTCTCCCCGAAGTCGATGCCGGGCCGCTGGTGGAAGCCACGCACCACCCATCTCGCCTTGTACCGCTCAATAGAGCCATCGGGACGCAGCTTATGCTTGAAGACCCATTTGCCGGTGATGACACGCGCGCCTGGCGGTCGAGCGACGAGAGTCGGTCTTGATTCTTATTTGGAAGCGTCGAATTCATCTGCATAAGTCGCATACCGATTAGGATCACGCAGGCGGCGCAGCCGAGGTAGGGATTAGCGAGGCCGAGGTGTGTCGACTATGGAAGATGTCATAGCATATTTGGGGTTTGGTTTGACCACGCCACTTTGCTCGTGTGATCATTTGGTGTCTTGGGGCTTTGGTGGTTAGTCTTTGCTGTGGGTGCTTGGGGAGGCGATGGATGGCGTGGGTGGGGCGTATGAGTTAGGCTGCGGTAGGTAGCGAGAGGCGCTGGGCGCGGCGTGGTTGGCGTGCGCGGCGGTGCTTATGGCGCTTCATGATGCGGGTCGTCGTCGTCGGCGTGTGCGATCGTGGAAGCGAGCGATCGAAGCGCCGAGTCCGGAATGGGAACGCAGCTTCGTTGAACACCACATGGCGGGACGTGATGACGCGGCGCGAGGTGATGTCGTAGTAGCGGTACCGCGTGGTCGGTAGGGTACCGATGAAGACGCACGGTGTCGACCGGGGGCTGAGCTTGTTCGGTGATGTTGCTGCAAGGTTGGGGTAGCACAGCGAACCGAACACGCGAAGCTCGGAGTAGTCCGGCGGCACGCCGAACAGCAGCTCGTAGGGTGAGGCGTCGTCGGTGGCGCGGCAGGGGCGCCTGTTGACCAAGTGCGTCGCCGTGGATAGAGCTTCTGCCCAGAACGTCTCTGGAGCTACGCTGTGAATGAGAAGCATTCGAACACAATCGTTAAGCGTTCGCAAGATCCGCTCGGCCTTCCCGTTTTGCTGGGATGTATAGGGGCAGGAGAGACGAAGAGCAATGCCGTGGCTAGCAAAGTAGAGACGGAGTGCAGTAGAGTCGAATTCCCTCCCGTTGTCTGTTTGCAGCGCGAGAATTGGAAGCCCAAATTGTGTGCGAACGAAAGCATGGAAAGTGCGTATCAGAGGAAGGACTTCTGATTTGTGTCTGATTGGAAAAGTCCATGCGTAATGTGTGTAGTCATCAAGCAACGCAAGGTAATATTTATACCCAGAGAAACTGAATGCAGGCGATGTCCACACATCAGCATGGATTAATTGGAATGGAAAGTAAGTTCTTGAAACTGAAGAATGAAAGGGTAAACGTACATGCTTCCCTAGTTGACAAGACTGACAAGCATGTGTGCTAAATTTAGGACACTGAAAATCAAAAGAATGCAAGACTTGCGACAAAACTTTATTGCCAGGATGCCCAAGGCGCTGGTGCCACAGATCGGTTGTCGTGGACGCGCTGAGGGCGAGCTGTGGAGGGAGTCGCAGGGGGTAAAGGTCGCCGGAGCTTTCACAGCGGAGCTTCACCGAACGAGTTTGAAGATCCTTGATGGAGAAACCATGGGGGTCAAATTCAACGGAAACATTATTGTCACGAGTAAGCTGACGAATTGAAATTAAATTCTTCACCAAGGAAGGAGAAATCAGAACGTTATTAAGCTGAACGGAGGAGCTGGCTGTGGGAATGGAGGCGGCAGCTGAATGTGAGACAGTCAGCCGAGCGCCATTTCCAACGATGATGGAGGAAGGATGGGGAAGTGGAGTGGAGCCGGTGAGATTACCAGGAGCATTGGACATGTGAGCGGATGCTCCGGTGTCCATGTACCGATCGTGGTGGGGCGGTGGCTGGGCCGACTATGGTTATTCTGCAGTTGCGTCGGCGGGGCTGTCTGTCCCTGAGTTGGTGTAGTGGCGGCGAAGCGGCGGCGGCGGCCGGGTGGTGGAAGGCCGTCATGGCGTGCTGCGCCTGGAATGGTGGCCGAGGTGCCATAGCGGGCTCTGACGGAATGCAGGCAGCATAGGCGAACTGGACTAGGCGATCGAGGGTTGTACCACTATCCATGGAAGGCTGGAGGAGGTGGTCTTTGTGTCGCCTTGCCGCCGATTGGGCGCCGCCGAGCTCGACGCGAAGAGGCGCCGTTCTTGGCGCTGAGCCACGCCACGCTTGTTATTCTTGTGGTTTGTTGCGGGAGGCGTCGGAGCCGGACTGACCACCGTTGCGGCCGGCGTGGTTGGCGTGGTCAGTGTTGCCGGTGGAAGAGTCGCCGCGGTGGGCGGCGTAAAAGGCCTGGCCGGCGTCCACCTTAGCGTCGTGCTTGTCGCAGAGCTCTTCGAGAAGCAAATATGATCGCGCACTCATGAATGTGTGCGGCGGGAACTTGGCCGTGATCACGGGCTTCACGTGCCGGTACCGAGGGTTCAGACCCCGGAGGAGGTTGAGCACCTGGCTCGGCTCGGAGACGGGCTGGTCGAGGTCGCGGAGACTGTCGGCGAGCGTCTTGAGCCTGGCGCAGTAGTCGGTGATGCTCATGTCGCCTTGTTGCAGGGTGCGGAGTTCGGCCTCCAGGTACACGGCGCGTTGGAGCTCGTTGTCGCGGAACAAGCCTTCGATCGCGTTCCAGATGGTGTACGCGGAGGAGTTCGGCTTGTACACGATGTCGAAGACGCCTTTGTTCACTGTGGTGTACAGCCAGTTAACGACGCTGTGGTCGTTCATCTTCCACTCGGCGTTACGCTCGTTGAGGGGCGGCGGCGAGAAGACGTGATCGTTCAGCGAACTTGCCGAGGACGGAGTCGAGAAGCATCGCCATCGGCGTAGTTCGACTCGTTGAGGTCGAGGGCAGCGAGGACGTGGGATCGGATGTTGACTGTTGGGCGACGAGCGCCAGAAAGGTGAGACTCGACGTCGGCGTTGTTGAGTCGAGGAGCCGGGAGGCCATGGAGAAGCGGAAGCGAGGGAGGACGCGGCGAATTCATTGAGGTGGATCTTTGGTCCATCGATACCATGAAGAGGAGCGAGCCACGATGTCGATCAACCACACATCGTATTGATCGGTATCTTTGTTACATATATCTGAGTACAACAACTTGGCGAGCAAGCGGCTAGCGAGTATCGCGCTTGGCGAGAGAGTCTTCGGCATCTTTGCGTTTGTAGATGGGGAGCGAGTCTTCCGGCGAGACGGTTGTGGCGAGCGCGTCTGAAGGCGGCGATGCATGCGCTTCGCAGGCCAAATACTACAAATAAACCCATTCCATCGTAGTGGCGGGGTCAGAGATTTTTCGAAGCCTTGGCAAGCTCACTCTCCGGCTCCTCGCTCCCGTCGGCCGCCGCTCGAAGCCTAAGCAAGCTCGCTCTCTGGCTCTCGTCGGCCGCCGCTCGTGGCCGTGTGCCGCTGCTGCAGCAGGACAACAAAGGCCGGGCAAGTGCCCGGCCTGGAGGCTTGCTGAATCCGCCGCTGTTCCATCATGCTAATTGTTGTCACCTACAAGCTAGAGTTCAGTCGAAAAAAAATCAAAAGGAAAATGCACGTATTTTTGATCTTCGAGAAATTCTTTCACGCTATGGGGTCTCCATGTCCCTTGTCCCGCCCGTCCATGTGTTATCGCCGTGTCGTGTGAGGCAACAAACTGATTAATTCCATTGCAATAGAGAGGAGAGATACAGGGGAGAGAGATAGGACATAGAACGGGCTTCAAAATCATTCCTATATACACGCTCCGTCCTTTTCTTATTTGAAAAAGTTAAATGTCTGTACGCGTTGCTACCACGAATAAAATCATATTATCCCAAAACGTCCGAGCCACCGTCGCCAGGCTTGCGTCACACGTAGGGAGTGAAATCAATTAGACCCATCTGGTGTCACAGGACATCGGATCTTAAAAAAACAGTAGATATTATCATGTATATACTATGCGTTCACTTCTAGCATAAAAACTGTACACTCCGATTTAGCACAACCTTCAGTCTCTCACAGTATGTTGTTATATATATATATATGATAAATAGTGAATCACAGTTATTTCCGTTCTTGTTACGCCACGCCCCCTGGTCACACCATCAACTTCGTCGAGGTGCCTGTCGAGCTCCACCCGGTCTACCGGTCTACGCGTCGTGCCTCCGCTACCGTGATCGGCCTAGACAGCTCCCTCTACAATGCCATTACATCCAGCCAAACTCCGCTGAGGCCCGCGCCACCCCTCTGCCACCGTACTCAGCTTGCGCCACCACGTCCTTGACTCCGCCACTATTCGTTAAGCTTGCTCCACAGCATTGCAGTGAACCGGCCCCACTGACGTGTCGCAATAAAGGCCCAACAGAGGCCGTACTTACATTCATTCATTTGTCAAAGAGAGGCAGTACATATTTTCACCTATGTCAACTTCAAATTAAAGTAAACCGCTAACAATTCACGTAATCATAAATCATCAGTCAAAAGAGAAGCAAACCGATCAATATATTTTCCTAAAAAAACAATCTTAAGTATTGTAAACTATTATCTAGCTGATCTACAACTTTTGTACCCTAATGGTTATTGGGAGAAAACTATTTAGCTGCAAAAGAGAAAACGGAGTTGAGGCAACAATCTTAGATGACCAAACATAGGAATAGTAATTTTAGCCGTTGTTTGGGTCTAAATTCATAGTTAATATTACAAATGATGACTCAGGTAGACAAACACGTGTTACAATCATTGAGGCGTCGTAGGCATTCATGTACTTCAATTTAGCTAAAGAGTGAATAGTGATATCATATCCAGCCAGATAGCATGTAATCATTGCATATATCAACTTTCTTGAAAAAAAATCTATTTAGTTTTTTAAAAAGATTAAATAATGCTTGTTCATCCACATAAAAAATCTGTTGAACAAACTCTCGCAAAGGGAATTTTCTTTGTTTTCGCTCAATAATATTTCATCGAGATATTTTTGTTGACAATACCAACAAACTACAATGCAGTCAGGTACCATCATCAGAGACAAAATCTCATGGTGAGTGGATAACCTAGCACCATTTCAACTAAACTCAAGCTCATGGGTCCTACTACACCTGTACATTTTCAGGGTCCATGTTACAAGCATTTATGTGCAATCTTCCATCCATTCAAGAATTGACCAAAATGGTATAATGGAAATTTTAACCGAAGAAAAGAATCGACCACATAAAATCGCTTATAAAACTGTCCTCGTCACCCAACTGGTGTGGTTGCACTCCACCGCCGCCACTGACTTGGTTTGATCATTCCAGCACAAATCAAAATTATGTCGTGAAAAATGAGAGATCAAAGAGGAAGAAACAAGGAACCTTCTTAAGCTTGACTATCTAATCTCTATTGACATCCTTGAAGGAGCTGCTGATGACACCTTGCAGCCTACCAATTAATCCATACTTCATGTAAAGCAACTAATGCAGAATAACTCAACAAAATAGCATTGCCACAATCCTTGATATAATGGAACATAACGAAATACAGAAAATACTCACCAGGTAGGAATTAGGATGAAGCAATGCTGCTATGCTACACATGTTACTGTCCTTTGATTTATATACGATCAATTTGCGTGGAACAGAAAGGATCGTTCAGTTAAAGATGTCATTAACAAATAACAGCACGTCTAACCATAATAGTATATGAATGTAACAAGCTGTTAGGAAACCCTGGGCTTAGACCTTACAGGCCTGGCCCATGATGGACTCCTTATCCAGCCTGAAGACTATATAAAGGAGGGGACCTCCAACCATTGCATTACGATTTACAGAAGAGCAATAAAGAGAAACAAGAAATCCCCTCATATCTCTGTATTTAATCTACTATTCTGTACTGTTTGTTCTTGCATGGTTCTAAATGATTCTACGCTTGTCTACGAGGTGATCGTTCGGATTGGACTCGCCAGCGACGGTTCCTCAACACGTTACCAGCACGATCGACTCCGACCTACCTTTAGGCCTACTGTACTCGGATTGAAAGGTAACCGTCGAAAAACGACACTCGTAGATTGAATCGTTTTTTTCTAGATCGCTTTCAATTCCGCAAATTTGGCTTTCTAGATTACTTCCTACGGTGCAAATCCGCTCTAATCTACCGTGAGCCGATTTAAAGTCGCCAGCACAATACCGATCGGTAGATTGCATAAAAGAGCATATGATGATTGCACTATGGATTGCAAATCCATTCTAATCTATCACAAGCTGACTTGAAGTCGCCGGCCAAGCCGATCCGTGGATTGCATGAACAGTAGTTGCATGAATAGTGTTTTGGATGAGCAGTCTGAAAAAACCACCGACACCTTGCACGGCCACCCCACGCGACTCCACCATGCATCGCCAAACCGAACACACCCACCGCGCGCGTGTGCTCGCCGGCTCGCGTTGCACAAGCAAAGAGAAAAAAAAAGTGTGTGTCGGCGCGCCCGGCGGCGTCTGAGCCACCGTCGGCCTGCCGGCGCCTCCTCGCTCACCAGAGCCACACGCCGCCATGGAGCTGCCGCCGCCGACCATCCGCAATCGCCCCGCCTGCGCCGCATGCATCGCCGCCACGCCTCCATGCCCGCCGCGCTGCCGCATCCACGCCACCGCCGCCGGGCGGCGCCGCCGCCTCCGCCGCAGACAGGTGGCGCCGCTGCCGCCGCTTCTTGCCTCCTCTCGACGTGGTTCCCCCGCGCAACTCGCCGCTTCGCCATAGCAACGCCACCGCCGCCAGCCGCCTCGCCGTAGATACTGTCGCCGCCGCTGAACAAACCCCCACGGAGCACCGCCGACACGCACGCACGGTTTGAGCTGCGCCACCGTTGGTGCTGAGCTACACCGCTGCCCCGCCTCCCGCGACGAAGCTCCGCAGCGACCCGCCACCACACTGTGGCGCCGCGCTTGAAGCCGCCGCTCCCGCGACGAAGCTCCGCCCGTGCTCCCTCGGCCGCTCCCGCACGAACGCGCTCTGGCCGCGCCGCCTCCTCGCGTGCTCCCGTCGTGCGCCGCCGCCCTCACGCCTCCGCCTACGGCCGCTTCGCTGCGGCCCGCCGCCTACAACGACGATCTCAAATGGCCTGACCGGTCCGGTCAAGACGACACAGCGCCGCCGCCTCAAGCTGCGCCCGCATCGGCCGCGCATGGCCCGCCGTCGCTTCGGCGTGTGTAACCGCCGCTTCTGGCTTAACCGCCCACGCCGTGTACCGTAGCCGCCTGCCGCTTGAAGTCGCTTTGCTTTGCGCATAGGAGCCGCCACCGCATGGGAGCACGAGGCGAAAACCTATCCTGCGCCCTACTCGATTCAATCGGCCGATTGGGCGGATGGGCCCCAACAAAATGAAAACCGGGATAGAAAGAAAAAAAAAAGAAAAGGAAATCCTGAATTTTGCAAAAGGCCCTTGATTTTTTTCTGAAATTACGAGAAAATATTTGGAAAGAAATCATTGAGAATAACCCTCGAAATTGAAAATTTGCGCAGAAAATTTTCTTAGAACTGAAAATTCGCAGTTTAGCCTCTAGAAATTGCAGAATTCACCGAAAATTTATATTCTAGCAGAAAAGGACATCGGAATTCGAATTTTCAATTATTTTGAGCATTTGAAGCATTTTTTAACTTTGTTATTATTATTTCTATGCAATTTATATATTGTATTCGCTATTTTGATTATCTGTGATTGTTTATATTACTTTTAATCACTGAAAATAGCAGTGAATCTTGAAAAATGCATAGAAAAATATAGGATCACGAACCGAGAGTTCGAAGAGCATTATGAGAATTTTGTAACCATTTTATGCAAATTACCAGCAGTAATCTTATTAACTCTTTGCATGAAATATGTAGATGGCTAGCATCACAAACCGGGAGTTCGAAAAGCTAGCCCAGAATGGCCAGAATTCATACAGAATTTGTACTAGTCTTCAATTTTGTGGTAAGGTAATAACAGATGAGCAGAAGATTGAGAATACTCTCTCTACCTTTCACCTGAATGCGGTGCAATCCGCACGCAACTATCGCCAAGATGGCTATAAGGAGTATGCCGAATTGATTGACATCATGCAAGTTGTGGAAACTCAAGATGATGCTCTAAGGAAGAACTACATCTCATAGCCGTTTAGTAGTAATGTTGGCCATGAAGCTAATGCTAGCGACTACAAGGTGAAGAAACCTCTCACAAAGGAAAGTGGCAAGAAGGGTAAGATCGTGAGTCATACGTTATTGATGTTTTGATCCTAAGAAAAAGGGCAAAAACAAACATGAGACACACCTCGCCATTGCGAGACAGAGGGTCCATGACCATTAGTTACACTCATGGATGTGGACAACCCAATCTTGACCCCATCACCCCTCCTTTGGACATCGCAGCTGCATGCAGTAGTTGCCAAAGAGGAGAAGATCGCCATGGAGCGATTCGGTAGAAGTTTCTACATACTTCGCTAACTCGATCCGGTGCACGCATTGCACTTAGATCTTTTACGATCACTTGCGGTTTGTGATTGTGATGGAACTTTGAATAATGGTTGTAAGCACTAGTTGAGGAAAGCATTAAATTCTTATGATGAGTCTTGCAAGGCTTATTTTCTCGTATTTATAATAGCAAGTTATGTTACGGCATTTGAAGTATCGAACGCGTGTGGCGCCTATGGAGAAAGTGTGCTTAGCGGATAGCGGCACAATGAATACCACCTTGAGAGAAATGAAATCTTTCACCAATCGGTAAGAATCTTTGGTAGTCTTACGACAATCGCAGTAGTGATACTTATATAATAGGCTCGTGAAGTGCCACAATTATACTTCCGATGAGCACAACTTTGGTCATTAAAGAAGTCTTGTTGTACCCAGAATCGACTAGAACTTTTAAGGATATTCGCGCTAACGGTTTCCACGTAGAGATTAAAGAATAGTATGGGTAAGGAATACCTGCTCATTACAAAGCGTGAAAAAAGTTGAAAAGGGTATTAGAACGACTTCCTTCATATGAAACTGTGCTATACTACACTAATATTAAGGCATCTATAACCTATACTGCCCTAAAAACTGTATTTAAAAGATCTTAACTTTTCTATCTCTAGCATGATAGATTGTGTCACCTAGATCTTCGGATGATGAGAAAGGTAATTAATAATTCACAGGACACAATATCAATCGAAAGAATATCCCGAATAAGGAAGATTTAGTGTGCCCGCATGTGCCACCGTAAAATTAATTACTAGGCGTTACGCTTTGAAAGCAAAGAATGAAGTCCTGCATTCTGAAGCGTATCCGTGAAGATATTTGCGGTCCTATACAGCCCCTGTCAGGGCCATTTAGGTATTTTATGGTGCTCATCGATGCTTCCTCGAAATGGTCGCATGTATGTTTATTGTCTACGAGAAACCACGCTTTTACAAAGCTAATCTCGAGATAATTAAAATTAAGAATAATTTCGATCTCATGTGAAGTCCATCAGAATGGACAACGCCGGAGAGTTTATTTCGAAGGCATTTGATGATTATTGCATGAAAATAGGAATTAAAGTTGAGTATTACGTATCGCATGTCCACACCCAGAATAGACTAGCAGGGACATTAATTAAAAGGATTAAATTTTTGCCTGACCACTTTGAAGAATTGTAATTTATCAACTACATGTTGGGGACACACAGTCCTGCTCACAGCAACTCTAATCAATTTTAGACTGTCGGCATATAACATCCATTCACCTATGCAACTAGTGCAAGGGTCAGCACCAAAAATTTCTCATATTTGAAGATTTGGTTGTAAGGTTTATGTACCTATACCATCACTACAACGAACTGTAATGGGCCTTCTCCGAAAGTCTGGGATGTACGTTGGTTATGAGACAACATCCATAATTAGGTATTTGGACCCTATGACGAGAGATTTGCATACTGCCCAATTCGCTGATAGTATATTAGATGAGGATAGTTTCTCGTCGAGAGGGGAGAAATCAACCCCTTGATGAAAATGTCGGTGAAAATGTCGGAAGCAGAGAAGTTCGAAGATAATTGAAATCCATGCACATGACCCGCACACTAGTGAGGCAAATAGAGAAGTCCAGAAGATAATTGAAGTCCAGAAGATAATTGATTTGCAAGCATTAGTGAATCAATTGTCTGGCCACTTTAGTAATTTAAAGAGCGTGACCAAGTTGCATGTGCCTGCACGCAATGCACCGGAGAGGGTTGAAATACCGAAGAAAGAAAAAGGTATCCCTAATATCGTCCTGAGGCCTTAGAAAGGACGAGAAACTCCGACCCCTCGAATCCAAAGTAACTGGGGACGCCTGGTGAAAAAGGATAAGAAGGACTTGACACAGTTGATCACTGAAGTTCCCCAGAACCAGAAGAGGAGTCGGTTGAGACCTGGCACTAGTGTGGAACCTTCAGAAAAGGCATACCGGATTTGAACATCCCCATGAAGGGAGACATCAGCAGGGATGTGCGCGCACATATTAGAGCTGAAAAACTAAAGAGACTTGCCTCGTAATTGGAAGCAGCGGTGAGAAAGTAGAAGCATTAGAAGAATCACTCCATGAAGAAATAGCTATCGATCCGAGGATAGATTTTGTATAATCTCGGTGTATGAAGATGATCTCGAATATCATTAGAACCACGGAAGGTATTAAGAAAGCAAGCTCTTACCTAGAGTTAGAGTTCGAAATGAAAGATTTGGGTAGAACCAAATATTACCTAGGCTTGTAGCTTGAACATGCCCCTGAAGGGATATTAGTGCATCAGTCAACCTACACTCAAAAGGTGTTAGAAATGTTCGACTTTGAAAAGGCATACCTTCGAAAGTGCCAATGGTCGGAGATCTTTGCGACAAGACAAAGACACATACATACCTAGAGAAGAGAGGGAGGAAATCCTGAGACCAAAATTCACATACTTAAGTGCAATAGGAACACTCATGTATTTAGCAAACTATACTAGATTGGGCATTGTATTTGCCGTAAACCTACTAGCAAGGTATAGTACAGAACCTACTAAAGGCATTGACAGGGAATGAAGGACATCTTTTGATACCTCTAAGGAAGCAAAGACCTTGGTCTGTTCTACAGAAAGAACCAAAACCTAACTATAACTGGCTATGCAGATGCCGGGTACCTGTCGGACCCGCATACAGCCAAGTCGCAAATAGGCTATGTATTTCTATGTGGTGGAACTGCAATTTCATGGAAATCATCTAAGCAAAGTTTTGTATCAACTTGACGAACCACTCGAAAATCATAGCATGCGAGGTGTCACGACAATGTGCTTGGCCGTGGATGATTCACCACATCCGTGAGTCGTGTGGATTGAATACATGCATGACTCCCACTATTATCTATGAAGATAATATAGCTTATATTGCACAAGTGCGAGATGGGTTATGTGAAGAGACCTCTCACAAAGCATATCAACTCCAAGTTCTTCTATGCTCATGAATTTTAAAAGATGAATAAAATTAAAGTACTGCATACTAAGTCATGTGAAAATCTTGCATATTTATTCACTAAGTCACTTCCAGCATCTAGCATTGAAAGGTGCATACATGGAATTGGAATGATGAGACTTGGAGAAGTGTAGAATTCAGGGGGAGAATATTCACGAACTCATTATTGAAACTTGATTATGAAGATCGAGTACCCAAAGAGTAAATCATGGAGATTAAATGAAATTGGGTGGATTGTACTCTCTTTCCCTTAACGAGTTTTCCTGAAATTTCTCGGCTAAAGTTTTTAATGAGGCAATTCGTGCAGCATAGCAGAACGTGTTTCATGTACTCTTTCTCTAAAATTTTCCCACTGGATTTTCGTGGAGTTTTGACAAGACATGAACATAACGAATGAGTGCCTAAGGGGGAGTGTTAGGAAACCTTGGGCCTAGACCTTGCAGGCCTGGCCTATGATGGACTCCTCATCCACCCTAAAGACTATATAAAGGAGGGGACTCCAACCATTGTATTACGGTTTACAGAAGAACAATAAAGAGAAGCAAGAAGTCCTCTCATATATCTGTGTTCAATCTACTATTCTGACTATTTGTTCTTGCATTGTTCTAGCGATTCTCGCTTGTCTCTGAGTGATCGTTTAGATTTGGACTCACTAGCGACGATTCCTCAACACGACGATTCACAACAATGGGGAGAGACCACACAACTTCACAGACACAACAACATGAGCATCGACCTTGCTCGATCGATGATGTTAGGATTTGTTTGTTGAGCCTTGACTCCACGACAATTGCGAGAGGCAATTTGTGGATAGCATGGCCCATGTGGGAGCATATGAAACTATATTTCCCTTAGCGGTGGAAGTGGAAGCCAGCAGGGAAGAAAATAAATCGTGCGAGGTGAGAAGGCTCACTTGTTGGCGCTTGCTTCCTTAGGAGAGGGGTGGGAAGGTTGAGAACACATTATTCACCACTACTAGGGTCTTTTAACTAGCAAAGATATACTAGAATCCATATCGTCAAACTTTCTAAAGTTTGAGTGCTAATATATTTAAAACTATCTACATTGGCTATATAAGTATTATACCATACTTTCAAAATATTATAGTTTTATTAGTATTTTTAACGTAAAATTATATAATTTAATGGTCAAAGTTGCATGTTAAAGACAATAAAAAGTACAAAACATTAAGTAAAAAGAGCAATGAATACTACACCGACTAATCGGATATCAATAAAGGCTAGAGGGGGGCGTCTAACCTGGCGTGGGCCAGAGCAGTGGGAGAAAGAAGAAGAGAGAGAATGAAGATATAGAGGAAGAAGGAAATCGCCATTCATTTGTTTATTACGACGTCAGTACATCGTTAGCTCGTCAATTAGTGTACACCACTGCTTGGGAAAGAAAACTGCATATGTAATTAGTATACATTATTTTAGCAAGTGTAAATTGCTTAGATTTATTTATTGTGCACTTACAGGTGGTATGATGTTAACGAGCCATTTTTCCCTTCTTTCTTGATCATCTAACTTTAGTCACGAGATAAGTTCTGAAGTTGAAGCCCGGCTTTGTCTGTTCGGTGGAATTAAACAGTGTCAATCCATACAATGCATGCATTTAATCGCTCTACTGGTGCGATAAAATGATTTCAAAATTCCAGCTTTTCGTCTCACAGTCACTCCCCTGTTAGCACGGCTCTTAAAGCAGGAAAGGCGGATGACGTTGATACGAGGGATGGGAAGCTGAGATCCCATGGCACAGTAGCCGTATTTTTGTTAGCCAGCAAAATGCAACATTGCTAATTGAATAGATATCACTTCAAAAAGTTATTGGCATGCATGACCTGAACTGAGCCGTTCATTTGCTTGCAACATATGTTATTGGGGTACGGTAAAAGAGCTCTTACTTTGACTTACCATCATAACAAATAATATGATTGGGCCTAACTAAGAATCAAGACTAGACTATCCCATTCCAACATAACAAATATATGATTGGGCCTAACTGAGAATCAAGACTAGACTATCCCATTCCTTTTACGTTGGGAGGCATCAAGCATCCATCTACATCAAAGAGTCAGCAATGCATATATTACTTGCTCTTAACCTGTTAACCATAAGGCATAACTCATGAGAAATTTTATGGTACATTCTACCGGTAGTATATAGTGGTAGTATAAATCAAATCCGACTAATGGTGCATTAAGGCCATAATAGACTTTCTTTGTATTTATAATTTTTTCATGAAGGTATTATGTACTTTTCTAGATAGAATTGAAAATATTACTTTTGTGTCATGTGACCCCACATGGACAATTACAATTCTACTCCTATTGAATTCTACTACTCATACTACCGGATGTAGTATAACCAAATTCTAATTAATCTGAACTATTGAATTGAAAAAGCAGGCGATCTATATTAAATTGAGTGTACCGTAAAGTTAGCTGCGACTAAACAACGTATGGCTCATGACAAAATGCCAATTACATCAAACCCATCAATTGTAGCACATGATTCTCCTCCTAAAGATGAATGCTCCAGACGCTCGATCGCCATGATTCCGTTAACACAGCAGACGTCAGAGCCCCACGACGTCACGTTGCAGCTGCTTCTTTCCCTGCTCGCAGTATATAGAGAGCACAATATTGTTCTGCGTTGTCCATAGTACACTCAGCCGTCAATGGAGTCCGAAGACTACGTGTTCCTGTGGAAGTGGCGCAAGTACCTCCTGCTGCTGGCCACGCTGGTGGCAAGCGTCACCTACGTGGCCGGGCTCAACCCGCCGGGCGGCGTGTGGCCCGACGACGAAAACAAAGACCGCATCGGCGACCCGGTGCTCCCGGACACCTACTACCCCCGGTACACCGCCTTCTTCTACTGCAACGCCACGGCCTTCGTGGCGTCCCTGGTCGTCATCATGATCCTGCTTGACAGGCGCGTCGGCGGCAACCGCGTCGGGCTCACCGTGCTGCGGTCCGCCATGGTGCTCGACCTGCTCGCGCTCATGGGGGCCTACGCGGCGGGGAGCTGCCGGGACGTGCTCGCGTCGGTCTACGTCTCGGTGCTGTTCGCCATGGTCTTCGCGTACGTCGCGCTGCACATTCTCGTGGCCAAGTCGGCGCTCCCGCCGGTGGAGTGGCTGAGGGCGTGGCTCCGCGAACTCACGGGAAGCTCGAAGAACTGCTCAAGAAAGGCGACACCGATCAGGACGATTCACGTGTCGAGGAGGACCGCCAAGAACGGCGCAAGTTCCCTCTGCTGCTGGCCACCTTCGCGACGCCGCTGACGTACGGGGCGGGGCTGGCACCGCCAGGCGGCTTCTGGGACAAAACCGAGCCCGGCCACGTCGCCGGTGTCCCGCTGCTGCACGACGGCCTCTACGCGCGCCGCTACCAGGCGTTCTTCTACTGCAACGCCACGTCCTTCGTCGCGTCCTCGCCATCATCATGCTGCTCGCGAGCAGGACGCTGAGCAACCGCGTCGCCCGGTCGTACGCGCTGCAGGTGTGCGTCATGGTGGAGCTGCTCGGCCTCATGGGCGCTTTCGCCGCAGGGAGCTGCAGGACGGTCGAGACGACCGTGTACGTCGTCTCCCTCGCCGGCGCGGTGCTCTTGTACATTGCACTCCAGGTGGCCATAGGAATGTTCGCGATGGGCACGATCAAGAAATGGCTTGTCGGGCTCTGCAAGATACTGCAGTGCCGTCACAACGTGGAGCAAGAACAACAGCACGTGACCAACAGAAATGAACCCGTTCTACTGGGGTACGTAACTACGTATAAGCTTGCTCCATTCTTTTCCACTCATTTACACAATCCTTTCTACAAGCTGAGCTGATATGCATGTCACTTGACTAGGGAGATGAATCCAAACCCGGCAACGCCAAACACGGGAGTCGACGGCAATGAAGGCGACGCAGACACGATCGAGGAGTCGCGATCGCTTCTGCTCCTGCTCGCCACGCTCGCTGCGACTGTGACGTACCAGGCGGGGCTGAGCCCGCCGGGCGGTTTCTGGCAGGAAGACGGAAGATCACCGCGCGGGGACCCGGTCCTTCTCCAGATGCACCCCAAGAGGTACAAGGCGTTTTCCACTGCAACACGGCTGCGTTTGTGGCGTCGCTGGTCGTGATCGTCATTGTCCAGAGCAAGCAGCTGAGCTCGGGCGCCGTCGTCAAGCGCCGCGCGCTGCAGGCGGCCATGATACTGGACCTGTTCGGCCTCATGAGCGCGTACGCCGCAGGGAGCTGCCGGGACCTCGCCACCACCATCTATGTCTCTGCCTTGGCCGTCGCCGTTTTCGCCTACACCATCGCCAATGTCGCGGCGTCCTCGATTCTGGGGCACCGCGGGGAGAGCAAGCTGATGCTCTGGGTGGACGGCACGGTCCAGAAGGTTCTACAGAAGCTACACCTCTCGGACGGCCAGTCCGAGACGGACGACGACCTGGAGAGGAAGCGCAAGTTCTTGCTGCAGCTAGCGATCCTCGCCGCCACCGTCACGTACCAAACAGGTCTGACCCACCGGGAGATTCTGGCCGGAGGACAACGAATTCAGACACGCCGGTGATCCGGTCCTCCTCGACCACTACCCGAGCCGGTACCTGGTTTTCTTCTACTGCAACGCGACGGGGTTCATGGCGTCCGTCGCCGTAATCCTCCTCCTCGTGAACCGGCGGCTGTACAAGCAGGGCATACGGTGCAACGCGCTCCACGCCTGTGTCATGGTCGGATTGCTGGGCCTCATGGGTGCCTACGCCGCCGGGAGCTGCCGGAAACTGCGCACGTCCATCTATGTCTTCGCGCTCGTGGCCGCCGTGATCGCCTTCCTCATCCTGCAGATCCTCCTGTTCGTGTTCGCGAGGCACGTGCTGCCGACGCTGAAATATCAGCTGCCGCCGTGGCTGCCGCGGCTGTTCGAGCCGCTGTCACCGCCGCCACGGAAGCCCGGCGACCGCAAGAGCAAGGACTCTGGGCAACACACCGAGCAGTACATGAAGCGCAAGTACCTGATGTTGCTCGGCATTCTCGCCGCGAGCGTGACGTACCAGGCGGGCCTCGCCCCTCCGGGCGGCACGTGGGGCGACAACGACAACGACAAGGGATACGTCGCGGGAAACCCGATCTTGCGCGACATCTACCGGCCACGGTACCACGCTTTCTTCCACTGCAACGCGACGTCGTTCGTGTCGTCCGTCGTCGTCATCGTCCTGCTGCTGCAGCGCACGGTGAAGCGGCACAGCACGCCGCTCTGGGCGATGCAGACCGCCGTGGTGCTCGACCTCCTCGGCCTTCTCGGCGCCTACGCCGCCGGCAGCTGCAGGGATTTGGAGACGTCCGTGTACGTGATCGTACTTGTCGTCGCCGTGGTCGTCTACATCACGCTGCACGTGGTGCTCTCGTTCGACGCCGTGGCGAGGAAGGCCGATAAGCTGAAGGTGTGGAAATACTGCGGAGGAAGTTCTGATCAGCTCGGCGGCGACGGCGCTGAGGTGTAATGGTCGCTGACTTGCTGTACTGTTTGCGCTTGCCCGGATCTGCAATGCTGCTGATTGCAAACTTGTATGTATGTATGTATGTATTGGATTATGCCATCTGTAGACTGTATTGCAATTCGAACGGCACATCGTGTGATTATATACTAGATAGGTTCCGCGCGCTACGCTGCGCGCGAATAGAGTTGCCTACGGAGGACAATGGATGATTTCAGTTTGCACATGTATGAACATGACAGGATGTAATTCTGCAGCCAAACGGGCCATGTTATTATAGAAACATGGTGGTTGTTGGCGCATTCAATGTTTTATTTCTATTTCTTTAAGCGCATGACAAATGAAATAACTTAACTGAAATTCAAAGTATGACATCCATACTGACAAAAGATGCCATAGAGATGGCTGGGCATGTTTAAGAGCACTGCATACATGATATATTCTTATCTCTGAAACATAAGTTTTCTTTATAAATAGTCATTCCTTATGGTCCCAGCAAGTTGGCTAATAACAGGACATACAATATGCCTTGAACTTCAGGAACTTCAATACCACAAAACAAGAGGATATGAGGAGCATATTCTTTCTATTTTCACAATTGGAAGTAATCTGGACGCAATTTTGCTGCATATACATACAATCTGAAACCTCTTAGAAGTAAAACACATTTGGAAGGGAAATTGCAATCATAAAATCTGTTGTACACTACCTGCACGAAAGGGGCAAGGCAACATAACCAAAATCATGACAAAAGTATATCTGTTACTGGAAAAATGAATATAGCCACATTCTTTAGAAAAGCCTAGGAAAGAACTGAGAAGCAATATTCAGGCATCCTAAAGCAATATTCAGGCATCCTAAATCCATATTCTATTAAGATCAGCATCGAACACTTGACCATCTCAATTACACACACACACAAAAGGCAGTAGCGTGTAGAATAAAAAGGTATAAATTGTACATGTATCGCATGAAATGAGTGACCACATGTAGTCAGTATTAAAAAACCTCAAATAAAAATGCATTACTGCGTTAGGAGTTTTACCCAATAATAGCGAGCATCCGTTAATAATCTAACATCGGTATATAAATAGCAGAGGAAACCAATGGTAAAAATCATTTCATATGCTATCTATATCTAAAAAATAAAGCTCTGAATCGAATCAGATACACATTTTCATATTTATTTTACAATATCACAAGTAAAAGACGTACGGACCAATTGAAGGCAGTTACTTTACTAGAAGCGAATTGTACCCAAAGCAAGAAAATATGTGAAGATATCACTCGACCCATGAGGCTCAAAATTAATTCATTCAAAGTCGTGATTTGTAACGAAGGGGTAAAACCTCATGGAGATATCTGAGTTGCAAATAAGTCCTACTAAACAGGGCTGGTAGCAAACAGGAAATAGCAAGGCATCAGCACACAAAACGGCACACTAAACCCTTGCAAAGGAGAAAACACAAACAATTAACGAAACCAAAGAACGGAACACATCGGAACAGAGCTTCACCCCAACAGTATAGCTCTCTTTTATCCTGTGAAACACTCCTATGGACTAAAACATAAGATCCGCAAGAAAAAGAAACAATTCATAATCAGTAAAATCTCCCAAGGAAAAAAAGGGCAAACAACAATAGAATTTTACAAAAGAAATGCATTGCCATTTGGAATGGGCGGAACAAAGAGTCCCATGTGTGTGTAAATGTAAATGAGTAACATATGGACATCAAACATGGCAATTGTTTGACAAACATATAAGCAAAATTTAATATAGCTATGGTTGCATACAGTGAAATCAACTACCAGATAGCAAATCAGAAACTTAATGACAAAAGGGCGGATAAGATGCTCTCCTTTGAAACACCCACGTGTCACAGCACAATTGAGGTGCATGTCCGATATGCATCCATATATCAAAGTAGAAGTATCTTAACACCTTTTAATCTCTTTTGCAAGAAATATCTAGTATCGTTGTTACTAATATCGTAATGGTATCTTTATAAATAAGAAAGTTTATCATTAGCCATACAACGTTAATTGCAAACACTTAAAATTGAATAGCATGAGAAGTATATCTGAAGGTATTATTACTACATCTTTGAAGTGAGGCACCAAAGGATTTAATGGTAAATCTTGTGCAAATAATAACTCCATTGTAAATCGAAGGACAACAAACAAAAGTATCCCAATCACCTTGGCAAGCCTCATTGTGAATTGAAATATAGGATCTGCCTTTGAAAGACCTTGGCAAGCCCTTTTGTGAATTGAAATATAGGATCTCAGATTTGAAACACGACGGTGTCATAGACAGTTAAGGTGTATGTCGATATGCATCCATATATCAAAGTAGAAGTATCTGAACACCTTTTAATCTCATTTTTAAGAAATATCTAATCTTTATTGGTACTAATAGTTGTAATGGTATCTTTATAAATCGAAAGTTCTGAGTTAGGCGTATAACGTTAACTCGAGCGACACTTAACATTGAATAGCATGAGAAGTATGTATGAAGGTATTATTACTAGATCTTTGAAGTGAGGCACCAAAGGATTTAATGGTAAATCTTGTGCAAATAATAACCACACTATAAATCGAAGGACAACAAAACAAAAGTATCCCATTCACCTTGCCAAGCCTGCGTGAATTGAAATATAGGATCTGCTTGAAACACGACGGTGTCACAGACAATTGAGGTGCATGTCGATATGCATCCATATATCAAAGTAGAAGTATCTAAACACCTTTTAATCTCATTTTCAAGAACTATCTAATCTTGTTGGTACTAATAGGCGTAATGGTATCTTTATAAATCATAAAGTTTATATTGATAGTACTAGCGTTAATTCAGTGACACTTAAAATTGAATAGCATGAGAAGTATCTACCAAGGTATTATTACTACATCTTTGAGTGAGCCACCAAAGGATTTAATGGTAAATCTTTTGCAAATAATAACCTTTAATAAATCGAAGGACAACAAAACAAAAGTATCACATTCACCTTGCCAAGCCCTACTGTGAATTGAAATATAGGATCTGCAAGAAATAGAAACAAAAGTTAGACATCAAAACTATGTAAGCCACCTAAACAACGTTGTAGATCCTAAACACTGTCAATTCTGTGATGCAACTCAAGTAATCAAAACAATATCTTAAAAGATAGCAGTAATGTGTGCCCCAAACATTATATCTGTAAAGCAACCCAACAATAATGAGCACAAAAAAAAACTCACTGATACAGAGCCTAGACTCGCATCCTCCTACCAGTTCCTGGGGCTCTTTGCCTTATCCTCTGTCCTGTCACCTACGAATGCACAGAACAACTAAATATGGAGAGAACAAACTGACAAATTGGAACGAAGTATAGCAGTAACATGAGTAGAACTGTGGACTATAGACGGTGTCCATGGCAGAGGAAGTCGAAATCAAACCTCATGATGGGGTGTACTTTGATGTAAGCTATGACATCATCCTTGGCGATCGGTGTGGCTCGAGAAGAAATGCCGGCGCGCCGCTTCGCATGTGAGTAGAAGAATAAACAGGCGGCGTGGGCACGTGAGAGGAGGAAGGAGAGACCAGGGGCGAGGTGAGCGACTGTGAGGGAGCGAGCATAAGCGGTGGCGGTGATGTTGCCTAGGCGAAGCGCGAGAGGAGGGGATCGATACATGGAGTGGCGGCGATGGTGACTGAGTAGGAGTGGCTCTGGTGCGCCCGAAGGAGAGCGGGAGCGATAGCAAGGGTGAGAGGAGGAGGCGGAGGCGAGAGAGGATGACCGAAGCCATGCAAGCTACCACACCATTGCCATCGCTGACCGCCCAACCCTAGGGCGCCAAACACCAAGAGAAGGATGGGGAAGGGAGAAAAGAGGCCGACTGACAGAAGGGAAGGAAGACCGATGGGAGAGGAAGGAAGAAAGCGGAGACGAGGCGAGCACTGGCAGGGGCCTAAGGGAGGGGGGCTTGCAAGGCTGGGAGGCTGGAAGAGGGAGGGAGCGGTGGGGAGGAGGTCGAGGCGTCGAGGCGGGCAGCGACAGAGGAGACCAAGGGCGTGGGGTTGGAAGAGGAGAGGCAAGGCAGTGGCCAGGAGAGGCGAGGAGGGTAGTGGGGGCGAGGGAGGGACGAGCCGAGCGGCGTTGTGTGGGGAGACCAAGGAGGCGGGAGGGAGGAGAGGCGGCGAGTGGCGGCGGTGAGGAGGGAGGCAGGCATGGCGAGGAAGAGCGAAGAGGAGTCATGGGCGTGCACTGAGCAGGAGATCTCGGATGTTGACCGAGCGATCCAACGATCAACGTTTTTAGAGGCGACGTGGAGGTGGGAGGCCGGCAATCCCATGAGCTTTAATAAAAGGATAGATTACACTTGTTGGATGTGTGGGAGATTAGTTAATTTAT
Source organism: Phyllostachys edulis (assembly GCA_036346405.1). Taxonomy (NCBI): domain Eukaryota; kingdom Viridiplantae; phylum Streptophyta; class Magnoliopsida; order Poales; family Poaceae; genus Phyllostachys; species Phyllostachys edulis. Next base: position 6,188 of record JAYEVD010000447.1, on the reverse strand, counting down.
TTTATTAAGGACAAAGTCGAATTGTATTTGACTAGTGTGAGCTGCATGCATGGAAGCTAAGCTAACAGAATTCAAGCTAACACCCCGGCCCAAACAGTGAGTCTGGAAACTCAAACATCAACTACTAATTTAAACTATATATTACAAGAAATTTCAGCAAGCATATAATGAACAAAAACTTGTCCACGATCACAATAGAAAATATTAAATACAACTAAACTACATAAGAATCAACATGCTAGATAGCAATAATGAATAAAGAACCAATAGGCAATAGACAATTCATAAACAGTCTAATGAATGAATAAACCAGTTCCAATCAATCACCAAGGATTATTCAATGGTTATCAAATCCTAGAAAGAATAAATCATCACACTATATTAAATGTTCTCATGGCCATGTAATTCAAGTATTTGAAGTGAGTGGAATTATTCCATGTGTGATATCCTTCTCATCGAGTTTTGCCATGTCGATGATCGAGTTGCCGATCTTCTGAAATAAAAAAGGAAAATAGCGAAGAGTTCTTGGGAGAGAATGAGACTACTCTTTTATTGCTATGAAGCTGGCTATTACGGAGTGCCCTCGACCGAGCGGTGGACTAATCCTAATTACAGTGAGCGTAATGCTTGCTATCTTGTTGAATCAGACTTGAAACATGAATCTAATGCCAATTGTAGTACTTCAATCTGATGTAGTTTGATTCGCGCTCCATCTTTAAATAACTGTCGAAGAGGTGGCAGTTGCTTCCTTGAAGAGACGCCTGTTGGAAATGTCGCGTCTGATCGGAGAGAGGCAGCGGTTGATAAAGTACCAACCATTCGGCAGTTGTGTGTCCGTGAGACACTCAATCTGTAGGGTGGTTGTTGTTAGTGTCTTAGGACCATGAAACGTCGTGTGGTGTGGAACAGATATGACATGTGTTCCATTCATCACCCGGTAAGGAATATACTCGGAGTTAGATCCGAATGCCAGTTCATTGCTTCTACGAGCAATTATCTGGTCGGGGATTGGGTGCATGACCTCATCTGACTAGGGTACCCATTATGTAACCTCTGGAATCCTTACGACCACAGTGGTCATTAGCTTTAGGGGTTATGACCACGAAGACATATGGTCTTTTATTTTGTATTTAAGTACTACATAGAGCATTCTTCGAGCAGCGAAGATGGAAAAATTCCTGTTTTCCTCGCATATATCGAATCACAATTCAGATTGTCGATTCACTCCTTCCTTCCCAAGATTTTGGAGCATTACGGAGTTGAATTGGTGAATCTTGCCTCAACGCCATCGCCAACCTCGGCGTCTTTGTCTACCTCTATGAAGCGTGCTTAGGATTCCGCAAATCTGGACCTCTTCAAGTACTACTACTGGGATGGCGAGGCGGGGAAGATGGCCAGGATGCTTGGAGAGTGCACCTTGCGCCTCACGATGGGAAGACCGATGAGTACATTTGTATGTACTCAAAGTCTTCGTGGTCGCCATGTAAGAAAAGCGATTCTACATGGCGGTCACATAAAAAGATAACCTTTACTATCTTGGTAAGAAAGCGGTCGAGAATCCAAAATGGCGCTCCTCCACAAAGAATGAGAGAAAAGTGAGGAGATGGGTTGAAACCATCCAACTCCTTAGTATCGTGGGTTTAACCTCACGCGCGTAGTAAGGGATTTTTCCATGCCCCGATTAGTCCCCTGAAGGTCCAAGCACATTCGATGCTCTAATGCGTTGGTTGCGACAGCGTGACCAAAGATTCCAAGGAGGTAAGTCTGAAAGATTGACCGGTTGCTTACATTGGTTGATTATTTATGTTATCCTAGAGCCTTTTGTTTATCCTTACAGCTCTGTCTCCTGATGAGATCAGAAGCCGGATCAAATTGATCTGCGCTGGAGAGCCTAGCGAGAAGGCTTATTTCTCTCGAATCTTAGCGGTTGTTTCCGTAGAAGAGAGGGATGAGAGACTTAGGGTACAAATATCGTCCACCTTTCATCACTTATATGTTTGTTGATCAGTTTTACCGTAAATCCTCTTTGATGTGCAGTCAATCAAATTGAGGATCGATGAGGCCACTGAAAGTCGTGAGCCAATTGACACTCCAACCATTCCTACGACCACACGGGATGGTGGTCTTAGAGTGGTAGGTAACCGAACAAGTATATATGCTAGATGAAGAATTTTCATTACCTAACTTTGATTATTAATTAGGCGGTTGTCGTGGACTCTAATGTGGCCCTCGAGGACCTACCGATTGCTACTAAAATGCTGTTTTTGGAAGTTGACGAATCCACACCCTCTAACTAGATGGTCGAGGATCCTATTCTCGACCAACTACTCGAGAATATTTCTTGACCTCCAATTGGAGTGCGAGAAGTCGACCAGCCCACTGGTTCAAGACCGGTGAAGTTGATCAAGCGAAGATAAGGAAGGCGAGCGCGACTAACCCGCTTAAGCGCTTCAAACTAAAAACTAAGAAAACAACCGGTATGTATACATGAAAGTACTTATGTAAGTAATTATCTTTGGTGTTTTCGAGTATTGAGCTTCTCTTCTTTTTGTTATTGTAGATCCTCTGGTATTCCGGTTGATTCCGACTCAGAGCACCCTCGAAGAAATCTCTGAGGAGAAAGAGGTCGAGCCACTGCCAGGCGGTGGTAGCGCTAGTGCCTACTCGGGAACCGATGGTGGCTCTAACCCCACTGCAGAGGTGGTGGTTCGAAGGAATCTCGGCAAGTTCGACCCTGCCGAGAGTTCTCCTCGTCGAGTCGTCTTTCCTCATAAACCGGATCTTCGAGATGAAGAGCTTAATGAAGCGTGGGGAAGAATTTCGAACCGTCAAGCAAAGACGAGTTCGACTCTATTTTTCTCGAATATAACGACATGGCAATCGAGGTAATATTCGACCATTTTAATAGCCATTCCCTTAGAAAATACTTAAAAAGTTTGCTATTTTTGTAGCATTTTGTGGAGAATTTATTTGTGGTCGGAGGACCGACCAGTGATTAAAGCTCTTGAAGAAAAAGAACTCGAATTAGAAAGTAAGCACCCTTTTAGTGTCTTCTTTTCCCTTCTTTACCATTTAGCTCTTTTTCATTAACTAATTTCTCTCTTTATCATATCGATAGATTAGGAGAAACTTAAAGAAGAAGTTATGGCTAAGGAAGCCATAATTGCCAAGCAAAGAAGAATGTGAAAACAAGGACACATCAATCGAATATCGGCGACCAAGTACAAAGAAGTCCTTGTTACTATTGGAAAAAAGAGCCAAGGTAACTAGTCGTAAACTCGACCGATGTGCTTCCTTTTTCTAGTTGTATGTACTTATCTTTTGGTTTACTCGTGTAGAGCAAATTCAAGCATTGAAGAGAACTAGAAAAGCTCTTGAGTTCGAGCGTGGCAAAGAGCGACTTTTGGGCAAAATATTGAAGAGAAAGTAAAAGCTTTGACAAGATGCTCTTCGATATGGGATCGAGAGCATAATCGCCCAATTTAGGAGATCCCAAGAAGATTAACTACCTTAGCCAACAACTTGAAGACATCGAGAGTGTCCTCGAGACAACTCGAGAGAACCATCTTGTGAGACCTTGTTCAAGTCAGTCAAGAATGGAGTTAGTTTTGTTTTGGCAAAATCGAAGTCTCCGACCCCACCATAAATCTCCAAGTTGTTGAGGAACACTTCAAGCGCTCGAGAGAGATGCAACTAAAGCGTTCAAGGAAATAGCACCTCTCGGACACAAGGTTGTGGAGGAAATGGGGTCGGGTCTCCAACACATAGCGACCAATCTGGTGGCTCAGAAAGTAAATTTGTAATATTTAAACTATGTAAATAAAACTTACCTTTTATCATCAATGAAGTCTTTGTTTTGTCTTCCAAAATTTGCCGAGTACTCATATATTTCCTAGCCCTCGACGAAGATGTGTTAGTGGAAGAACTTTACTAAAGAAACAGTAGACTAAGAAAATAAGCAATAGCTACGACCATGGTACAAAGTATATACTAATTATGTTATGAAAATGATCTAAGTATCACTAGTAAATCAATGTGGTCGAGACCAAGGTATGACTTCGACTAGATTTAGATCTTTTCTATAATCGAAATCTTGTGTAGTACCTTATGTGGTTGGAAGATGTATAAGACTTGTAGTGATGATAAGGAATCATGCTAAAAATGTATGCAAAAAACGACAAGTGAACTTGTTTATATATCTTATCCAAAACTGGTCGTAAGTGTTGCTAAAAAATTAGAAACTAGGAGAAACACTTCGCGAGACGTGCTCTGGCTCAAGTTCCGACTGGCGGCGAGCATCGTAAGAAATGGACCGTTGCTAGGAAGCTCCTTCCAGTGGGCAAGACCACGTGCGGAGAGGGAGAGACTTCGACTAGGAGGCTTTTTCGTGTCCGACCGAGAGCCAAAACAAGAGTAGAACAGAATGTTGAAGGTACGAAATGCAGTCTTTAAAATTTTAAGCATGTAAAGTACTATATGTAATTGCCTGTGTGATGCTCTTGTTACTCGTATATTTCTTTTAAAAAAGAGTGTTGGTCGCGCGTGAGAACCATTATCTGAATGGTCACGACTAGGACCCTTACGGCGTTTGACTTGTGTGTCATAGCCATAGAGTAATAGAGATCCTTAAGAAAGGATATTAGAGAGAATTTGGTCTTCTCTGACCAATTAGACAACAATAGTATGCAAACTAGATGATGATATAGATATAAAAAACATCATTCGTCGGAAAGTAAAGAAAATGCATCTTTAAAAAAAATAATGAAAATAAAAATACATTTATACAAAGAATTTACGTAATTGGTCAATATTCCAAGAATTTGACAAAACACGCCTGTCTGACATAGCGAGTCGTACCGAACCAGGTCTGGTGACTTCGACCACAGTGTATGGACTTTTCCATTTGGGAGAAAGTTTATTGCGATTAGCCCGATTTTGAATTCATCGTAGAACCAGATCACCTATTGCTAGGCTACGAGGTTGCACCTTACGACTATGGTACCTTCATATGGCTTGTTGGTAAACCGCCGATCGTATGAGGGCTTGGTTTCGTCGTTCTTCAAGGAAATCGACGTCGTTGAGTCTTCGTTGTATCTGATCGTTCTCATTGAAACAATCGGTTTGAGCGAGTCGATTTTAGTTACGGAGGAAGCATGGCTTGACCGACAGTAAACCGTAAAAATGGAGTTTCACGGTTGTATGCGATTGGTCGTGGTTCGAGCGGACCATAAAAGCGTAAGGAAGTTCTTGAACCCAAGATCCTAACCATTTGATTAAGCGGTGGAAGACTCGGCGTTTATTCCTTGCATTATGATACCATTGGCCCGCTCAACTGCTCAATTGCTCTGCGGATGAGCAATAGAAGTGAAAGCGTATCTTGATACCTAAATCCTTGCGTAATTCCTAAAAATATCCATTTGGAGAATTGGGTGCAGTTATGCGTGATTATACAAGCCGGTATGTCAAATCGTGTGATCACGTTTTTTGTGAGGAACCTCTTAGCGGCTTCAGTCATTGTTTTAATGACTAGCTCGGCTTCTATCCATTTTGTAAACATGTTAATCATAACCAAAAGGAATTCGAAGCCCCCCGGGTGCTCTTGGGAAAGGTCCCAGAATGTCTAATCCCAGGTTGCAAGAGGCCAAGAAAGACGTATGGTTTGCAAAGGTTGTGCTAGCTGATGTACTTGTCGACTATGAAATTGATATTATACGCACTTCATCACGAGCTCTTTTGCATCATGAAGGACAGTTGGCCAATAGTATCCTTACCTGAAGGCTTTACCGACCAGTGTTCTGTAGGAATGATGTGCTCCACAGACTCCTCCATGAATGTTGGATCACAACTTAATGCCATCCGTTTGAGATATGTATCTCATCAACACTCCGTGAGATCCCCGTTTATACAAGGTACTTTCAATCGAGTGTATGATTTGTCTTTTTCGAGCTATCACGATCGGCCTCTACATCATCTTGAGGGAATAATTTCATCTTTGAAGATAATTGTAGATCGGCGTCATCCAATCTCTACCGTGATCATGACAACACTAACCGTCAGCGATCTGTGGAGTATCCATATTCTCGGGATCGATTTATGCGACCTCTAGTGGAACATCTATGTCCTCGAAATGCTTTCGACCACCGAGGGTGAATCGAGTTGCTCGAGAAAAACTCCAAGCGGGACATGTG
>JAYEVD010000200.1:0-76002 GCA_036346405.1 Phyllostachys edulis | reverse complement strand
TTGATTTTGAAGGAAGGGATAAGATCAATGCGCAGCATGCTTCTGTACAATAAAACGCTACAATAAATTGTTGCTACAGTCTTCGTTCCAAAAAAAAAACGGTTGCATCAGCCTGGCCGGGGCCGCCTTGGTGTCAGCCTTGGCCCGCTGGGTCTCGGCCTGTTCCTTAAGCTCAGTCCACTCTTGGGCCTCATGCGAACACCAGCCCATTCCCCACGGCGCACAGGCCCATAACTCTCGATCTTCAACAAAAACCGCTTCGGTGTCAGTTTTAGTATCGCGCTGTGCGTCCTCTCCCGGCAGCCGCAGCGCCGCCGGACTCTTCGCCGTCAGCCGGTCGCCGCAGTATCGAAAGAGGGAGGGTGCGGGTGAGTCGGGTCAGGGAGGTCCACGTCGGGCTCGGATGGACCTCCTCCCCACTGCTCCTGGTAGACCGGAACCTCCTCCCAGGGCCCTGGTAGGGCGAGCCGACGCGTCCCCGTCAGCTCGGCGCTAGTTGTCTATTCGAATTGGTGCGTTCCTTGGAAATCTCCGTGTATTGCTTTATTTTTTGAAGAACTGTATTGCTTTATCAATTAATGGCTTCTATGTGCATATACCTAGGTTGCACACAATATTGCAAGTTGATTAGAAACCTAAAATGTGATGAGCGAATTTCAAATTTTGGGTATGAATTGAGATGTGCCATCCTAAGATTTATGGATTTGTGTAAACTGGCGTTTATGGTAATGCTAAATTGATTATAGGCTGAGTGTGGAGTTATCGCCATGGAGTAAAGTATTACATGTCTTGTAGACTTATGAGCAACTCTATTCCGTATGCAGCATTAGTACTTGTAGACTTGCAAATACAGTTCTGCATCTCCCTATGCAATACTGTGAATGCAGGATTTTAACTTTTGTGAATGAAATGTTAGATGTCAACTGTGCCATTCATACTTGTTATGTAAAGGCATCCAATGGAAGAGTTGCTTCCTTTTGTCCTGATTTTGTTTGGCCTACTACCTTTAACTTACTATGTGAAAATGCAGCAATATATGGTTTCTGTCTTGACAAGTTAAATTAGAATATCAAATATCAGCCAAATGGGCCGTGCCAGCCTGACTGGTCCGAAGCACAATATTGTTGGCCTAGCCCAGGCATGGCACGGCCAACCACCTAAACAGGCCATCTTGCCCAACCCGACATATGTGTGCGGCTGGCAGTCGCAACCTCAACCAGCCGAGCCGGCCCGGCCACGACAGCGTAGTACCATGTCTAGCATGACACAACCGAACCTTTGCTTTCGTCCGGCCGCGGCCCGTTAGGGCCGTCCATTTAATGTTCGTATGATTTTATTATGTTTATTGAATTCTATACGGTTGACTTTTTAATTTATGTGATTTTATTTTGTAGTTTTTAATTTTATATAGCTCATTTTATAAGTTTGTATAATTTTATTTTGTATTTTTTGAATTTTGCATATTTTATGGGATAAATCTTACATTTTATTCAAATTTTCAGCTAGATGGGCTAAATGAGTCGACACCGTGGCGGCGAGCTAACCGTGCTGGGCTGGGCTGGCCTGACGTGTAAGGCCATCGGGTCGTGCCGGTTGGTGCCTCAGTCCATGGGCCCTACGGCCCGTCCGGCTAAACAACGAGCCTGGCCCAAATGGCCCGTGTCGTGTCGGGCTGCCCATTTGGCCACCTCTAGCCATACCTATTGGAACGTCTACTGAGTAAGCCATAGGCTGTGGGAGGTAAGAAATTATTGCTGGACTTGTTGACAAATGACAACGCTACAAAGCATGTTTTTGTTTTTGCACTTCTGTAGCATAAATACAATGAGGTATCTTAAGTATATCCCTTATAGGCATATTTATTGCAGATAATAGAAGTATACAACTAACACGGTCTACAAAGGGGAACTCCATAATTTAATTCTTCAAAGAAACTGTATGTTAACTCACATGCATCCTTACAACCACTCCAGTGTGTTATCGGGTATATGGTTAGCGTGGCAAACTAGCCGAGGATAACAATTCTTGCTTTTGACTATAACACCGCGAGATGCCTTCGTATGTTAAATTAGAAGTAGTAACAAGATTGATATGTGCTTGAGAGCTCCTAGCTGTTGGGCATACCAAAGGGTCAGTCTCTCCATTGTTTCCTGGGAAAAGATGGAATTTTCTTAGCCTCTTAGTTCTGAGGAATTGCAGCCTCATCTCTACTTCTTCCATAGTAGGCCTCTTGGCTCCTTTGACCTTCAAGCATGTTTTTGTAAGCGAGACAATATCGTTAATCTCTTCTTGGTCTGCCTCGTACACAACTTGAGAATCCATTATTTCCATGATAGTTCCCTCCTGAAATTCTTCAACAAAGTAACGAGACAAGTTTTGCTTTTCACCCAGATCATTGATAAAAATTGGCTTCTTTCTTGTCAAAAGTTCTACAAGTATCACTCCGAAACTATATACATCACTCTTCTCGGTCAGTTGGCCAGTATGATAATACCCTGGATCTAAGTAACCGAATGTGCCTTGGACAATTGTCATCACATGAGTCTGATCGAGTGAAACAGATCTTGAAGCACCAAAGTCAGAAACCTTTGTAGTGAAGCTGTCATCCAGAAGTATGTTGGAAGATTTCACATCTCTATGGAAAATGGGTATTGTAGCAGCTGAGTGGAGATAAGCAAGTGCTCCTGCAGCTTCTACCGCAATTCGAATCTGATCATCCCATGACAGCAAGCATTTATGGCTTACATCAACGTGAAAAAGGTCATACAATGTACCATTGGATCTGAACTCATAGACTAGCAAAGGCACCTCTGTCTCGAGACAACATCCAAAAAGCTTCACCACATTGCAGTGGATGATTTGAGATAGGATAGCAACTTCATTGATAAACTGGTCTATTTCAATTTGCTCCACTATTTTGGACTTTTTAATAGCCACCACACTTTGATTAGATAGTATCCCTTTGTAAACTGTGCCATGACCTCAACGTCCAAGAACACGAGTAGTATCAAAGTTGTTGGTCACATTCTCCAGTTCCTCCAAGGAGAATATCTTTGTTTTGTTTGTGGCGCTTTCATCTGAGATTAGTTGCTCCAAGAGTAGACCTTGATTTTTCTTGTAGTATGCTCTTCGAATTCTCTTTTGGGTGCCTTTCTTCCACTTGCTAGCAAGTACAGTTGCACAAAGTGCAAGGATTATGGAACCAAGGCCAGAACCAATTCCAATTGCAATACCTACAAGAAGGTTGTGTTGCTTAGCCGATGGAATTGCCCAACCAGATCATTTTGCATTTTTGATAATTCCATTGTAGGGATGTTGATGTTGGGTATAACTTACCCAAAAGAAGATTGCGTTGCTTTGCAGATGTTACACATTTCCTTTTTGTTGGTTCAAACTTTTTACCATGAGGACAAGCTGTGCAATAATACCCGCCTGGAAAATTATGACATATTCCATTGCAAGAATCTGACAGTACGCACTCATCGATGTCTGCTAACAACATAGAATGAAGTGAGTCATCACCATGGTCTTTAAAATCACTTGTACATGTTGTTGGTGACAGATACATACCTAGATTGCTTGTGGCAATTTTTTTTATCTAGATTTTTCTGACCTTATGGTCTATCGTGTGGAGAAACTAGAACACAATAAGACTTAATTTGCATAACAGAGAGAGAGAGAGACCTGTGCAGCCATGTTGGACGTATGGAGAGAGAGAGAGAGAGACCTGTGCAGCCATGTTGGACGTATGGATTTCCTTCGAAGCCAACAGAACACTTGCAACGATACCCAAGATATATTTTTCCATGGGTGACATTTAGGCATTCGCTGTGGGCGCTGATAGTTAAGTTGGTAATAGCCCATCTCATCCTGATGTCGAATTCTTCAGAGAACTCAAAAAGATCTTTCATGGCGTTTTCTGGTAAGGCGCCCTCAAAGTCCCCGTTGATGGTATGAACTAGAATTTTTTTTTATTTTGGACCCCTCGGATGAATCAATTACAAATCTAGACCCTTTCCTTTTTTTTTTTTGCAAATCTAGCCTCTCCTCTCTCTCCTTCCGCGCTCGGGGAGCGTGGAAAGACACCGAAGCCTGGTGCGGCCACTTCCCTGATGCGTGGTAGAAGTCACTTTCATGATCTTTCGGCGTGAAACTCTTCATTTCCGTGGTTGCCGTCCACTTCCACGAAGATTTGTGTGGGCGGCCACTTTCCGTCACAATTATTATCTCGTACAGCATGCTGCTTACACCCAAATATCCATCGTCCACTGACACCGTAATCACCTGATATTTTGTGTCGTCTCCGCGATCGAGAACTGTGAACTTATCTGACACACAACTAAGTCGAAATTTCTCGTGTGCAAAACAGCCTTCTTCAAGCCCAAAACGGAAGTGGATGGACATGTTTCCACATGATCTCTTACAATTTCCTCTAGGATTGGGATTGTAACCTGCTCCAGGATAGAGTGACACAGAAAAATTATGATATAGTAGAAGTTAAAAACAAAAGTACTAGCGATCGCTAGTGATTTTCTTGATTTATAGGGCTCCGGGTATGACATATAGAGAGTCAGGGCACGTGGCGCTTATGACTAAAAATCTGTGCGCCAATTGTACTTGGCACTTTACAGAATTTTGGCCCGCCAATTTTCAAATCGTATTCTGATTTGATCGGATCGAGTCGTATTGCAAAAATAGCAACATCGGCGTCACGACCCTTGTCTTGACCTTCTTGTCTTGACCGTCGACCATGACCAGCGTTCTGTGCGTCGCCGACAACCCATACCTCGGCACCCGGCGCATGGTGGCCTTCGTGACCATTTTCCAAAATAGTGGCGCATAGCCTATCGCCAACCAATAGTGGCTTTAATTAGTGTTAGGTAGGTTAGTTTAATTAGAGTTAGGTTAGTTAATTAGGTTAGTTTTAGACTGAAATTTGGAGAAATTTTAAAATATAGCAAATGAGTCCAAAAAATTATGAAATTTTTTGTGGAGCCTCTTGACACCGTGTACTTGCTTATGTAAATTTTTCATAATTTTAATTGTTCAGAATTGTTATCGCTATTTCGTATAAGTGTCATGTTCGTATGAATCAATAAATGTAGAAAAATGAGCCTCCCGAGGCCTCTCGTGACCTCCCGAGACCTCCCGTGACCTCCCGACGATCGCAGCAATGATCGCAAGAACAAGAATCGAAATGCAATTGAGATGAGCGAAGAGTGAGTGCTAGAGTTCGATGTTATAGCCGAAGCGAGCAAGAGTCGCGGCGTTGGCGCCGGAATTTCTGGATGAGGCGACAGATGTGCGAAGGAGGGAGGAGGGACGGTAGGAAAGATGGCTACTATGAGGTTTTTTTTAATCATTCCAAGACACATGAAATCATGAAATCCTAATTTCCGAAACCTAAAATCAAAATTTTCGCGACCTAAATCCTAATTTTTCATAACAGTCAAGCCAGAACACATATAAATTTGCCAAAACATTACACAATCAAGTCCACTGCGTGAAGACCCTACAAAATAAAATTCATAATTTTTGGAGCTCATTTTTCTACATTTATTGATTCATACGGACATAACACTTATACGAAATAGCAATAACAATTCTGAACAATTAAAATTATGAAAAATTTACACGAGCAAGTACACAGTGTTAGGAGGCTCCACAAAAAATTTCATAATTTTTTGAACTCATTTGCTATATTTTAAAATTTCTCCAAATTTTAGCCTAAAACTAACCTAACTAACCTAATTAACTAACCTAACTCTATTAAACTAACCTGCCTAACACTAATTAAAGCCACTATTGGTTGGCGCATGGTGGCGCCAGACCATCGCCGAGTCTTGAGGTGGCGGGGCGTATGTCTTGGGATCTTTGAGGTGGCGGGGCTAAATTTCTTGGCGCAAGGCATAGCAGCCGCCATGGTGACATGTCGGCAAAGCGGCGTTGGCGCCACGCAGTGACTATCGCTAGCGTTAGATCTAGTCAAAACTGTAAATCGGTTTGAAAACTGACTGTATGTCGGCCAACAATTCGCTCGAAAGCTGGAATTAAAAGTATCCGGTCAAGTCGTTGTGCACTTATGCTGTCCTTCCACTTGATCGATTAAAGTGTAGAGGTAGGATACGTATTTCCTTTTGTACTATTACGCTGTTGCTCATCACCCCAATTTGTACGCGTTAACTCACCTCATACGATGATAAGCTCAATGCAAAGAAGAACATCAGAATACAGAGTACATCACGCTTGGCGCACTTACATATGTATGGCCAGGATTCCATCCTGTAGTGTGGAGGCGTTGATCATGGAGTCTTTGTTAATAAAAATAAAGCTACATTTACAGAGTTGAGCCTACACGGATTGCGATCCCACGACCTAGAGTGGCCGGAAGAATTTATTATGATAAAGGACATGAACTATTGGGCGTACGGCCAATGTAAGCTAGACTCCTCGCAGAGGACGAAGCTATGGTGCGGGCCTCAACGAATAGATCCTCCATTCGTTGGGATGGATAAGAATATCTACAATAGGTCATTTTTTTAGCTTATTTCTCGAGGAGAGAGAGTACTCACTTTAATAAAAAAAATAAGTTTTTCAATGAATTATTTCTTGCGCTTGTGTCTAAGACTTTAATTGCTACATGTATGTATGATTCTTGATGATCAATAATGAAGTACAACTTTGTGGCCTACATATTTTACCTCATTTATCATATCAATAATGAAGCGGGTTGCCTGAGATGATCCGGTAGATATTTTGCTTTAAGGCAGTGGGACCCATAAAAGCGCGTTTTTAGATAACAAGTAAGTCTCCAATAAAGTATTTGGTTGTTTCTTATGTCTTGGTATTAACAATTTGCTAGTTTCTTCATCTAGAAATAACCTTACCTTCTCTTCCGCCTTCTCTCCTCCACATCACCTAAATCTTGATGTGGCAACTTTTAATGTGGTGATGTGGGTGTTGTAAATGCTCTAAATCGCTGGAGCACTAGAAGATGGTGGATCGCACATGATTCAATTTGTTTTTATTTGGGTTCTTAACTTCTCAGTAAAGAAGTCTAGCTCTTGATTCGGTCTTGGAAATTTAGGAGGGGAGGATTGCCTTTTTCGCGTCGGAAGTTGGGAGGTCGGACACTCGGAGTAGTGCAAGGCTAGTGCTCACATGAGGACGTGAGGTGGAGTTTTAAATGCAGTAGTCTGACAACAACCTTGTGTGTGTAGCAGCGCGCTTCAAATATGCACAAGGACATTGAACGGCCTCGATGGTTATCCTAATTATTTGAGAGATTTAGATAGAGCGTAATGTCAGTATCTTCAAACATCGATTCTCCTCGTCTTTGAACCTGGTCTCGAAGATTAGGGAAGAAGGAAGAGCTTAGACCCTGGCAGAGGGGAAGTATTGGGAGCAATTAATTCTGTTGTAATTAGTTTTTAATCTTTCTTTAGGGCCTCGGCCTAGTTTTTCTACTTGATCTTCTTTATTAATCGAAAAAACGACTATCTTTGCCAGTTCAAAAAAAAAACTAGAACGCCACTTCTAGTATTTATTCCAACGCATTAATACATTATACATACAGCAAACAATTTCCTTCATCTATCAACATCACACTCCTCTCTTGATTCCATGTAAAACAAAGGAACTAACTAGGTCTCACTAAACTTCGAGTTTTTGGCTGATACCACACTATTGACGGTGGTAGTAGCAATTTTGGGCCCCTCTCGACATCAATGCCAAAAATAGCATCACATAGCTGTCGGCAGCCGATACGTAGCCAAATCCGGTCCCCAGGGGGGCCAAACTCAACCTCCACCGTGCCCCAAAGGATCGGACTCCCCTCGGCCGGCACTTGTGAAATCTAGGCTCCTAGGGCACGGACCGGTGAGTCGTGCCACAGGCGTGGGGGCTTTGCCATGGATTGGAGGCATGGCCAAGGATAAGCGGGTGAGGTTAAAAATGGAATTAAAACTATTTTTTAATACTATTTAACACTTTAAAAAATTCTTTGATTTTTACCTCGCTCATGATTTCAAATGTATTGTCACATGTATTAGAAACAAAATTCACAAATATTTTCACATGAAATCACGCATGACACAACACAATCTCCTTGAGGCGACTCGATTCACTTGCAGGCGGTGGCGTGACGATAACACACAGATTCTTGGTGCGTCATGGCGGGGTGCATGTGCACCATGCTTGACACTATTTAACATTATTTAATACATTAAAAATCAGCAAGAGCACTTTTTTCTTTGATTTTTCTTGTTTTTTTCCTCGCTTTCGTAGTTTCAAATGTATTATGACATGTACCAAAAAAATTACAAATATTTTCACATGAAATCATGGCGCGATCTGCGTAGCTTCAAACTTGGATGACTCTTGTTGCCATCACCACCCTTATTTGCCTTCGGTGGCTCGATGAGTCGATATGTAAATCAGTAGAGCCATATGTTGAGTGGCGTAAGCTTTAGTACTCTAATGAAAACACGATGGATAGTCTTTGCTATCAAATTCAAGTGTATATTTACAAAATTAGTTTAATCAAATTGTAATATTTTTCATCCAAACATGCATCTCATTTGATTGAGTAGTTGGACATATCAGATAAAAGAGTATCCATTTTAACTCTTACTTGTCATTTTGCTTCTCCTTCAGTTTTTTTTTAGTCGTATATATATTCTGTACAAAGTCCTTGGACTCTGTAACAATCCTTTCCACATAATTTTGTTACAGAACATAAAAAAGACCCAAATAAGATGGTAGCGAGGATCTAAATATCCTCAATTGATTATTTATCTATAATTTTTATTAGAAATAACAATACCATCAGTTGTTCTTAAGTGCCCTTAATGTTCATAAGAGAAACTTATGTAGGTGGTCGTAAGTTTTCTACAACCACCTCATGGTCGTAAGCCCTTCTCGACCCTTTGTGTAATCGTAAGCTTTGTATCGACCACCTTGTGGTCGTAAGACTTTCTATGACCGGTCTCCTACAACCACCTTGTAATCGATCACTCTAGGAGGCGGCTTCTTTGCGAGTGTCCCATACTTTGCGAGTGCTTTTATCGGGCACTCGGCAAAGAACTATTCTTGAGTGCGGATAGAAAGAACTTCGGCAAACATCGGCACTTCGGCAAAGAGATGGTTCTTAGAGTCTTGAGAGCTTTCGACAAAAAATTACACTTTCGGCAAAGAGATGGTTTCAGCGAGTGTAATACTCGACAAGCGAACACTTTCGGCAAAGGGCACCACGTTAACGGTAGGCGACCGCGTTAACCCTTTCTTCTTCTCGAGAGTGTCTTCTCTGACACTTTCGGCAAAGAGGCTCGCTTTCTTAGAGTGTCATTCCCTGAACACTCGGCAAACCATATTTTTTTCCACTTTTGACCTCCAAACTTTTCTGCGGTCCTCATACAATACACGGTACTCCATGTTCCAATGTGGCACATTTCTCGGACTTTTCTATATTTCTTTAATTTATTTCAATTAATTGAATTTTCTTGGATAATTCAAATTATAAGCTGCTAGTCATTGAATAATGAAAAAAATGAATGGAAAAATGATATTCATGTTATTTAGTATAATGTGAGGCCGTAACGAGAGCAGACCACCAATTTGAACATCTTGTTCACGAAACATGACCACGAACTTGCGGTCGAGTTGTTTTTAAATTGTATAAAAAGCAAGCGAAGTCGAAAATCATGAAACTTGGGAAGATGTCATGATATCATATGTGGAGGCTGTGATAAAAATTTGAGAAGGTTTAGCGCAAGTTGTCACGTCGATGCTTACAAACCTTAGAAAAGCGAAGAATACATGACAACTTCTTGGAGATTCTTGGTTTGCAAGCATCGTGCGTGACAAATTTTATCAATTAAAAATATCTTCTTGAATTTTCATGACAAATATTATACAATTTAAATCATCGTGAGATTCGTGGTCTTTAAACAAGATGTTAAATTGAAACATGAAATTTCAAAATTAATAGGAAATAAATTAAAGACACTTGGCAAAAAGGTCAGCCTCTTTGCTTAGAGTGTCGGGAAGACACTCGGCAAACAATTTTAAATTTTTTAAAAAAACCCTCTTTCTTAGAGTGCGGATCGGGGCACTCGGCAAAGATTTTAACCCCATGCGGCCAGTAACCCACCGCACGCCGCACTTGCCGCGCCAGCCTCAGTGCCCTCATACGCCCAGCCGCGCCCGCGCCGCCGCCGCCCTTGCCGCCGCGCCGCCGCGCCTCCGCCTCGCCGCCGCCGCCCGCCATGCCCGCCGCCCGCCATCCTCTCCTACGGGATCGAGACCAACCTCACGCCCAAGCTCCAGTTCCTCGTCGATGAGCTAATTTTTCGCTTCTTAATTCTTATGAGCCTCAGTTGTGAGATCTGCTGATTGTTTGGATCAATAATGTGGCACTTGAATTAGAACCCTAATTAGTATAATGTTCCCCCGATTAGTATAATTAGTACAATTGAAGAGAATCTCATGAATATAACAAAATTGTAAAATTTTCCATTTAGCTCTTCTATTTTCCAATTCTACATTATGCTGTAAGTTAAGTTGTTCTTATGTGTTCTAGTTAAGAATCTTTTGTTTGCTGATTTGGGAATAGTGGCTCTGGAATACCTATGGATGATCTTTAACACCTAGAGACATTTTTCTACAAGCTCAGTTTTTTCTTGCATATTTTGGATTATACAGGTGCTTTTGATATCCTTTCTCAAACTTAGAAATAGCATTTCTCATTTGCATAGAGTTCTTCTTTGTACACATATCGTTTGTTTTGTTCATTGATACTCCCATTTTAGTAATTTACCCTTGGGAAATATCTTGATTTACTATCATTTGTTGTATTATTCTAGAATGACCAATCTACATTTGAGAAGTTCATTTGTCTTGCTAATTAATCTTTGTTTCTTTGGAGAATGTAAATATCACTTCTTTTTGGGTACATGCGGCGATAATCGGTACACTAAGCGATCTTGGGTTTCTTTGGTTGAGAATTTTACAGGAATCTTCTCGTGTTATCCAGTCTGATTTCTTCTTCTTCTTTTTTTTTGGCGAGGAGCATCTTTGTATATAGCGAAATTCTAGATGTAGGAACTATTAGTGAGAATTTGGATAAAACTTTAGATTTTAAGTTTTCAAGCAGTGTTACTAGTAGTTGCGGTAGTAGTAGTGGTAGAGTAGCAGTGGTGGTAGTCTAAGTAGTCGTAGGAGTGGTTGTGACATTGTTATATATATGTGGTTGGATATAATCTTGTGCATATCGGCCATCGTGCGTTCATATATATGTGCATGTCGGCCATCGTGCTTGTTGGTTTTCTTCTGAGTTTTGGAAACCTCACCGTGCGAGGAGTCTTTGCAAAATTTGTATTGACAGTTTATGTTTCTTTTTTGCGAGAGAAGAGCCCGATCGGGCGGCCGGAGTACCTCGGCGACCCGATCGCCTTCCTCGCCTGGCTAGTCTGCACTGCCGCGTCGCCTCGCCCTTGCACCCCCACCACTGCAGCCTGCTAGCGACTCCACCGCCACCCTAGATATAACCCCTCTTTCCGTATCATGGTGGTAGATCCGTAACCCGATTAGGCTTCTCCGTTCGAAAGAGATACGGTTGGAAATATCTGAATATTTCCATATCTAAAACCACCGTATCTGTTTGAATTGTCCACGTTTTTGGACAGCCATGGATGCGTAGGTGGGGTTAGTTTCCATAGTGCCTCCGTCCAGAGAGCGAGTTTGGCATCATCTCCTGTTGTTCTCCGGATACACACTCTCCTGGCGGGGCGTGTATTTGGAGAACGGCGAAAATCTTCTTAAATTACATCTCGAATAAAATGAAACATGAAACTAACCTCATCTGATCTCGCGTGGGATTAGGACCTATCCTCACCTATTAGATAGTAGGAGCGTCGTGTAGATGCAATTGATGTTTATATTACTCGCCGCTATATATGTTAGAGGATGGAGGACCGTGAGTGGATGTACACGGGCGCGCAAGTCGGTCGTCACCAATGAATGGATCGACAAGACCGATGCTTTCTTGGAGCGGGCATTTGGCGTGGTACGCTAAAGGAAGCGAGTAAAATTTCTTTGTCCTCTGACAAATGTGCAAACGAGGAAAAGACAAGCGAAGAAGGTCATGGGGAACATCTTTGGAAGAATGGATTCTGGCAGACTATACGGTGGGTCTACCATGGTGAAGCCGTCGTATGAGAGAGGAGGTGGTGAGACCACGCGTCGAGGATTATGATCGCGTCTGGGGTAGTAGACATGTTAAATGACTATCACGAGGCCGATTCATTTGAAGGGCGTCGGAGGAGGAGCCAGAGGCAACCGCAAAGGCGTTCTACGACATGTTTGCCACGGCACAGAAACCCCTTCACGGCCAGACAAAGGTTTCTCAACTGGATGCCATTGGACGCATAATGGCGTTAAAGTCCCAGTATAGCCTGAGTCGAGACGCCTTCGATGGTATGTTGGCGATTATTGGCGACTTGCTTAGGAGGTCACCTTACGCAAAAGAGCATGCACGAGTCACGAAACTCCTTCGTGCACTTAAGATGCCGTATGGCGGATACATGCTTGCAGAAGAGTGCGTCCTATTTAGGAGCGAATCGTGGAAGCAAAATCTTGCCCAAAGTGTAAATCATCTAGGTTCTGGAGGTAGATTCGGTGATGGCGGAAGAGGCGACTTGACATTCCGTGACAATCCTCGGCACCTTCCGTTCATCTGAGGATCCAGCGGCTATACATGACCGAGGAATCATGAAAGCAGATGACATGGCACAAAATGGCAAGCGATACAATCTGACGGGATGGTACATGCATCCGATGGTGAAGCATGGACCCACTTTGATGGCATTCATCATGAGAAAGCTAAAGAGGCTCGTAATGTACGTGTTGCGCTGGCAACAGATGGGTTCAATCCTTATGGAATGATGGCTGCCCCATACACATGTTGGCCGTGTTCGTTATCCCCTCAATCTCCCCGCGTATGCTTTCAACGACGAGCGTATTCTTGTCGTTGATAATTCTGAACACCGGGGAATAATATGGGTGTGTTCATGGAGCTGTGATTGATGAATTGGTCCGTGCTTGGGAGGAAGGGGTATGGACATCTGACCAGAGCTACAAAAAAAACTTCAAAATGCATGTTTGGTACCACTACTCCTGCATGACTTCTGGCGTATGGGATATTCTGCGCCTGGTGTGTTCACGGGAAGTTCCCATGCCCAGTATGCAAGGAAGGTCTGAGGTTCATTTGGTTGCAGAAGGGTGGCAAGTATTCATCGTTCGACAAACATCGGCAATTCCTCCCTCTTGACCATGCATTCAGACGAGACATCAAGAACTTTACGAAAGGTGTCGTAGTGACAGACCCTGCACCACCGATAATAACTGGTGCCGCGGTTCGTGAACAGATAGATGGTCTCGTGGTCAATCCAGAAGGTGGTTTTGTGGGATATGGTGAGCAACATATGTGGACTCATAAGTCGGACTTGACTCGGCTCCCTTATTTTGATGACCTTCTCCTTCCACACAACATTGATGTAATGCTGCTGAAAAGAATGTTGCCGAGGCACTTTGGGCAACAATCATGGACATTCTTGACAAGTCAAGGACAACGTTAAGGTTAGAGTGGATCAGCAGCGATATGCGATAGACCAAACCAACATATGAAGCCTCCTAGGCGGCGGCAAGACATGGAGAAGGCCTAAGGCGATTTTGTCTTGAGCAAGCCCCAAAGGAGGAAGTACTAGAATGGATCGAGACGTTAATGTTCCTGATGGGTATGCATCTAATCTGAGGAGGCGAGTGAACTTATCTACTATCGAGTCTTAGGGATGAAGAGTCATGACTACCACATATGGATTGGCGGCTTCTTCGGCGATGGTTCGAGCTATGTCCTGAGCATGTCGGCTAGTCTTTGGCGAGTTGAGCTATTTCTTTCGCCGACTTTGTGCCAAGGAGTTATCTCGGACCGTGATTCTTGACTTGGAAAGAATGGCACTGTGTTGCTCTGTAAGTTGGAGAAGATCTTTCCACGGCTTCTTCAATCCGATCTGACATTTGATTTTGCACCTCCGTCTGAGGCACGAATGGGGGGCCGTCTTGAGTAGTTGGTGCTATCAATCGAGAGATGTCTAAAGGTTCTTGAAAGAAATGTAGAAATAAATGCAAAATCGAGGCTTCCATTGCGAGGCATACATTACGGAGGAGGTGGCGAACTTCACAACAACATACTATGGTAACAACCTCCTAGCGTGCATAATCCACCCCTCGTTACAATCTTTGGTGAAAATGAATCGAACCTCGGCCTTTTAGGGGGCAACTTCGGAAGCGCAAGTGCATCGACCCCAAGACCTTGAATCATGAAGAGTGGCGCCATATCATGCTATCGTGTTGACCAACCTTGAAGTGGCACCGTACATGCGATAAGTTCTCAACGAACTTGTTAAATCTGCCATCACTATGCGCATCCAACCCCTTGTTTCTCGTTAGTGCGAAATTTCTTCATGAATTCAGGCGTCAATCAAGGATCCTACCCCAGCGGTAGATACCCTTCTTAGGCGAGTGCGGAAATGGAATGCCGATTTCATTTCTTGGTTCAAGCGGAAGGTACCATCCAATTTAGCTCGTACTTAGTTTGACATTCCAAGTTACTCGTGCGTGCGAATAATATAACGATGTATCTGCTTGAGCTTGCGGGGCGGAGGATCGTCTATGTGTCTTAGAGTTGAGACGGAGTTGCCGATGGCTTTGCCTATAGGGTCGGTCATTTTACGGTTATGGCGTGAATGGATATCGCTTTCGCACAACAAGCTCTGACGAGTCATTGTCGAAGAACCACAAGTTCGGAGTTTTTCGCCGGCGTTGATGAGTCGAGTATTATGGAAGAATTGAAGAAATATCTGAACTCAAGTTTCATGGTTCCAAACCTTTTAATCCGTCATATTCAAATGCCATTGGTTTGATCTGAAGTAATGAGACGGACATATTCTAATCTTGGGCTAGTCGAAATTGACGAGATTAAAATCTTACCGAGAGCGATGTCTATATTGTGGCCCAACAGCCACGCAAGTTTATTATCTCCCATATGCGTGTCAAACCATAAGGCATCTTAAGGGTTGGGATATTGTGCCTGAGGTATCGCCACACGGTAAAGTGCTTGTCCCCAACGATGAAGATTACAACAGACCCAAACACATATGACGGAGAGTTCTTTCAAGAAGAGGACTAGAAGGGAGGTTTGAGATAGACTTAACAAAGCGATCGGAATGGAAGTAGACAATGAAACGGTTATTGAAGAGGACGGAGATGAGGTGCAAAATGTGAAGGACTTACAAATGCTTGGCGATTACATTTAGACAATGACAATGGCAACATTGCTCATTAGGATAGTGTTGATTATTTCGACATGATTGATAGTGATGATGAGACTTATGATCCAAATAATCCGATTATGAAGATTATTTCTAATACATGTAATACTATGTTATTTTGTAATTACGTTTTGTTTATTTTGCATCTCTTTCTAAGTACTTCTTGTTTATCTGTGCTTATTGGTTTACTCTTTTTAATTGCGGTGATTGAACAAAGATGGTGGGCGGTGGGATGAGAAGCTAACGTCCTTGTACCGAAGGACAAGGACCATGAACCGGGAGAGTAGGAGGAGGAGCGCCCGAGAGAAGTCGTCGCTTTGCCGCCCGTCGCGTGAGGAGGAGGAGGAGGAGCAGTGCCCTAGGAGGGCGCCGAGGCGCAGGAGGACGCACATGAGGGCGGCGAGGAGGCGAGGAGGACGCCAGCGAGGAGGACGACGAGGAGGAGGCGGCAGCGGGGTTCCGCTTCCTCTAGTTCGCCGGCGTCTACTTGCGAGGTCATGAGCCTCCTCGGCGACAAATACCTCGTGAGAGACGCCCGTGATTCGACTCGAGGGGAAAAGTAAGTAACTTTAGATGTTATCACTACTTTATATGATATGTTGAAAATCAAAATAGAAATTAATAATTTTTCTTAATCACTTGGGCGAGGCGGGCGATTGTGGCGAGTGGAGGTGCTCACACGCCAAGTCAATGGCATCCTCGGTCTTACGTGCAAGGAGCACTTCCACTGCCTGGTTGAGTCTGCCGGAGTGGCGGGCGGCCTACTCGTTTGACCACTCGCCGCCGCCCGATCTGCGGTCGGGCCCGCAGGTATTCAACAACAAAGGCGGGCGGGTGAAGCAAGAGGCGTGGGTAAGTCTTCCTCGCACTACATTGCTCAATACATCGTATTCATTGGACATTCTTGAAATAATGAATGGATACATCGTGTTTGTATCGAGATTTCTTTAGATGCCGGGGCGGACATGAGGCCGGGCGGATCACGGTGGCTACCAAATCTTTGCAAAAAACTTCGTCGGGGACATGCATTACGGTAGCGCATCGGCCGTCGTAACTTACCACAGGACCGTCCTTGGAGCGAAGGTCACCAAAAGGGCCTTAAGAACCATGGCGCCGACCGGGACCCGATGCTGCGGTAAATCTGAGAACATTATCTGATTCCTTTTGAGATTAAGTAGGCTTAATTTCATCTTCGATATGTCATGTACTTGATGGCTGTAGATGATTCCTTATTGGTGCGCGCATCGATCTTTGAGAGCAGATGGTGCACAAGTGGTGCTCACGCGAGTGGAGGAGACGCACAACTTGTGCGGGGCGGCGTTTGATGATGCCGTGTAGCACACCATCAAGGTAGCCGCAACCTCGGCGGATCTGCAGAAACATGGGTCTGCGAATTCATTTATTTATTCTAACGCTCAATTCGCATGATTTCTAATCATCTTGTTGTTTTTCTCGCGATCGGCGTCACATGGTGGCCACCTTGCTCCATCTTCAAGGCATTTGCTATGGCCCACAAGGGCAAAGCGACGTCCGACGTCGACTACAACCCGGAGGGCGGGCCCGAGGCGTCTGACAATGCGACCGTCCACAACCGCCTTAGTGAGTACACATCGATGGCAAGGGAGGTCCATGGGCGATGCGATCCGAGCACCGGACCTTGATGGAGAAGTCGTCATGAGGGTGGGAGGAGGCAAGAAGCATGGGCGATATTGGATTGGCGGCAGCGCAATCGACTCGGCCGCTTCTCCCGATCTCTCCCAGTTCGAGCAAGCGGCCACGAGCACGAGCCGACCATCGACCTCGGCGGGACACTTCACACCACCGGGTGGAGGCACTCGAGGTTATTCTGGTTTATTAAATGCGTTCATTGGTTTTTCATACCTTTCCTTTGCATTATTGTAACATTGGGGTGAATATATTGTAGGCCCATTTGGAACAAGAGAGGAGGATCTGAGGCGGATCTGGCGAAGATGGAGAAAATGGAGAGGGTGGAGGCCGGCGGGGCCGAGCAATGGAGGATGGCGGAGATTCTTGATACATGCAAAGTCTTGGCGCCGCTTCGGGTGTAGCTCCGCCACCTTCGCTATTCGCTCCACCTCCACCTCCTCACTATTCTACTCCTGTGAGTATAAATGTTTTAGTTTGTATGTTCATGCTTACGGTCAAACCTAGTGGAGTATGAAAGTTTTATTCATGTATGGTATATATTTATCTTGTCTCACACATGCAATCTCTTCTCCTTTGTGCGAGAATCAATCGGCGGGATCGAGCGATCCTCATGCTTGATGAATCCTTCACCAAATCAGTCTCATTGGCCATCTTGGTGATACTACTTGTGGTTGTTAATGGTACTTCTATTTGCAATTATGGTTGTAGATGATGGAGCACTTGGATTACTTGTGAAGTTATTTGTAATATATTGTGAGACATGTGGCGTTTGTGATATATATGTGGTGTTAAGTGATATATATGTCTTTGTTGATGATATATATGTGATGTTGATGATATATATGTGATGTTGATGATGTTTGTTATATATATATCTTACATTTTGTTTGGATGGGATGTAAAAACAAATAAAAGGTTGTTTTGATCACTTTGCGAGTGCAATGGCCATGACACTCGGCAAAGTGACCATTTCTTAGAGTGCAAAGGCCATTGCACTCGGCAAACATCACAGATTCTTAGAGTGCCACGGGCGGTGCTTTCGGCAAAGATGGCTGTTCTTAGAGTGTCCTCCGGTTGCACTTTCGGCACAGGCGCCACCTTTGCCGAGTGTTTGATTCAATGGCACTTTCGGCAAGCGGAGACCTTTTAAGTGCTTGACCTTGACACTCGGCAAATCGTCGTCGCGGTGGCGCTTCGCCGTCACGGCGACTTTTCTTTGCCGAGTGTTAGATTAGCACTTTCGGCAAAGCCTTCCGAGTGCGATAAAGTGCACTTTCGGCAAAGGGTCTTCTTGATAAAGCTGTTTATGGCGCCCTTTGCGAGTGTAGCACTCGGCAAAGCCTTTGCCGAGTGTATATCGGCCTGTGCCGAGTGCCTGAGGCACTCGGCAAAGAAGCTGTCTCCGGTTGTGGATAAAGCCTACAGACATATGGGCCCAATTGATTAAGGATTCGTATGCACTATGTTCAATACACAGAACAGTTAGCATATTCTATTATTCCCTGGAATAACTAAACGTAATGTCTCTCTCTCTCTCTCTCTCTCTGTGACAAAAACTGCTAGGCGACGTGGAGATGATAACTTCCTACCAGTAACTCCCAACAACGTGCTCATTATATGAAACGTTAAGGCACCCTTTGGCCTGGAGAAACTGCCACCCCTTTATACGCCATATAAAGGACAAAGTCAGTAGAGATCGGGGGATATCAGAAGGAGAAGACATTAGGCTTTAGTTTTCTCTTAGATTGTAATCATCACTGTCAATACAACAACACATGAGTAGGGTTGTTATTATCCTTGGAGAAGGCCTGAACCTGTATAAATCTCTGTATCATTCTCTGCGTAGTTCGAATTCTAGGAGACACTCGAATATTCATCCGTAAGATCGATACTAGATCATCGACAATAACAATACTTTGATGTGGATAATGCAGTCAAAACACATTAGCAACAAGAAATAATAATTAGAGAAAATATGATGACAAGCGAAACTAAAGATTATCAAAGCAAAAGGACAATAGATCTATCTTTTCCTTTATTGACAAGAGGCTTTTAATCTTTATCTTTACTCCTTTAAAAGGACCTCTAGGTTGTAACGTCCACGATCCGTCTAACCGCGTGTGTAGTATTGGTTGATCACGAAATATTATTTGTGTAAGGTTTGGGATACCATTGCATTTAACATACGGTCATCCTACTAGTATTTAAAATAATAATTGAGCTTTGAATCCACGTCTTATACCGGCGAGGCGTGAGGAAGTGTTAACTGTATTGCCTACTTGCCCACTTTTTCTCAATTGGCCATCTAGCGAGTTTATAGAACTCCAATTCCATCTAAAAAATCAACTCTTTGGATCAAGATGGCCAAGGAATTGCATCACATGAATCTCATTAGATGTTTCGCTATCCAAGTTTTAGTCGACCATCTCATGTACTAGGAAAAGTATGCAATTGGTTGGAATTTGAACTAAAAGGCAGAGTGAGTTTACCTGTACAGCCATCCTGTATGTATGGATTTCCATCAAAGCCTTGAGGGCACTTACTGTTGACATTCCCATGTGTGACATTAAGGCAAGTACTGTTGACACTGCGGCACGTGTCGTGTCCCTGTTTTGCATGCGCATAGCTATTGCACATTTAAATTTGTAACAGCCCACACGACCACACCATCTTTAAATCGGAAAGGTCACGCAGAGGGTTGTATTCTGCCATGTACCCACCGTCCTCGATTGGAGAAGCTATTGTCACTTCGCTGTTGGAACTTGAATTGCTCAGCACGTTTCTAACACTCAGATATCCTTTGTTCACTGAAACGTTGGCCGCGAGATAGTTTACCTGATATCGGTGAAGGGCGGTGATGTTACCTGACGTGCAGTTAAGTCGAAACTTTTCAAGCGCGTAGCAACCTTCTTCAAGCCCAAAAGGGAAGGGAATGCTCGTGCTCCCAGCCTCCCACATGATGTATTGCATCTTCCTTTAGGATTGGGGTTGCAAACTGGTCCTCCTGGATAGATCAACGTCGAGCATAGAAGTTAAAAATGGGAGTGCTAGCTTGAATTAGACTGGAGAGACATCATGCATGTGTATATTTTATCACCCAAGAAATACTCCATCCGTTGATTTCTATTAGGCATGGTTTCCGAGATTGAACTTTGACAATTAATTCTTTTATAATATAGGTTATTTATAACTACAAAATCATGACAATAAGAAAGTACTTTCAAATATGAATTCAACTGTATCGCCTTTTTGTCCCACATAATGTACATATTGTTGGACTAATTATTGGTAAAAAATTATAAAGTTGAATCTCTTGAAATGCGTGCACACTTTATATAAACGAGAAGATTCCTTATTTGCCATACAAAGTTCTCAGTTTCCTGATATACCATCAAAAAACTTGTTTCCTGATATGCCGTCGAAAAAATTATTTCCTTCCATACCACTGAAAACTTTCCGCATCCCTTTCATGCCACTTCCGTGAACTCTATTAGGTCAATCACACGTTAACACACGAAAACTTGTTAGGTTTTTATTAAAAAATACCCATCTTGCCCTCTTGTCTTCTCCTGGGCTTCCACCACGCCACCTAGAAGCTCCTGAGCTCCACTTTAATAGCGCTCGCTTCCATGTCGGATCTGGAGGTGGAGGGGACGATGCCGAGAATCTTGGGATTGATCCGAAGGTGGAGGTAGGACTAGGATGGCGCTGTCACCGGAGAGAGAGAAGAGAGAATGGTGGCAGAAGCCCTCGCCGCTAAAGCCTCCCTTCCCTCGCGTCCTCACCTCACCATCATTCCCTTCACCCCTCCCTCTTCTTCTTCTCGGCCCGAGAAGGAGTACAACGCCGTTACCGCCATTGCTGTCGAGTTCCGCCGAGCTCAAACTCCTCATCTGGTGAGAAAATCAAGAATCAATTCGCGTCATGTTGCGTTCCACCCCGTCTTTACTCTTTTCCCCCTATTAATTTCATCGTGCACCCTGCAGCTGAACCGTACTGAGCTTCGTCTCGCCATCGACCAAAAGAACCACCCCCGCAATCGATCTCCTCCATCGGTAGGCTGCGCTTCAATTCCTTACGTCCATAGCATCCTCACCCTCCACTGATTCTCACGCGCTGGTCAATTGTAGCTTATTGCCGTCATTGATCTGTCGCCATCATCCTCCATTACTGTCGCCACTGCTCTCTGGTGAGTCTCCGGTGACGCCGCCACCACCTACGGACTCCACTCCCTCTCCTCATTCTTTTTTTCTGGTCGCCGCTGCCTTGATGGTCGCCGTTGCATCGGGGAACTCCACAGAGGAGCCCGTGCGTCTCCTTGCTCTCCCTTTGTCTCGCTCTCTGTTTAGAACGAAGGGGCACCGGGGCATCCTCCTCCTATATCTCTCTCTAATCCTTTGACATATGGAGCCCATGTGTTCCATTCCTATGACATGTGGAGCTCATGTGTATGGTATATTTATGTGTTGCAAAATATCTCTCTTGCACATGGACCCAGTCACCGGAGGATGAGAAAGATAAGAAAGAAGGAGGGCATTTTAGTCTTTTCGCAGCTCACTTAACAACCCATTAACAGAAGATGGACAATGGCGGCATGAGAGGGCAACATAATCTCATCCAGTGGCACTTGAGGAAAGAGCAATTTTCCAGGGAAACTAGGCACTCGACAAGACGATGACACGGCAAATCTCGGCCATCTATCAGCTAGTCCTCAGTTCCATGGACCTGATTGTCCTCCGCTGGCAGCCGCTGCTCTCCCTCGATCGAGGTAGCCACGTCCGTACGCCACCGTCCGAAACCGAGTCCGCAGTTCCATGGCACCGGCCTCCTTAACAGCACCACGCGTGGTCGTCAGGAGCTCGCTCCGGTTGGCTGTTGGAACGGGTATGCTTCCTCAGTTCCATGGCACCGGCCTCCTTAACAGCACCACGCAATTGATCTTTTTTCCCCAGTTTTCATTCAGAAGTCGAAAAAAATCATATCTACTAGTATTTGCTTTGTGTGGTTCAATGTTGTCCATGTGGATGGATTAAGGCAGAGTTACTGTATATTGAAACAGAACATTCCAAACTTATAATTTTAGGCACTGATCTATGCGCACACGCACTATATTCATATATTGCAAAATGATTGGAGATATAAAATGTGAAACTAATTTCGATATCAATTGAGATGCTGAATCCTAACATTTATGAATGTGTAAACTAGAGTCATGGTAATGTTAAATTGATTACATTATGCATCGGTTGCGTGTCTTGTGAAGCTACTATGGAGCAATTGTTTATGCAGTAGAGCACACGTGCTTACTAAATTGTAATACAGTTTTGCAGCTCTTTATGGAACACTGTGAAAGTGTGAATGCTTGATTTTGTGAAGGAAAATATGTTAGCAGTGCCATTCATGCCTTTTTGTTATACAAAGACATCCAATGGACGCCTTCCTTCCTTTGGTCCTGATTTTGTCTTGCCTGTTATTTATCAGTTACAACTTTCAAGTCATTTACCATATTATTCCTATGTGAACATGCAGCAAAATATGATACCTGTCTTAACAATTTAAATTAGATGTCAGTCAGTACCTAATGGAACCTCTACTGGGTAAGCTATTGCCAATGGGAGGCATGAAATTATTGATGGACTTGTGGACAACACTACAAATTACCTTTTTTTTCCCCATCACCATAGCTTAAATATTTTGAACAGAATCACCATAGCTTAAATACAATGAGGTATCTTAAATTATAGTACCTTACAGGCTGAATATACAAGTGACAGGGTCTACATATACATTGTGCTAGTATAGGAAGTGCAACAGCATGACATACTCTTGTCTCCTTTTTTTTTTCAAACCAAACATACTCTCGTCTAAAGTGAACTACGTGACATATTCTTCATAGAAAATATATGGTAACTCACATCCTAATAGAAAATACATGTTAACTCAGACACATCCTAGCAAGCCCTTGAGTATGTTATTGCAATATATAGTTAGCGTGGCAAACTGACTAAGGAAGAAAATTCTTGCTCCAAACTGTAGTACCCGGAGGTGCTTTCAGGTGTTAAACCGATAGCATTGACAAAATTGATCTGTGCATGAGAATTACTAGACTTGGGCATAAAAACTGCTCAATATCTCCATCGCTTCCTTGGCAAAGTTGGAATTTTCTTACCCTCTTAGTTCTCAGGTCTGTCACCTCCTTTGAGTTTCAAGCATGCTTCTGTAAGCGACGCAATATCATCAATCTATTCTTGGTTTGCCTCTTCGACAACCTGAGAATCCATTATTTCCATGAGAGCTCCCTGTTGAGGTCCTTCAACGAAATAATGACACAAGCTTTGTTCTGCACCTAGATCATTGATAAGAATTGGCTTCTTTCTTGTCAAAAGTTCCACAAGTATCACTCCAACACTATATACGTCACTCTTATACAGCACTCTTTTCAGTTAGTTGGCCGGTATAGTTATACTCTGAATCTAGGTAGCCGAATGTGCTTTGGATAATAGTCACCACATGAGTCTCATCAAGTGAAACAGAACTTGAAGCACCAAAATCAGAAACCATTGTCATAAAGCTGCCATCCAAGAGTATGTTGGAAGATTTCACGTCTATGTGGAAAATTGGCATTGCAGCAGTTGAGTGAAGATAAGTAAGTGACCCTGTTGCTTCTATTAAAATCCTAACGCGACCATCCTATGACAGCAAGCATTTAACGCTAATATCAATGTGAAGAAGGTCCTACAAAGTTCCATTAGATATGAACTCGTAGACCAGCAAGGGAACCTCAGATTCGAGACAACAACCGAATAACTTTACCACAATGCAGTGGATGATTTGAGACAATAAAACAACCTCATTGATAAACTGGTCTATCTCAGTTTGCTCCACAATTTTGGAATTTTTAATGGCCACCACATGCTGATGAGATAGAATCCCTTTGTAAACTGTGCCATGTCCTCCACGACCAAGAACACGAGTTGTATCCAAGTTGTTGGTTACCTCCTCTCGTTCCTCTAAGGAGAATATCTTTGTTTTATTTGTGGCGCTTTCATATGAGATTAGTTGCCCCAAGAGTAGGCCTTGATTTTTCTTGAAGTGTGCTCTGCGGATTCTCTTCTGGATGCCTTTCTTCCACCTATTGGTGAGTACAGTTGCACCCAATGCAATGGTGATGGATCCAAGGCCGCAGCCAATTCCAATTGCAATACCTACACCCGTTAATTACGGTCATGATATCACTTCACATTTTGTGCACTGTTACCACAATTAGAGGGTCATATGGACTTACCAGGAAGAAGATCGCGTTGCCTAGCTGATGTCACACATTTCATGTTTATTGGATCAAAATCTTTTCCATGAGAGCACTTTGTGCAATTATAGCTCCTGTCAAAATTTTGACATGTGCCATTGCAATAATTTGCCAGTAAACACTCGTTGACATCTGTAATTTATTGGGAAGTGAGCAGCAATCGGTAAATTGGTGCTTATATATCATTCTAACTGTTACATGCGTAATTCAAATGCAGACAAATTAACGAAATATTGAATCTAAATTTGTTTTATTAGTTTTATGTTGTCCAATCTCACATAGATGCTACCTGACTTGCGTGATATTTTTCTAAGCTTAACAACACCAGTGCATTCGAAAAAATATTTCTTTTCAGAAATCAACTCTTTGGATGAAGATGTTCAAAAAAAATTAATGGATTTCATCACATACTTTAAGCATGTCCAGACTAGATGTCACCCATCAGTCTAAGAAACAGCACGAAGATTGCCCATTTGAACAAACAACTACAACACCCGGTGCTTACAGGATGAGACAGAATAAAAGGCTTTAACTTGGCATGCCTATAAGAAAAACATTATTAAGATAAACAAAACTATTGGTATAGTGGTAGTCATTGGGTCAAGAGGTTCAGAGGTCCAAAACGTACCACTCTTCATTACAAAATGTTCATATTTCCGGGGGATAAAAGAGCTATGTAATAGACTCTCTCTCTCTCTCTCTATCTCTCTCTCTCTCTCTATATATATATAGACACACACACACTATCTTCTAAGATGGATCCATGGGCTTTGGGTGGCTCCCCTTTCGCTCTGGTCCAGAGCTGGCCCTAACAAGTGACAAGCGGGGAAGAGAATCAGGAGATACAGAGACAGAGACACCTCTACAACCACTATGGATTTCCTTCAAAACCTGGAGAACACTGGCAACCATAGTGTAACATCCCAAAATTTGGGTTTTAAAATATCTTTTAAATAGTTTAGATTCCTGAAAAAAATTTCACCAATTTTTCTTGAATTAATAAAGCTTAATTCATAATTTCTGAAATTTAAACTTTTAATTTGACTAATTTAAACATCAATTAAATGAAAAACAGTGTTAGTTGGGTTCCTTGTGCTCCAAGGAATTTTTCTAAATTTTCTTAGATTTTTCTGAATTTATTTGCTATTTATTTGGCCTCTTTTGAATTTTTAGCATTTTTCTAAATTCTTAAATCAATTCCTAATTCAGAAAATCCTCTTGAGCTGAATTGTTCCTGCCCGTTTCCTTTTATCTAGCTCTCCCTTGCCCACTCCTCCACGGCCCATCACTTGACCTTCCCTCTCCGCTCATACTGCTTCTTTCCCTGTTTAGTGCAGGGCCCACTTTGGAAGGCAGACCCACTTCTTTGCTAAGCGCGTGTGCACGCAGGACTCTATGTCGCTGCCTTGGCATCCACGCCCACACGTCTCTCGAGGCTATAAAAGCCCTAGGCCATCCTCCTATAAAGGACCAGATGAATGTTGATGTATCACTTTGTGAAACCTTGTTTTATAGAAAATTATGTTGTTAAATCTTTAATAATAATTTTCCCTAATTTCTAAACATAAGGTGGAATGTTGAATCTATGTTTATAAAGGTTTATGCGATTGCAAATAGAAGTGGGGCCATAAATGTTTCCATGATTAATATGATCGTCAGTGGTTAATGATAATCTCCACAGTACAATTAGTGTACATTAAAATTGGTGTTGAGCATCACTAAGAATTGAATGGATGAAACTTAATAAGTGATCATTATTAGTGTGCCCTGCGAAATTTTCATATGATACTCTCCTCTCCGGTCGCCTCCCTTCGCCAACCGATTGCGCCTCCACCGATGAGCTTCGCCGTTCACCTTCACCACCATCTTACTCCTCGCATCGCGTTCTACGCCGTGCTTCCCTCCCCTTTCCCGGAGTGTCACCGCAACTCCATTGTCACCGGGGCCGAGCTTGCGTCCTGACTTGGAGCTTCGCCACGCCATCTCCGACATGCCGTTGACCTCGCACCCACGTCATCTTCTTCACCTCGTCGCCCTCTTTCCATTTTGCCCCTCCACTAGCGCCACCGTGGCCGCTTGCTCCGGCGAGCCACATGCGCCACTTTGCGCGAGTGCCACCTCACTTCATCATCCTTCGTGTCCACCACGTCATGCCACCCCGTCGCCACATCACTTTCATTGCATGACATGTATGCCTTGTCATCTGCTACCAGGTCCCACATGTCAGCCACTTAAACCATAACATAAGACCCACCTCTCACTTACATGTGGGTCCCGAATGTTGGTCAACCCTAGTCAAATCCTAGCCACATAAACTCGGTTCACCATGAACCACTCCTTTGCCATGGACATGGTCCATGGACCAGCGGCCCACATGTGAGTCCCTCATCCTATTTTCTAGAATTAATTTAATTCTTGAAAATCCTTAAATTCCTTAGCCCCACATGTAATACACTCACCCTTTTTCCAATATTTTTGAAATAAAATATTCTGGAATATTCATGAGACCCCACTTGTTAGTTTCTTTCTCCTTTTCTTTTTAGTATTTTTCTTCCCAATCAAACTTCCGAGAGCTTGTTCTCCCTCATACGAACTCCGATTGAACCCATTCAAGTTTCTAAATTCATCTAAAATCAATCCCTATCTTCTAGTATCATTCAATTTTAATTTGGAGTTTATTTGATTTGTCTTTTTGAGTTTTATTTATTTTTGCGCTTTCTCTCTTATTAGGCGTTGACGTTAAAATCGTCTTGAAAGAAATTTGAAGGTCAAGGAAGTACAAGATCAAAGATAAAAGAAGAACATTATTGTTATAGCAAGGTAAGTTGTACCTTTGACCATGTTGAACCAGTTTTTCCAAAATTACTTTGATTCAAACTATTGCATGTTATTTTAATTATTTAATTCTTTAAATGCTTTGGGATTACCTATACACCTACTTGATTATATCCACCTTGCTCATTATATTATCATGAGCTTTTGTCACCCTAGTTGGATAATTACTAGTTGGTGTCATTATGGCACCAACATGGGTTGGTTTGATACGAATAGTCTGCTTTATCATGCAACTGGTTATTGACATCATTTTAAGTTGCAAATCTAAACTTGATTAAGTGAATATGGAATACTTTATGGAAAGTTGTGTGTAGTGTGTTGTTACTCATTGTTGGCATGTGTTGCACTTAACCAACGAGGTGGGAAAAGCTTTAGGCCGAGGCAAGTTGATGGAATTGTGATATGGTGGAGCTATGTGTCTTTGAAAAAATGAATGTGATAGTTGGTAGTAATTGGCAGTCTTGTCTTGGTTAATTAAGGACTTAACTTTGTGCGCCATTGAACTGAGATATAACTGTACGACCACATGCCTGGTATGGGACATGCCTAACTTAGTAAGCTGCGAGTCTTGACATTGATTACTCAGGAAGATAGGTTAAGCTACGTGCGAGGGTGGATGTGTGATTATGTCTGTGTGATGATTCACATTTATGAGCGGTTCGCCGTGTCCAGATTCAACGGTGTGCGACAGGCCAACAACCTTTGTGGGGGGTTTGGTGCGTCGATATTACTGTGAGGTGGTCAATTGTTCGGATGAAGTTTGGAAAGGTTTTGTTGTGATCGACTCTGTACAAGTTGATTGCATCTTGTGGGTAAAGTGTACAAACCTCTATCCAAATAGCCGCGTCTGTGGTCATGGATATGCTTGGGGATTTCACACGAGGGTAGATTTTCATAAAACAATTGGGAGGCATTTGTGTGAGTAAACTTATGCACTTATGTGAAAGAAAATGATCGGGTTATGTGAGTTTTGTGAAAATACTTGTTAAGATTATTATTGTTATTTGTTTTAAATTACGCTTTCAATCTATTATGCATATTCAACTGCAACTATTGCTTTTATGCAAAAGAACCATAGATGTTATATCTTTCGGAATAAGCCATCATCTATAGTTGCATTATGTGGTGCTACCTGCCGAGTACTCTATGTACTCACTTTGCTATAAACAGTGTTGTTCAGGTTGATAAAGACTACATCAATTCACCGTTGGTCAACAAGGTTTACTTCAAAGATCGTGGAGAACTAGGTCGCTACCCTAATCGATTGTTTATGGGCATATGGATGAGTTTCATTGAAGTTATTTCGTTTCCTTTATTGCGACTTATTTGAGTTATTAGCCTCGAGGCATTAATTGTATGCTTTGACCTTAAGATCGTTACTTTGATAATTCTTTGTTAAAAATGATGATCTTGGCTAGAATTAGATTCGAGATACTATATGCATGCTTGTATATATTTCATCCTTTGAAGAATCAAGATTTGTGAGAAATTGAAAAGGTTGTACTTAAAGCGACTCTAGAAAATTTCAAATCGAGTTTCGATTAAGGATTTCTTTTGGAGAAATTCGATTTATTAAAATAACTTCATAAAAAGGGTTAACCGAAAGTGCTAACTCATTATCAATAAGCTTTTTTTAATAAAAAGGAAATACAACGTGATTAAGAGAGGAATATTCCATCCTTCAAAATGGTTTCATGTTGTTCACTAATTTTAGCACAATTTTGTCTACTTATCTAAATTAATTGATATTGAAAGCAAAGCGGAGGATAAATAGCACAAACCATAAACATAAATGCGATCTTACAAACTCCCACTGGATTATGATATGAGATTTAGGAAATTCTCGAGATGTCGTGACTATTTGAAGAACTATTCATATATGATTTACAAAGAGTTTGCATAGTTAAACTCAAATAGAAAACACAATCGTGTGTGCTCGTCACGATGGCCTAGTAAGAAGATGCAGACTAGATGATCATCAATAGCATCTCACCCTCTCCATTGGTAATAGTAAAATGGCATCGACATCTAGTATCAAATCAAACCAAGTGTTTGTGATCTCTTGATCGATAACAACATCAAGTCATCAAGATCAACTAAAAACAACGGTAGCAGGAAACCAATTGTAACATCCCAAAATTAAGCTTTCTATAAAAATTTAATTTCAAATTAATTATTTAAAATTTATCTGGATTTTATTTGGATTTTATCTGTATTTTATGTGTATCTTTGGAAGGAAAACTCAAATTCAATCTATATTCCAAATTCAAATTCCTTATTCATAAATTCAAATTCAAATTCAAATCTCGAGAAAAATATTCGTTCTAATCTCTTGGTCCAATTTATTTATTTTTGCCCTTCTCTCTTTTCTAAAAATAAAATTAAAAAATAAATTTCGACGGTCACCCATCCTAGAATTGCTCCGTAGGAAGCTTAACGTCCAAAGACACTTTGCATGCATGCCTTTGGCTAGTAGGCCTTTTGTTCCCATTTGATAGTATACTCCTCCTTTTCTTTTATACCATATTTCCTTCTCTCTCCCAAAACAGTTTTCTTCCTCCCACTTTCTTTCTGTTGTGTTATTTTCTCTAGCAAGAGTTCCATGGCGAACCACCCAGGTTTGGTTACCACCTCCGCCCACCACCTGCGCCGGCCACCACCACCACCACTTGCCCACACTGGCGGTCCCACCACCACCGCTTCTCCTCCTCCCAATGAGCCTGCAGGATCAGCAAAAGCTTCTATCGCCATTAATGGTCACAAATTCTCTTCTCTCAGTTCTCCCCATTTAAGGCTTTAAACTCGAATTCATTTGAAGGGACACAGCTGCTTTAACCTCTCCCACGATGCCTTAGGCTGCTCCCAATGCTTCACCCTGACTGGTATCTTAAGCCTACCATGTAGGCAAAATGATGATGTGGCATCATAGTTAATGAAGAGAGAGGATACTCTATTATCTAATTTGGATATCGGTTTGGTCTCGAAATCCAATGCATAAAATTTATTGTGATCGATCCCGTGTATTTACGTTTGTGTGTGTCAACAAACATGTATTGCTTTAGTACATGCCACAAATAAACCACAATACTCAAATACTAGTAAAGATCATGCATGTAATTAAATGAAACAGCCTAAGATACTACACCATAAGAAACCATGCATTGGGAAGATAGTATCCTAACACTCCTCATGCACTAAAAAAGCGCACTAAGATATTGCCCATTGGAGCAGCCTTATCTTCATTGTGCACTATCGATCTAACCGCTTCGTTTCTTTAGTTGCCAAACCGAACCGACGCCCGTAGCTCTTTGTCTTCCCAACGATTCAGCTCCTGGTTGAAGCTATATAATGGGCATGCTATCTCCTTAGGGACTCGGTTGCATTCTCTCCAAGTTGTAGAATCATGAGACCACAGTAGCCTTTACATTTACGCTTTCGGATCGGCGAGCTTCAACTGTTCCACATAATCTCCATTCGGTGAGCTAATCTTGAATCATCGCCATCCACACCGCCGGCCAGCCCTCTGCCATCTTCTGCTTGCTGTTCTTGATTCGGTTGTATGAATGAGTTTCTTTATTAATTTGCACTTAGCTTGGATTTGCATTCTGCTCGTAATGAAGAAACATAAACAGATCTTTGGTGCTAGTTATTTCATGCATGGATGCTTTGTACATGCATATATTTTTTGAGATTTTATTTTCCGAATTTCGTTCGTTCTCATCTGAACTTCAAACCCAACGATTCTTCCTCCTAAATTCATCTCAATTCATTCTCTACTTCCAATATTTATTTTGTAATTTTTGGATTTTATTTCATTTTCAGTTATTTATTTGGTCCGTTGCGCGTGTGTAGAGTCTCACGTCGCCGACGCAAGTTTGGATCAACAGGAAGCGCTCACCTCCAACGTCACCGAAGGTGAGTCTCCTTTGACCATTTTGTACATATGATTTTTAAATCATGTTTTCTGTTTTAAAAGTATTATGCATTACTATTTACATAAAATGATGAATTTAAATTGTAGGTTGTTAGTTAAACATAAAAGTTGTTAATGTCTTCCTTTGATATTTTGCTATTATAATCCATTGTCACCCTAGCATAGCAAATCCACGATATTGATTATAACATTGTGGAATAGTTTAACGCGTAGAATTGCTTAGACATGCTTATCGATGCGGATCACCCATTGGGAGAAAGCTCTTATTATCTTTTATGCAAATCCTTTTTGAAATGTATGATATTAGGTAATGTCGGTTTTTGGAAAATAGAATAAAACACTGAAAATATGTTTTAGACTTGGGTGGACGATAAGATCAGGCGGGTGCAGCTAGAGCACGAGATATTGTATTGTGGTAAGTTCCGTCAAGTCATACTAAGGACCGCGCTTG
This sequence comes from Phyllostachys edulis, assembly GCA_036346405.1. Classification (NCBI taxonomy): domain Eukaryota; kingdom Viridiplantae; phylum Streptophyta; class Magnoliopsida; order Poales; family Poaceae; genus Phyllostachys; species Phyllostachys edulis. The sequence goes on along the minus strand of JAYEVD010000200.1, from coordinate 44,422 downwards.
TGACTATCCAAACCGAGCACTCTGGTACAACGACATGTCCAAAATGGGAGCGGTCTGGCCAACTAATTTACTATTTTCTAGCATTACGCCTGCAGGCTGTAGATGGTATGTGTTACCTGGATGGTGCAGACGATGGTAATTGATGTCTATGTCTGTCGGGGCTTGCGCCGGGCGTTGGTAATAGACGTCCAAGTCCGGGCAGGTTATCCCCCACAACGGTGAGCTCCAGGTCGATGGTAAATGACGTCCATGACATGAGGTTAAGCTCATCGGGTGGGCTAATATTAGGATGAAGTATTGTAAAGGCCTTGTGATAATCACTTAGTCGCACGCGCTGAGGAAGCGTGTCATGGGCGACATTATAAGCTGGTTGTTTCATGTGGGTCAAGCTGTACAACCTCTGCAAAGTGTAAATCTATTCGAATAGCCGTGCTCATGGTCAAGGGCGAGCAATGTGCGTTTTCACATGGTAGATTTTGGTTTTGATTTCAAAAAAGTAAATTTTGGGAACCGAGAGTAGTTGGGACTCTCGAGTCGTTTCTGGCAGCTAGAGCCCCACCCTTTAAACCTTGGCGGCTAGAGCCTTGATGCTAGTGGTTGGTAGCTAGAACATCCACTAGTGATACAATTTATTTGTTTATTGAAACTACTTCTTGTCAAATGTGCTTTATGAAAACTGTTTAGACTTAAAATATTGCTTTGTGCAAATGAACCCTATAAGCCCAATTGTTAAAGCTATGCATATGCATCTTTCCCAAGACTCGCGGAGTACTTTATGTACTCACATGCTACACTTATAATCAAATCTTAGAAGCCTTCAACAACACGGAGGAGGACTACGACTACTTCGCATGTGGCTTTGATGAAGGACACCCGGAGTACTAGGTTGCGCTCCCCAGTCGAATGCCGGTGCGCAATTTGATGGGCCATCACTCGGAGTTTATCATTTGTTGTTTTCGCTGCTGTAAAACTTAAGGTCTTTCGACTTCTTTTGTAATAAGTGGCCATAAGGCCAGTACTCAATTGTTTATTAATGTTATTCGTGATTCAAACTTGTTATCAACGATATTTCTACTATGTGCACTAGCTACTGATTATGAAACTGATGCAGAAATACACAGAGAATTCAAATGCAGAAATCCAGTCCCAACACCAATGATGAATCCACAGGAGGAGAGAGATCTGGCCACCACGTCAAGATCAATATCAACCGGGGCTGGATGGGCCTAGGCATTCTCTTCCCGCTAGGAATACTGGCCCTCAGGTCATGTGGCCCATTAACCTATTTCCCACTGCCGCAAACCCACAACTCCCGACCTTTCTCGAACACAAACGTCGCAGTTTCAGTGGGGCGCCGCACTTCGTCAGCTGGTGGCCGCAGTGTCGAAAGAGGTCCGCCTCTGGCTCGGGACCTCCTCCCCGCTGCACCCGGCAGGCTGGCACCTCATCCCAGCGCGGGCACCCGACAGGGCAGGCCGACGCTCCCCCGTGAGCTCGGCTCCGGTTGTCTATTCGAGTTGGTACGCTCCCGTTGCAAATGACAATCTCCATGTTTTGCTTGATGTAGTAATAATCTTATATTTATATGTGCATAGCTAGGTTGGAACAAGATATTCTGAAGGTAGTCATTGACTCGCGGTGAAATCTTAAAATGTGACAAGCTAATTTGAAACTTTCGGGATGGAATGAGATGATAACTCCTAAAATTTATGAATTTGTGTAAATCGAGGTAAATATAATGTTAAATTGACCAGATATCTGAGTGTTGAGTTAGTTATCACCATTGAGCAAACTGTGTGCACTGTTTGCGGTACTGTGCAGCAGTTCTGTATGCAAATGCGTGGAGTTAAAATGGTACTTACAGATTTTGGAAATGTGGTTCTGCAGTTTACGAACACAAAGAAAAAAAAACCTTGTTATGCCAAAAAAAATGTGGTTCTGCAGTTTAGGATTTTGTGAATGAAAGATGTCAACTATTCCGTTCGTACTTGTTATGCAAAACCATTTTACTTTCAAATCATTAATCATGTTATTTCTATGTAACAATGCAGCGATGTATAGTACCTGTCTTGCCAATCGAAACCTCTTATGGAGTAACCCATTGGAAATGGGAGGTACAAAATTATTCTCGACTTGTTGAAAACGCTACAAAATACTTTTTTTGCACCACCATAGTTTAAATACAATTATGTATATCAAATTATACCTGAATGCATATCACTAATAGATATTAAAATATACATGTGACATGGTCTACAGATGTATTATGCAAATATATACGAAGTGGAATTACATACACTCTCGTCTGAAGGTAAGTACTTATCGTAACTCTTCAAAGAAATATACAGACGTATCACAGGAAGCACTTAATTGTGTTTTTGCACATATATAGTTAGCGTGGCAAACTGACAGAGGATGAAAATTCTTGTTCCAAACTGTAGCACCCAGAGATGCCTTCAGATGTTAAACCAGCAGTATCAACAGAATTTATCTGTGCATGGGAGTTACTACCCTTTGGGCATATCAAATGCTCTATCTCTCCATCATTTCCTGGTATCAATTGGAATTTTCTTAGCCTGTTAGTTCTCAGGAACTGCAACCTCATCTCTACTTCTTTCATAGTAGGTCTTTCTCCTCCTTTGACCCTCAAGCATGCTTGTGCAAGGGAGGCAATATCATCTATCTCTTCCTGGTTTGCCTCTTCCACAACCAGAGAATCCATTATTTCCATGACAACTCCCTCTTGAAGTCCTTCAACGAAGTAATGAGACAAGCTTTGTTTTTCACCTACATCATTGATAAAAATTGGCCTCTTTCTTGTCAAAAGTTCCACAAGTATCACTCCAAAACTATATACATCACTCTTCTCAGTTAGTTGGCCAGTATGGTAATACTCTGGATCTAAGTAACCAAATGTGCCTTGGACAATAGTCACCACATGAGTCTCGTCGAGTGAAACAGATCTTGAAGCACCAAAGTCGGAAACCTTTGTGGTGAAGCTGCCATCCAGGAGTATGTTCGAAGATTTCACGTCTCTGTGGAATATTGGTATTGCAGCAGCTGAGTGCAGGTAAGCAAGTGCCCCTGCTGTTTCTACTGCAATCCTAATGCGATCATCCCATGATAGCAAGCATTTAATGATGAATTTAAATTGTAGGTTGTTAGTTAAACATAAAAGTTGTTAATGTCTTCCTTTGATATTTTGCTATTATAATCCATTGTCACCCTAGCATAGCAAATCCACGATATTGATTATAACATTGTGGAATAGTTTAACGCGTAGAATTGCTTAGACATGCTTATCGGTGCGGATCACCCATTGGGAGAAAGCTCTTATTATCTTTTATGCAAATCCTTTTTGAAATGTATGACATTAGGTAATGTCGGTTTTGGAAAATAGAATAAAACACCGAAAATATGTTTTAGACTTGGGTGGGCCAGTAAGATCGGTAGTGCGACTAGAGAACGAGATATTGTATTGTGGTAAGTTCCGCCCAAGTCATACTAAGGATCGACGCTTGTGACTATCCAAACCGAGCACTACCGTACAACGACATGTCCAAAATGGGAACGGTCCTGGCCAACTAATTTACTATTTTCTAGCATTACGCCTGCAGGCTGTAGATGGTATGTGTTACTTGGATGGTGCAGACGATGGTAATTGATGTCTATGTCTGTCGGGGCTTGCGCCGGGCGTTGGTAATAGACGTCCAAGTCCGGACAGGTTATCCCCCACAACGGTGAGCTCCAGGTCGATGGTAAATGGCGTCCATGACATGAGGTTAAGCTCATCGGGTGGGCTAATATTAGGATGAAGTATTGTAAAGGCCTTGTGATAATCACTTAGTCGCACGCCTAAGGAAGCGTGTCATGGCCGACATTATAAGTGGTTGTTTCATGTGGGTCAAGTTGCACAACCTCTCGCAAAGTGTAAATCTATTGAATAGCCGTGCTCATGGTCAAGGGCGAGCAATGTGCGTTTTCACATGGTAGATTTTGGTTTTGATTTCAAAAAGTAAATTTTGGGAACCGAGAATAGTTGGGACTCTCGAGTTGTTTACGGCGACTAGAGCCCTACCCTTTAAACCTTGGCGGCTAGAGCCTTGATGCTAGTGGTTGGTAGCTAGAACATCCACTAGTGATACAATTTATTTGTTTATTGAAACTACTTCTTGTCAAATGTGCTTTATGAAAACTGTTTAGACTTAAAATATTGCTTTGTGCAAATGAACCCTATAAGCCCAATTGTTAAAGCTATGCATATGCATCTTTCTCAAGACTCGCGGAGTACTTTATGTACTCACATGCAACACTTATAATCAAATCTTAGAAGCCTTCAACAACACGGAGGAGGACTACGACTACTTCGCATGTGGCTTTGATGAAGGACATCCGGAGTACTAGGTTGCACTCCCCAGTCGAATGCCGGTGGGCAATTTGATGGGCCATCACTTGGAGTTTATCATTTGTTGTTTTCGCTGCTGTAAAACTTAAGGTCTTTCGACTTCTTTTTGTAATAAGTGGCCATAAGGCGATACTCAGTGTTTATTAATGTTATTCGTGATTCAAACTTGTTATCAACGATATTTCTACTATGTGCACTAGCTACTGATTATGAAACTGATGCAGAAATACACAGAGGATTCAAATGCAGAAATCCAGTCCCAACACCAATGATGAATCCACAGGAGGAGAGAGATCTGGCCACCACGTCAAGATCAATATCAACCGGGGCTGGATGGGCCTAGGCATTCTCTTCCCGCTAGGAATACTGGCCCTCAGGTCATGTGGCCCATTAACCTATTTCCCACTGCCGCAAACCCAGTTTCAGTGAGGCGCCGCACTTCGTCAGCTGGTGGCCGCAGTGTCGAAAGAGGTCCGCCTCTGGCTCTGGACCTCCTCCCCGCTGCACCCGGCAGGCTGGCACCTCATCCCAGCGCGGGCACCCGACAGGGCAGGCCGACGCTCCCCCGTGAACTCGGCTCCGGTTGTCTATTCGAGTTGGTACGCTCCCGTTGCAAATGACAACCTCCATGTTTTGCTTGATGTAGTAATAATCTTATATTTATATGTGCATAGCTAGGTTGGAACAAGATATTCTGAAGGTAGTCATTGACTCGCGGTGAAATCTTAAAATGTGACAAGCTAATTTGAAACTTTCGGTATGGAATGAGATGATAACTCCTAAAATTTATGAATTTGTGTAAATCGAGGTAAATATAATGTTAAATTGACCAGATATCTGAGTGTTGAGTTAGTTATCACCATTGAGCAAACTGTGTGCACTGTTTGCGGTACTGTGCAGCAGTTCTGTATGCAAATGCGTGGAGTTAAAATGGTACTTACAGATTTTGGAAATGTGGTTCTGCAGTTTACGAACACAAAGAAAAAAAAACCTTGTTATGCCAAAAAAAATGTGGTTCTGCAGTTTAGGATTTTGTGAATGAAAGATGTCAACTATTCCGTTCGTACTTGTTATGCAAAACCATTTTACTTTCAAATCATTAATCATGTTATTTCTATGTAACAATGCAGCGATGTATAGTACCTGTCTTGCCAATCGAAACCTCTTATGGAGTAACCCATTGGAAATGGGAGGTACAAAATTATTCTCGACTTGTTGAAAACGCTACAAAATACTTTTTTTTTGCACCACCATAGTTTAAATACAATTATGTATATCAAATTATACCTGAATGCATATCACTAATAGATATTAAAAATATACATGTGACATGGTCTACAGATGTATTATGCAAATATATACGAAGTGGAATTACATACACTCTCGTCTGAAGGTAAGTACTTATCGTAACTCTTCAAAGAAATATACAGACGTATCACAGGAAGCACTTAATTGTGTTTTTGCACATATATAGTTAGCGTGGCAAACTGACAGAGGATGAAAATTCTTGTTCCAAACTGTAGCACCCAGAGATGCCTTCAGATGTTAAACCAGCAGTATCAACAGAATTTATCTGTGCATGGGAGTTACTACCCTTTGGGCATATCAAATGCTCTATCTCTCCATCATTTCCTGGTATCAATTGGAATTTTCTTAGCCTGTTAGTTCTCAGGAACTGCAACCTCATCTCTACTTCTTTCATAGTAGGTCTTTCTCCTCCTTTGACCCTCAAGCATGCTTGTGCAAGGGAGGCAATATCATCTATCTCTTCCTGGTTTGCCTCTTCCACAACCAGAGAATCCATTATTTCCATGACAACTCCCTCTTGAAGTCCTTCAACGAAGTAATGAGACAAGCTTTGTTTTTCACCTACATCATTGATAAAAATTGGCCTCTTTCTTGTCAAAAGTTCCACAAGTATCACTCCAAAACTATATACATCACTCTTCTCAGTTAGTTGGCCAGTATGGTAATACTCTGGATCTAAGTAACCAAATGTGCCTTGGACAATAGTCACCACATGAGTCTCGTCGAGTGAAACAGATCTTGAAGCACCAAAGTCGGAAACCTTTGTGGTGAAGCTGCCATCCAGGAGTATGTTCAAGATTTCACGTCTCTGTGGAATATTGGTATTGCAGCAGCTGAGTGCAGGTAAGCAAGTGCCCCTGCTGTTTCTACTGCAATCCTAATGCGATCATCCCATGATAGCAAGCATTTAATGATGAATTTAAATTGTAGGTTGTTAGTTAAACATAAAAGTTGTTAATGTCTTCCTTTGATATTTTGCTATTATAATCCATTGTCACCCTAGCATAGCAAATCCACGATATTGATTATAACATTGTGGAATAGTTTAACGCGGTAGAATTGCTTAGACATGCTTATCGGTCTGGATCACCCATTGGGAGAAAGCTCTTATTATCTTTTATGCAAATCCTTTTTGAAATGTATGACATTAGGTAATGTCAGTTTTTGGAAAATAGAATAAAACACTGAAAATATGTTTTAGACTTGGGTGGACGGTAAGATCAGGCGGGTGCAGCTAGAGAACGAGATATTGTATTGTGGTAAGTTCCGCCCAAGTCATACTAAGGATCGACGCTTGTGACTATCCAAACCGAGCACTACCGTACAACGACATGTCCAAAATGGGAACGGTCCTGGCCAACTAATTTACTATTTTCTAGCATTACGCCTGCAGGCTGTAGATGGTATGTGTTACTTGGATGGTGCAGACGATGGTAATTGATGTCTATGTCTGTCGGGGCTTGCGCCGGGCGTTGGTAATAGACGTCCAAGTCCGGACAGGTTATCCCCCACAACGGTGAGCTCCAGGTCGATGGTAAATGACGTCCATGACATGAGGTTAAGCTCATCGGGTGGGCTAATATTAGGATGAAGTATTGTAAAGGCCTTGTGATAATCACTTAGTCGCACGCCTAAGGAAGCGTGTCATGGCCGACATTATAAGCTGGTTGTTTCATGTGGGTCAAGCTGTACAACCTCTGCAAAGTGTAAATCTATTCGAATAGCCGTGCTCATGGTCAAGGGCGAGCAATGTGCGTTTTCACATGGTAGATTTTGGTTTTGATTTCAAAAAAGTAAATTTTGGGAACCGAGAATAGTTGGGACTCTCGAGTTGTTTACGCGACTAGAGCCCTACCCTTTAAACCTTGGCGGCTAGAGCCTTGATGCTAGTGGTTGGTAGCTAGAACATCCACTAGTGATACAATTTATTTGTTTATTGAAACTACTTCTTGTCAAATGTGCTTTATGAAAAGCTGTTTAGACTTAAAATATTGCTTTGTGCAAATGAACCCTATAAGCCCAATTGTTAAAGCTATGCATATGCATCTTTCTCAAGACTCGCGGAGTACTTTATGTACTCACATGCTACACTTATAATCAAATCTTAGAAGCCTTCAACAATACGGAGGAGGACTACGACTACTTCGCATGTGGCTTTGATGAAGGACACCCGGAGTACTAGGTTGCACTCCCCAGTCGAATGCCGGTGGGCAATTTGATGGGCCATCACTTGGAGTTTATCATTTGTTGTTTTCGCTGCTGTAAAACTTAAGGTCTTTCGACTTCTTTTGTAATAAGTGGCCATAAGGCGATACTCAGTGTTTATTAATGTTATTCGTGATTCAAACTTGTTATCAACGATATTTCTACTATGTGTACTAGCTATCGATTATGAAACGATGCAGAAATACGGAGGATTCAAATGCGAAATCCAGTCCCAACACCAATGATGAATCCACAGGAGGAGAGATCTGGCCACCACGTCAAGATCAATATCAACCGGGGCTGGATGGGCCTAGGCATTCTCTTCCCGCTAGGAATACTGGCCCTCAGGTCATGTGGCCCATTAACCTATTTCCCACTGCCGCAAACCCACAACTCCCGACCTTTCTCGAACACAAACGTCGCAGTTTCAGTGGGGCGCCGCACTTCGTCAGCTGGTGGCCGCAGTGTCGAAAGAGGTCCTCCTCTGGCTCGGGACCTCCTCCCCGCTGCACCCGGCAGGCTGGCACCTCATCCCAGCGCGGGCACCCGACAGGGCAGGCCGACGCTCCCCCGTGAACTCGGCTCCGGTTGTCTATTCGAGTTGGTACGCTACCGTTGCAAATGACAACCTCCATGTTTTGCTTGATGTAGTAATAATCTTATATTTGTATGTGCATAGCTAGGTTGCAACAAGATATTCTGAAGGTAGTCATTGACTCGCGGTGAAATCTTAAAATGTGACAAGCTAATTTGAAACTTTCGGTATGGAATGAGATGATAACTCCTAAAATTTATGAATTTGTGTAAATCGAGGTAAATATAATGTTAAATTGACCAGATATCTGAGTGTTGAGTTAGTTATCACCATTGAGCAAACTGTGCGCACTGTTTGCGGTACTGTGCAGCAGTTCTGTATGCAAATGCGTGGAGTTAAAATGGTACTTACAGATTTTGGAAATGTGGTTCTGCAGTTTACGAACACAAAGAAAAAAAACCTTGTTATGCCAAAAAAATGTGGTTCTGCAGTTTAGCTAGGATTTTGTGAATGAAAGATGTCAACTATTCCGTTCGTACTTGTTATGCAAAACCATTTTACGGAAGAGTTTATCATGCCCTGATATTGTTTGAATTTTTTTTAAATAATATTTTAAAAAGATAATTACAAAATATATAGTCGCCCTAAACAATTACAAAAATGAGTCCCTGTCGTTAGTTCAACTGGCGATAGAGAGCCTCTCCTCCCTCCTGTCGCCAGTCCAGCCACCTGTCGCCAGTTGAACTGGCGACGGGAAGCTCGACCCTATAAAACCCACCAAAATTCAGCGCAAGCTCATTCTTATTCAGAAAAAAGAGAAGGAGAGAAGAGTAGAGGGGAGGAGAGAAACTAGCGGCAGTGCCGTCCGTTGCCTACCTCTCGGGTAATTTTTAAACCAATAAATTACATAGTTTTAGATGTACTGATTCATTAATGCAAGATAGTTTTACATAATACTTTTCAGTGGGTAGTATAGTTTTAGATATGCGGTTAATCGTGAAAATGTTCTTCATGGTGCAGTGCGTCAAATATGTCCGACGTTGTCAATTTCAAAATTTACTATAGTCAAGGGACTATTCTGGAGGGTCCCGAGGGGATTGATTTGTATTATTTCCAATCGGCGACCGTGCCCCTAGCAAGACCAGAGTAGCGTACATAGGGCGCTGTGATGCGGTGGTTGTACCACACATTCCAAGTGGATCGCGATGTGTATGATCTGAGATTAAGTTGTCTTTCCCCACGGAGAGGACAGCTCACATATTGGGAATTAGTGGAGCTTAAGGGACCAAATTCATGGCAGTCATATAGCTGAAGCTCCCGGAGTTGTTGATACTGTCGATGAAGACCCTGCGGAAATAACTCCTACGGTCAGGCAAGCTAGTAGTCTTGCTGACGAGGGTGAGGAGGTGGAAGCCATAGTGCAAAGGATGGATCTCGAAGACCGAGGCTACATGGCATTGTCTGAAGATGAAGGTTCCAACGACGAGGATGACGTGGACCAGCAGGCGGTTCCATACGACTGGAACACATACCAGTTCAACAACCTCGTCGTCAACGAAGGCTCCCGTGTGCTATGGGAGTACGACCAGAGTGAGGTCAGACTAGGAGCTTTGTACAAATGCAAGGAGGCCGTGCAGGACGCGGTCAAATTCTAGGCCTTGTCGGTGCGGCGCACATTCAAAGTCGTCAAGTCTACCCCAAGATTCTACGACGTGAAGTGCAGCATAGAGGGATGCTCTTGGCGAGCGCACGTATTTCAGCCAAAGTGGGACACCTACTGGAAGTGCTATATAGTGGTCCCTCACATATGCGTCGTTTCTGAGTCAGTGCAGTCCCACCGGAACCTGTCATCAGGCTTCATCGCCAACCTTATGTACAGTGAGATCGTGGATAATCTAGATTTTGAGCCACGATCCATCATTCGAGCGATTAAGGCAATGTTTCAATACACAATCAGTTATGCCAAGGTTTGGAGGGCAAAATAGAAGGCATTGGAATTAAGGTGGGGCACGTTCGAAGATTCCTACCACAACCTCCCTGGGCAACTTCGAGTCATACAAGACAAAAATCCTAGCACCCATATCGACATTGAAGATTGCACGCACCCGAAGTGGACCAATAAGAGGGTATTGCAGCGAGCATTCTTCGCGTTTAGTACATGTATCAATGCATTCCGGTACTGCCGTCCAATCTTGTGCGTAGATGGCACATTCTTGACTGGGAGGTACAAGGGCCAAATACTGACTGCAATAGCGACAGATGGGAACAATCAAGTTCTTCCCGTGGCATTCGCTTTCGTTGAAAGCGAGAACACGGACAGCTGGTTGTGGTTCCTGAAGAACGTGAGGATTTCTTGTTGTGCAAGGCCGTCCCAACGTATGCCTTATACATGTAACATCCCAAATACCTAAACAGGTGTCTGCTTCTAATGTAGTTAAATGTGTAGAAATTAAAAAAATTTCTCACATCTTGAAATTCGTGAACTCACCTTAAATTCTTGTCCAAGAGTTGTGTTATCCAAAAACACTAAGCTCTTGTTGACCAAAAGTCAAACTCATGTTCCACTTGTCACAAATCTTGTGCCAAACTTTTGGAAATAATTTTCCTTGGTCCTAGTATTGATGTGGGGTCTCTCTGAAAAATATCATAAGTTATAAAACTTGTTTGATAATTTTTGGAGGTAAAACAATTCCGTGAATAGCCTTAATGAATTTCCTGAGAAAAATGCATAGCATAATAACCTCTGGGAATTTTATGTAAGTTTAATCATGATGTTAGCAAGCTCCAGTTAAAATTTTATAAATTTTGGAGTTGAATTGCTATCTCAAATGAATCCCTAAAGTCTCAGCTGTTAAAATCGAATTCAAAACTTTACACTGTTCCTTGGGCTGAGCCATTTTTCTATCTGCGTTGAACCCAACCCACTCCTCAGCTCATCGGACCTCCTTAAACCACTTGAGGTCGTAGCCGTTGGATTCATATCTAACAGCCACGACCTCCTCCTCCTCAACCAACGCAGCCAGATCCTCTCCCACCTACATGAGGTCACAGCCGTTGGATCAAAGATCCAATGGCCATGACCTCCACTCGCTATCAAACCACTCAGACCTCCTCTCCACCTTGTTGAGGTCGTAGCCGTTGGATTTAGATCCAAAGGCCGCGACCTCCGCTGCAAATCATCGTAGCCAGGACCTCCCCACCTCATCGAGGTCATAGCCGTTGGATCAAAGATCCAATGGCCATGACCTCCTCTTTGCATCAAGCGCATCAGACCTCCCCGCGCACGTGAGGTCGTAGTCCTTAGATTTAAATCTAAAGGCCATGATCTCCCTAGTGCGTTGCGCAAGCTCAGGACCTCCCCCTCTTTTGATCAGAACCGTTGGATCAAAAATCCAAAGGCCATGACCTCCCCCTCATTTTTCTTAAGGTCGTGTGCGGTTAAGTCCTCCCAGGAGGTCCGCACCGTTGGATTGAGATCAACGCCGTGGACCTCTGTCCCTTTTTCCACGTCTTGATTCGCATTATGGAAATCGGGGCCACGACCTCCTTTCCAAATCGTGTGGTGGGACCTCCTCCCGATCACTTAAAACATAACGATTCAAACTTAAAATCCGAGGGCGGGACCTCCCCATCCACGTAATCCAGCGGTGGATGTGAGGTCTGTTCTTCTCCTACCTTGGCGCGTGCGAGCCATGGCGATGGGCAAAGTCGAGCCTTGTCACATCCAACGGCTCTGTGCTGGGGCATTAAATGCATGTCAGTGCTTTTCCGCCCCTAGCCCATGCCCTGTCCTGACCTACTCTGTCCCATCCATCTTGTCCAACTCCATGGACCTTTGTGGACCTCCCTTGGGCTAAGCTCACCATGAGCTTAACCCGTGGTCTAGGACCTCTTTTTGCCCTAGGTATAAAACCCTCCACTGTTGCCCTTGGCTTCTTTTACACACCATTGAGCTTGGCCTTGCTTGTGCTTGGCTGAGCATCCCCTCCACTGACCTCCCCTTTTTGGCCGCCATTGTTGAAGCTTGGAGCCCTCGGTGGCACATGTTCGATGGCTCCTCTTCAACCTCTTGTTCACTTTGTGCTCCCAGGACCTCCGGAGTTAACCCTAACCTCAATTGGGTTGATATTTTCGAAGAGGCGACTTGGAGCTTGGAGCTTGGAGTTGGCCGTGGAGCAACCCTTCTTCCCCAACTCCGGTCCTCCACGTCCCCAACCTCCTCAGCACCTCCGCGACCTCCAGGTAACCCTCCTGGTAGTCCCGTAGATGCTGGCACCCGCGTGTATGTTGTTGCGGAGCTTTTCTTGGGCACACGCTTGAATGTACACTACGGAGCTCATTATCGCTGTTTGTGTTTTGGCCGTGTGTTTTTGCGCCGCCAATCCACATCTTCCCATGTTGCATCATCTGGCACAAGATTGAGCCAGCGAAATTCTAACATTTCCCGTGGAGCGATTCTCCCCGCCTGAAGCGACTCTGGGTTCAGTTTTGACCTTGCCGTCCGCACTAACCATTGGTAGATGGGCCAAAGGAACGGCATTTAACCCCAAGTGTTTCTTCGATTGGCTGACATGGAAGACTGGATGAATCGCTGAGTCTTTTGGAAGCTGCAGTTTATAAGCAACTCTTCCCACCTTCTCTATCACTCTAAATGGTCCATAGAACTTTGCTTGTAAATTACCTTCTCTCCACGAGCCTACGAGCTCAAAGTAAATTCCCATTGAGTAAATCTTAGCACTTTGATTTTGAAGGTAGGGATAAGATCCAATGCGCAGCATGCTTCTGTACAATAAAACGCTACAATAAATTGTTGCTACAGTCTTCGTTAAAAAAAAACGGTTGCTGCAGTAAAAAGGTGGTGCTTTGCTACAGTTTTATCTCTGTGTTTTCCTATCTCTTCATATATTGGAGGAGATGCGCTTGGTTAATTTTATGGCATATCCGGAGGATAGGATCAGGGGAAGATACCGCAGATTTTTGTTGCTCCAGCTGTTTAAAAGCCGGAAAAAACAAACAAAGAGACATGCATCAGCCTGGCCGGGGGCCGCCTTGGTGTCAGCCCTCGCCCGCTGGGTCTCGGCCTGTTCCTTTAAGATCAGCCCACTCTTTGCGCTCATGCGAAAACCAGCCCATTCCCCACGGCGCACAGGCCCACAGCTCTGGATCTTCAACAAACACCGCTTCGGTTTCAGTTTCAGTATCGCGCTGTGCGTCCTCTCCCGGCAGCCGCAGCGCCGCCGGGCTCTTCGCCGTCAGCCGGTCGCCGCAGTATCGAAAGAGGGGAGGGTGCGGAGTGAGTCGGGTCGGGGAGGTTCACTTCGGGCTCGGATGGACCTCCTCCCCACTGCTCCCGGTAGACCGGAACCTCCTCCCAGGGCCCTGGTAGGGCGAGCCGACGCGTCCCCGTGAGCTCGGCGCTAGTTGTCTATTCGAATTGGTGCGTTCCCTTGGAAATCTCCGTGTATTGCTTTATTTTTTTCGAAGAACTGTATTGCTTTATCAATTAATGGCTTCTATGTGCATATACCTAGGTTGCACACAATATTGCAAGTTGATTAGAAATCTAAAATGTGATGAGCGAATTTCAAATTTTGGGTATGAATTGAGATGTGCCATCCTAAGATTTATGAATTTGTGTAAACTGGCGTTTATGGTAATGCTAAATTGATTATAGGCTGAGTGTGGAGTTATCACCATGGAGTAAAGTATTACATGTCTTGTAGACTTATGAGCAACTCTATTCTGTATGCAGCGTTAGTACTTGTAGACTTGCAAATACAGTTCTGCATCTCCTATGCAATACTGTGAATGCAGGATTTTAACTTTTGTGAATGAAATGTTAGATGTCAACTGTGCCATTCATACTTGTTATGTAAAGGCATCCAATGGAAGAGTTGCTTCCTTTTGTCCTGATTTTGTTTGGCCTACTACCTTTAAGCTTACTATGTGAAAATGCAGCAATATATGGTTTCTGTCTTGACAAGTTAAATTAGAATATCAAATATCAGCCAAATGGGCCGTGCCACCCCGGTAGTCCGAAGCACAATATTGTTGGCCTAGCCGGGCATGGCACGACCAACCACCTAAACAGGCCATGCGGCCCAACCCGACGACTGTGGTCGTGGCAGGTCGCAACCTCAACCAATGAGCCGGCCCGACCACGACACGCGTAGTACCGTGTCTAGCATGACACAACCCAGGCACTGCTCGTCCCGGCACGGCCCGTTAGGGCCGTCCATTTTTTAATGTTCGTATGATTTTATTATGTTTATTGAATTCTATACGGTTGACTTTTTAATTTATGTGATTTTATTTTGTAGTTTTTTAATTTTATATAGCTCATTTTATAAGTTTGTATAATTTTATTTTGTATTTTTTGAATTTTGCATATTTTATGGGATCGTCTTACATTTTATTCAAATTTTCAGGCTAGATGGGCTAAATGAGTCGACACCGTCGCGGCGAGCTAACCGTGCTGGGCTGGGCTGGCACGACGTGTAAGGCCATCGGTCGTGCCGGTTGGTGCCTCAGTCCATGGGCCCACGGCCCGTCCGGCTAAACAACGAGCCTGGCCCAAATGGCCCGTGTCGTGTCGGGCTGCCCATTTGGCCACCTCTAGCCATACCTATTGGAACATCTACTGAGTAAGCCATTGGCTGTGGGAGGTAAGAAATTATTGCTGGACTTGTTGACAAATGACAACGCTACAAAGCATGTTTTTGTTTTTGCACTTCTGTAGCATAAATACAATGAGGTATCTTAAGTATATCCCTTATAGGCATATTTATTGCAGATAATAGAAGTATACAACTAACACGGTCTACAAAGGGGAACTCCATAATTTAATTCTTCAAAGAAACTGTATGTTAACTCACATGCATCCTTACGACCACTCCACTGTGTTATCGGGTATATGGTTAGCGTGGCAAACTAGCCGAGGATAACAATTCTTGCTCTTGACTGTAACACCGCGAGATGCCTTCGTATGTTAAATTAGCAGTAGTAACAAGATTGATATGTGCTTTAGAGTTCCTAGCTGTTGGGCATACCAAAGGGTCAGTCTCTCCATTGTTTCCTGGGAAAAGATGGAATTTTCTTAGCCTCTTAGTTCTGAGGAATTGCAGCCTCATCTCTACTTCTTTCATAGTAGGCCTCTTGGCTCCTTAGACCTTCAAGCATGTTTTTGTAAGCGAGACAATATCGTTAATCTCTTCTTGGTCTGCCTCGTCCACAACTTGTGAATCCATTATTTCCATGATAGTTCCCTCCTGAAATTCTTCAACAAAGTAACGAGACAAGTTTTGCTTTTCACCCAGATCATTGATAAAAATTGGCTTCTTTCTTGTCAAAAGTTCTACAAGTATCACTCCGAAACTATATACGTCACTCTTCTCGGTCAGTTGGCCAGTATGATAATACCCTGGATCTAAGTAACCGAATGTGCCTTGGACAATTGTCATCACATGAGTCTGATCGAGTGAAACAGATCTTGAAGCACCAAAGTCAGAAACCTTTGTAGTGAAGCTGTCATCCAGAAGTATGTTGGAAGATTTCACATCTCTATGGAAAATGGGTATTGTAGTAGCTGAGTGGAGATAAGCAAGTGCTCCTGCAGCTTCTACCGCAATTCGAATACGATCATCCCATGACAGCAAGCATTTATGGCTTACATCAACGTGAAAAGGTCATACAATGTACCATTGGATACGAACTCATAGACTAGCAAAGGCACCTCTGTCTCGAGACAACATCCAAAAGCTTCACCACATTGCAGTGGATGATTTGAGATAGGATAGCAACTTCATTGATAAACTGGTCTATTTCAATTTGCTCCACTATTTTGGACTTTTTAATGGCCACCACACTTTGATTAGATAGTATCCCTTTGTAAACTGTGCCATGACCTCAACGTCCAAGAACACGAGTAGTATCAAAGTTGTTGGTCACATTCTCCAGTTCCTCCAAGGAGAATATCTTTGTTTTGTTTGTGGCGCTTTCATCTGAGATTAGTTGCTCCAAGAGTAGACCTTGATTTTTCTTGTAGTATGCTCTTCGAATTCTCTTTTGGGTGCCTTTCTTCCACTTGCTAGCAAGTACAGTTGCACAAAGTGCAAGGATTATGGAACCAAGGCCACAACCAATTCCAATTGCAATACCTACAAGAAGGTTGTGTTGCTTAGCCGATGGACTTGCCCAACCAGATCATTTTGCATTTTTGATAATTCCATTGTAGGGATGTTGATGTTGGGTATAACTTACCCAAAAGAAGATTGCGTTGCTTTGCAGATGTTACACATTTCCTTTTTGTTGGTTCAAACTTTTTACCATGAGGACAAGCTGTGCAATAATACCCGCCTGGAAAATTATGACATATTCCATTGCAAGAATCTGACAGTACGCACTCATCGATGTCTGCTAACAACATAGAATGAAGTGAGTCATCACCATGGTCTTTAAAATCACTTGTACATGTTGTTGGTGACAGATACATACCTAGATTGCTTGTGGCAATTTTTTTTTATCTAGATTTTTCTGACCTTATGGTCTATCGTGTGGAGAAACTAGAACACAATAAGACTTAATTTGCATAACAGAGAGAGAGAGAGAGAGAGAGAGAGACCTGTGCAGCCATGTTGGACGTATGGAGAGAGAGAGAGAGACCTGTGCAGCCATGTTGGACGTATGGATTTCCTTCGAAGCCAACAGAACACTTGCAACGATACCCAAGATATATTTTTCCATGGGTGACATTTAGGCATTCGCTGTGGGCGCTGATGCATGCATATGATGTGCTCCTTTGCGAGGCTGCTTCGCAAGTTAAGTTGGTAATAGCCCATCTCATCCTGATGTCGAATTCTTCAGAGAACTCAAAAAGATCTTTCATGGCGTTTTCTGGTAAGGCGCCCTCAAAGTCCCCGTTGATGGTATGAACTAGAATTCTTTTTTATTTTGGACCCCTCGGATGAATCAATTACAAATCTAGACCTTTTCCTTTTTTTTTGCAAATCTAGCCCTCCTCTCTCTCCTTCCGCTCGGGGCGTGGAAAGACACCAGCTTGGTGCGGCCACTTCCATGGTGCGTGGCGAAGTCACTTTCGCAGTGCTTTCGGCGTGGAAACTCTTCATTTCCGTGGTTACCGTCCACTCCCACGAAGATTTGTGTGGAGCGGCCACTTTCCGTACGAATTATTATCTCGTACAGCATGCTGCTTACACCCAAATATCCATCGTCCACTGACACCGTAATCACCTGATATTTTGTGTCGTCTCCGCGATCGAGAACTGTGAACTTATCTGACACACAACTAAGTCGAAATTTCTCGTGTGCAAAACAGCCTTCTTCAAGCCCAAAACGGAAGTGGATGGACATGTTTCCACATGATCTCTTACAATTTCCTCTAGGATTGGGATTGTAACCTGCTCCAGGATAGAGTGACACAGAAAAATTATGATATAGTAGAAGTTAAAAACAAAAGTACTAGCGATCGCTAGTGATTTTCTTGATTTATAGGGCTCCGGGTATGACATATAGAGAGTCAGGGCACGTGGCGCTTATGACTAAAAAATCTGTGCGCCAATTGTACTTGGCACTTTACAGAATTTTTGGCCCGCCAGTTTTCAAATCGTATTTACAGATTTGATCAGATCGGAGTCGTATTTGCAAAAATAGCAACACCGGTGCCTGACCCAGGCGTCTTGACCGCTTAAATCTTGACACGTCGTATGACGCTACGTTCTGGCCGTCGCCAATGACCGACCCGCCACCTCGGCACCGGCGGCATGGTGGCCTTCGTCGACCATTTTCCAAAATAGTGGCGCATGGCCTCATCATCCATATCAATAGTGGCTTTAATTAGTGTTAGGTAGGTTAGTTTAATTAGAGTTAGGTTAGTTAATTAGGTTAGTTTTAGACTGAAATTTGGAGAAATTTTAAAATATAGCAAATGAGTCCAAAAAATTATGAAATTTTTTGTGGAGCCTCTTGACATCGTGTACTTGCTTATGTAAATTTTTCATAATTTTAATTGTTCAGAATTGTTATCGCTATTTCGTATAAGTGTCATGTTCGTATGAATCAATAAATGTAGAAAAATGAGCCTCCCGAGGCCTCTCGTGACCTCCCGAGACCTCCCGTGACCTCCCGACGATCGCAGCAATGATCGCAAGAACAAGAATCGAAATGCAATTGAGATGAGCGAAGAGTGAGTGCTAGAGTTCAGTATTTATAGCCGAGCAGAGCAAGAGTCGCGGCGTTGGCGCCGGAATTTCTGGCGAGGCGACAGATGTGCGAAGGAGGGAGGAGGGACGGTAGGAAAGATGGCTACTATGAGGTTTTTTAATCATTCCAAGACACATGAAATCATGAAATCCTAATTTCCGAAACCTAAAATCAAAATTTTCGCGACCTAAATCCTAATTTTTCAGAACAGTCCGACAGAACACATATAAATTTGCCAAAACATTACACAATCAAGTCCACTGCGTGAAGACCCTACAAAATAAAATTCATAATTTTTGGAGCTCATTTTTCTACATTTATTGATTCATACGGACATAACACTTATACGAAATAGCAATAACAATTCTGAACAATTAAAATTATGAAAAATTTACACGAGCAAGTACACAGTGTTAGGAGGCTCCACAAAAAATTTCATAATTTTTTGAACTCATTTGCTATATTTTAAAATTTCTCCAAATTTTAGCCTAAAACTAACCTAACTAACCTAACTCTATTAAACTAACCTGCCTAACACTAATTAAAGCCACTATTGGTTGGCGCATGGTGGCCATCGCGCCACCATCGCCGGTCTTTGAGTGGCGGGGCGTATGTCTTGGGATCTTTGAGGTGGCGGGGCTAGGCTGCTGGCGCAAGGCATAACACGCCCATGGTGACATGTCGAAGACGGCGTGACGGACGCCGCAGTGGCTATACGCTAGCGTTGGATCTAGTCAAAACTGTAAATACGGTTTAAAAACTGACTGTATCGGCCAACAATTCGCTCGGAAAGCTGGAATTAAAAGTATCCGGTCAAGTCGTTGTGCACTTATGCTGTCCTTCCACTTGATCGATTAAAGTGTAGAGGTAGGATACGTATTTCCCTTTTTGTACTATTACGCTGTTGCTCATCACCCCAATTTGTGCGCGTTAACTCACCTCATACGATGATAAGCTCAATGCAAAGAAGAACATCAGAATACAGAGTACATCACGCTTGGCGCACTTACATATGTATGGCCAGGATTCCATCCTGTAGTGTGGAGGCGTTGATCATGGAGTCTTTGTTAATAAAAATAGAAAGCTACATTTACAGAGTTGAGCCTACACGGATTGCGATCCCCACGACCTAGTGTGGCCGGAAGAATTTATTATGATAAAGGACATGAACTATTGGGCGTACGGCCAATGTAAGCTAGACTCCTCGCAGAGGACGAAGCTATGGTGCGGGCCTCAACGAATAGATCCTCCATTCGTTGGGATGGATAAGAACATCTACAATAGGTCGTTTTTTTAGCTTGTTTCTCGAGGAGAGAGAGTACTCACTTTAATAAAAAGAAATAAGTTTTTCAATGGATTATTTCTTTGCGCTTGTGTCTAAGACTTTAATTCTACAAGTATGTATGATTCTTGATGATCAATAATGAAGTACAACTTTGTGGCCTACATATTTTAGCTCATTTATCATATCAATAATGAAGCCGGGTTGCCTGATGATCCGGTAGATATTTTGCTTTAAGGCGATTGGGACCCATAAAACGCGTTTTTAGATAACAAGTAAGTCTCCAATAAAGTATTTGGTTGTTTCTTATGTCTTGGTATTAACAATTTGCTAGTTTCTTCATCTAGAAATAACCTTACCTTCTCTTCCCACCTTCTCTCCTCCACATCACCTAAATCTTGATGTGGCAACTTTTAATAACGGTGATGTGGGTATTTGTAAATGCTCTAAATCATTTGGAGCACTAGAAGATGGTGGATCGCACATGATTCAATTTGTTTTTATTTGGGTTCTTAACTTCTCGATAAAAAGTCTAGCTCTTGATTCGGTCTTGGAAATTTAGGAGGAGGATTGCCTTTTTCGCGTCGGAAGTTGGGAGGTCGGACACTCGGAGTAGTGCAAGGCTAGTGCTCACATGAGGGCGTGAGGTGGAGTTTTCGTGCTGGCGTAGTCTGACAACCTTCATGTGTGTAGCAGCAGCTTCAAATATGCACAAGGACATTGAGCGGCCTCGATGGTTATCCTAATTATTTGAGAGATTTAGATAGGCGTAATGTCGGTATCTTCAAACATCGATTCTCCTCGTCTTTGAACACGGTCTCGAAGATTAGGGAAGAAGGAAGAGCTTAGACCTGGCGGAGGGAAGTATTGGGAGCAATTAATTCTGTTGTAATTAGTTTTAATCTTTCTTTAGGGCCTCGGCCTAGTTTTTGCTACTTGATCTTCTTTATTAATCGAAAAAACTGACTATCTTTGCCAGTTCAAAAAAAACTAGAACGCCACTTCTAGTATTTATTCCAACGCATTAATACATTATACATCTGACAAACAATTTCCTTCATCTATCAACATCACACTCCTCTCTTGATTCCATGTAAAACAAAGGAACTAACTAGGTCTCACTAAACTTCGAGTTTTTGGCTGATACCACACTATTGACGGTGGTAGTAGCAATTTTGGGCCCCTCTCGACATCAATGCCAAAAATGGCATCACATAGCTGTCGGCAG
This sequence comes from Phyllostachys edulis, assembly GCA_036346405.1. Classification (NCBI taxonomy): domain Eukaryota; kingdom Viridiplantae; phylum Streptophyta; class Magnoliopsida; order Poales; family Poaceae; genus Phyllostachys; species Phyllostachys edulis. The sequence continues at coordinate 23,241 of JAYEVD010000200.1, read as the reverse complement.
CCGATACGTAGCCAAATCCGGTCCCCAGGGGGGCCAGACTCAACCTCCACCGTGCCCCAAAGGATCGGACTCCCCTCGGCCGGCACTTGTGAAATCTAGGCTCCTAGGGCACGGACCAGGCTGAGTCGTGCCCTGGAGGCGTAGAGGGGGCTTTGCCATGGATTGGAGGCATGGCCAAGGATAGGCGCGGGTGAGGTTAAAAAATGGAATTAAAACTATTTTTTTAATACTATTTAGCACTTTAAAAAAATTCTTTGATTTTTTACCTCGCACTCGCAGTTTCAAATGTATTGTCACATGTATTAGAAACAAAATTCCACAAATATTTTCACATGAAATCACGCCGCAGCACAACACAATCTCCTTGAGGCAGCTACGATTCACCGCACGAGGCGGTGGCGGCGGGCAGTAGCACACCGTTACTGGTCGTCGCGGCGGGGTGCATGTGCACCATGCTTGACACTATTTAACATTATTTAATACATTAAAAAATCAACCGAGAGCACTTTTTTTTCTTTGATTTTTTCTTGTTTTGTTTTCCTCGCACTCGTAGTTTCAAATGTATTATGACATGTACCAAAAAAAATTACAAATATTTTCACATGAAATCATGGCGCAGTCACACGTAGCTTCAAACTTGGATGACTACTGTTGCCATCACCACCCTTCGCTGCCTTCGGTGGCTCGATGAGTCGATATGTAAATCAGTAGAGCCATATGTTGGGTGGCGTAAGCTTTAGTACTCTAATGAAAACACGATGGATAGTGCTGCTATCAAATTCAAGTGTATATTTACAAAATTAGTTTAATCAAATTGTAATATTTTTCATCCAAACATGCATCTCATTTGATTGAGTAGTTGGACATATCAGATAAAAGAGTATCCATTTTAACTCTTACTTGTCATTTTGCTTCTCCTTCTGTTTTTTTTTAGTCGTATATATATTCTGTACAAAGTCCTTGGACTCTGTAACAATCCTTTCCACATAATTTTGTTACAGAACATAAAAAAGACCCAAATAAGATGACTGACGAGGATCTAAATATCCTCAATTGATTATTTATCTATAATTTTTATTAGAAATAACAATACCATCAGATTGTTCTTAAGTGCCCCCTTAATGTTCATAAGAGAGAAACTTATGTAGGTGGTCGTAAGTTTTTCTACAACCACCTCATGGTCGTAAGCCCTTCTACGACCACTGTGTAGTCGTAAGCCTGTATACGACCACCTTGTGGTCGTAAGACTTTCTATGATCAGGTCTCCTACAACCACCTTGTAATCGATCACTACCGGAGACGGCTTCTTTGCCGAGTGTCCCATACTTTGCCGAGTGCTTTTTATCGGGCACTCGGCAAAGAGGCTATTCTTGAGTGCGGATAGAAAGAACTTCGGCAAACATCGGCACTCGGCAAAAAATTACACTCGGCAAAGAGATGGTTTGCAAAGTGTAGAATACTCGACAAACGAACACTTTCGGCAAAGGGCACCACAGTTAGCGGCGGCGACCGCCGTTAACCCTTGCTGAGAAGTGTCTTCTCGACACTTTCGGCAAAGGCTCCTTTGCAGAGTGTCTTCTCTGACACTTTCGGCAAAGAGGCTCGCTTAGAAGTGTCATTCCCTGAACACTTCGGCAAACCATATTTTTTCCACTTTTGACCTCCAAACTTTTTACTGCGGTCCTCATACAATACACGGTACTCCATGTTCCAATGTGGCACATTTCTCGGACTTTTCTATATTTCTTTAATTTATTTCAATTAATTGAATTTTCTTGGATAATTCAAATTATAAGCGCTAGTCATTGAATAATGAAAAAAAATGAATGGAAAAATGATATTCATGTTATTTAGTATAATGTGAGTAGTAACGAGAGCAGACCACCAATTTGAACATCTTGTTCACGAAACATGACCACGAACTTGCGGTCGAGTTGTTTTTAAATTGTATAAAAAGCAAGCGATGTCGAAAATCATGAAACTTGAGAAGATGTCATGATATCATATGTGGAGGCTGTGATAAAAATTTGAGAAGGTTTCGCGCAAGTTGTCACGTCACGATGCTTGCAAACCTTAGAAAAGCGAAGAATACATGACAACTTCTTGGAGATTCTTGGTTTGCAAGCATAAATGCGTGACAACTTGCGCGAAACCTTCTCAAATTTTTATCACAGCCTCCACATATGATATCATGACATCTTGACAAGTTTCATGATTTTCGGACTTCGTTTGCTTTTATACAATTTAAAACAACTCGACCGCAAGTTCGTGGTCATGTTTCGTGAACAAGATGTTCAAATTGGTGGTCTGCTCTCGTTACGCCTCACATTATACTAAATAACATGAATATCATTTTTCCATTCATTTTTTTTCATTATTCAATGACTAGCGCTTATAATTTGAATTATCCAAGAAAATTCAATTAATTGAAATAAATTAAAGAAATATAGAACAAGTCCGAGAAATATGCCACATCGAACATGGAGTACTTCTATTGTATGAGGACCTAGAAAAAGTTTGAGGTCAAAAGGAAAAAATATGGTTTCTTAGAGTGTCAAAAATGACACTCGGCAAGGACCTCTTTTAGAAAGTGTCGAGAAGACACTCGACAAAGGAGCTCTTTGCCGAGTGTCATGAAGACACTCGACAAACAATTTTAAATTTTTAAACCCTCTTCTTGCCGAGTGCGGATCGGGGCACTCGGCAAAGGGATTAACCCATGCCAGCCAGCCCACCACACACACACCGCTTACACACCAGTGCCACACTGCCCCAGCCCGCCTCAGCGCCGCCCCATGCCGCCACCTTGCCCTTGCCACACCGCAAGCCCATGCGCCCATGCCTTGCGCCCATGCGCCATCCTCTCTCCTCACGGGATCGAGACCAACCTCACGCCCAAGCTCCAGTTCCTCGTCGGTGAGCTAATTTTTCGCTTCTTAATTCTTATGAGCCTCGGTTGTGAGATCTGGCGATTGTTTGGATCAATAATGTGGCACTTGAATTAGAACCCTAATTAGTATAATGTTCCCGATTAGTATAATTAGTACAATTGAAGAGAATCTCATGAATATAACAAAATTGTAAAATTTTCCATTTAGCTCTTCTATTTTCCAATTCTACATTATCTTTGTAAGTTAAGTTGTTCTTATGTGTTCTAGTTAAGAATCTTTTGTTTCTTGATTTGGGAATAGTGGCTCTGGAATACCTATGGATGATCTTTAACACCTAGAGACATTTTTCTACAAGCTCGATTTTTTCTTGCATATTTTGGATTATCTGAGTGCTTTTGATATCCTTTCTCAAACTTAGAAATAGCATTTCTCATTTGCATAGAGTTCTTCTTTGTACACATATCGTTTGTTTTGTTCATTGATACTCCCATTTTAAGTAATTTACCCTTGGGAAATATCTTGATTTACTATCATTTGTTGTATTATTCTAGAATGACCAATCTACATTTGAGAAGTTCATTTGTCTTGCTAATTAATCTTTGTTTCTTTGGAGAATGTAAATATCCGCTTCTTTTTGGGTACATGCGGCGACAATCGGTACACTAAGCGATCTTGGGTTTCTTTGGTTGAGAGAATTTTACAGGAATCTTCTCATGTTATCCAGTGCGATTTCTTCTTCTTCTTTTTTTTTTGGCGAGGAGCATCTTTGTATATAGCGAAATTCTAGATGTAGGAACTATTAGTGAGAATTTGGATAAAACTTTGGATTTTAAGTTTTCAGCGGTGTTACTAGTAGTTGCGGTAGTAGTAGTGGTAGAGTAGCGATGGTGGTAGTCTAAGTAGTCGTAGGAGTGGTTGTGACATTGTTATATATATGTGGTTGGATATAATCTTGTGCATATCGGCCATCGTGCGTTCATATATATGTGCATGTCGGCCATCGTGCTTAGTTGGTTTTCTTGAGTTTTGGAAACCTCACTTTGTGGAGGTCTTTGCGAAATTTTGTATTGACGATTTATGTTTCTTTTTTGAGAAAGAGCCGATCGGGCGGCGCCGAGTACCTCAGCGACCCGATCGCCTTCCTCGCTTGCGAATGCACTGCACACTGCGTCGCCTCGCCACTTTGCCTTGACCCTACGGCCCCGCTAGCGACTCCACCGCCACCTAGGTATAACCCCTCTTTCCGTATCATGGTCGTAGATCCGTAACCCGATTAAGCGTCTCCGTTCGAAAGATACGGTTGGAAATATCTGAATATTTCCATATCTAAAACGTATCTGTTTGAATTGTCCACGTTTTTGGACAGCCGCGGATCGTAGGTGGGGTTAGTTTCCATGGTGCCTCCGTCCGAGACGAGTTTGGCATCATCTCCTGTTGTTCTCCGGATACACACTCTCCTGGCGGGGCGTGTATTTGGAGAACGGCGAAAATCTTCTTGCAAATTTCATCTCGAATAAAGAGCATGAAACTAACCTCATCTGGATCTCGCGTGATTAGGACCTATCCTCACCTATTAGATAGTAGGAGCGTCGTGTAGATGCAATTGATGTTTATATTACTCGCCGCTATATATGTTAGAGGATGGAGGACCGTGAGTGGATGTACACGGCGCGCAAGTCGGTCAGTCACCAATGAATGGATCGACAAGACCGATGCTTTCTTGGAGCGGGCATTTGGCGTGGTACGCTAAAGGAGCGAGTAAAATTTCTTTGTCCCTGCGACAAATGTGCAAACAGGAAAAGACAAGCGAAGAAGGTCATGGGGAACATCTTTGGAAGAATGGATTCTGGCGGACTATACGGTGGGTCTACCATGGTGAAGCCGTCGTATGAGAGAGGAGGTGGTGAGACCACGCGTCGAGGATTATGATCGCGTCTTGGGGTAGCGACATGTTAAATGACTATCACGAGCGCGATTATTTGAAGGGCGTCACGGAGGAGGCGAGAGCAACCGCAAAGGCGTTCTCGACATGTTTGCAGCAACACGAAACCCCTTCACGGCGGACAAAGGTTTCTCAACTGGATGCCATTGGGCGCATAATGGCGTTAAAGTCCCAATATAGCTTTGAGTCGAGGCGCCGATGGTATGTTGGCGATTATTGGCGGCTTTTTGGAGGTCACCTTACGCCAAAGAGCATGCACGAGTCACGAAACTCCTTCGTGCACTTAAGATGCCGTATGAGCGGATACATGCTTGCAGAAGAGTGCGTCCTATTTAGGAGCGAATCGTGGAAGCAAAATCTTGTCCAAAGTGTAAATCATCTAGGTTCTGGAGGTAGATTACGGTGATGGCGGAAGAGGCGACTTGACATTCCGTGACAATCCTCGGCACCTTCCGTTCATCTGAGGATCCAACGGTTATACATGACCGAGGAATCCGCGAAGCAGATGACATGGCACAAAATGGCAAACGATACAATCTGACGAGGATGGTACATGCATCCGATGGTGAAGCATGGACCCACTTTGATGGCATTCATCATGAGAAAGCTAAAGAGGCTCGTAATGTACGTGTTGCGCTGGCAACAGATGGGTTCAATCCTTATGGAATGATGGCTGCCCCATACACATGTTGGCCCGTGTTCGTTATCCCCTCAATCTCCCCGGTATGCTTTCAACGGCGAGCGTATTCTTGTCGTTGATAATTCTGAACACGGGGAATAATATGGGTGTGTTCATGGAGCTGTGATTGATGAATTGGTCCGTGCTTGGGAGGAAGGGTATGGACATACTGACCAGAGCTACAAAGAAAAACTTCAAAATGCATGTTTGGTACCACTACTCCTGCATGACTTCTGGCGTATGGGATATTCTGCGCTGGTGTGTTCACGGAAGTTCCCATGCCCGATATGCAAGGAAGGTCCGAGGTTCATTTGGTTGCGAGAAGGGTGGCAAGTATTCATCGTTCGACAAACATCGGCAATTCCTCCCTCTTGACCATGCATTGAGCGAGACATCAAGAACTTTCTGAAAGGTGTCGTAGTGATGACCTGCACCACCGATAATGATAGTGCAGCGGTTCGTGAGCAGATAGATGGTCTCGTGGTCAATCCGAAGGTGGTTTTGTGGGATATGGTGAGCAACATATGTGGACTCATAAGTCGGACTTGACTCGGCTCCCTATTTTGATGACCTTCTCCTTCCACACAACATTGATGTAATGCACATTGAAAAGAATGTTGCCGAGGCACTTTGGGCAACAATCATGGACATTCTTGACAAGTCAAGGACAACGTTAAGGCTAGAGTGGATCAGCAGCGATATGCGATAGACCAAACCAACATATGAAGCCTCCTAGGCGCGGCAAGACATGGAGAAGGCCTAAGGCGATTTTGTCTTGAGCAAACCCCAAAGGAGGAAGTACTAGAATGGATCCAGACGTTAATGTTCCTGATGGGTATGCACTAATCGAGGAGGCGAGTGAACTTATCTACTATCGAGTCTTAGGGATGAAGAGTCATGACTACCACATATGGATTGGCGGCTTCTTCCGGCGATGGTTCGAGGCTATGTCCTGAGCATGTCGGCTAGTCTTTGGCGAGTTGAGCTATTTCTTCGCCCGACTTTGTGCCAAGGAGTTATCTCGGACCGTGATTCTTGACTTGGAAAGAATGGCACTGTGTTGCTCTGTAAGTTGGAGAAGATCTTTCCACGGCTTCTTCAATCCGATCTGACATTTGATTTTGCACCTCCGTCTGAGGCCGCGAATGGGGGCCGTCTTGAGTTGGTGCTATCAATCGAGAGATGTCTAAAGGTTCTTGAAAGAAATGTAGAAATAAATGCAAAATCGAGGCTTCCATTGCGAGGCATACATTACGGAGGAGGTGGCGAACTTCACAACAACATACTATGGTAACAACCTCCCTAGCGTGCATAATCCACCCCTCGTTACAATCTTTGGCGAAAATGAATCGAACCTCGGCCTTTTAGAGGGCAACTCGGAAGCGCAAGTGCATCGACCCCAAGACCTTGAATCATGAAGAGTGGCGCCATATCATGCTATACGTGTTGACCAACCTTGAAGTGGCACCGTACATGCGATAAGTTCTCAACGAACTTGTTAAATCTGCCGTCACTATTCGCATCCAACCCCTTGTTTCTCGTTAGTGCAGAAATTTCTTCATGAATTCAGCGTCAATCAAGGATCCTACCCCACGCGGTAGATACCCTTCTTAGGCGAGTGCGGGAAATGGAATGCCGATTTCATTTCTTGGTTCAAGCGGAAGGTACCATCAATTTAGCTCGTACTTAGTTTGACATTCCAAGTTACTCGTGCGTGCGAATAATATAACGATGTATCTGCTTGAGCTTGCGGGGCGGAGGATCGTCTATGTGTCTTAGAGTTGAGACAGTTTGGATGGCTTTGCCTATAGGGTCGAGTCATTTTACGGTTATGGCGTGAATGGATATCGCTTTCGCACAACAAGCTCTGAGCGAGTCGGCCCAATCGAAGAACCACAAGTTCGGAGTTTTCGCGCCGGCGTTGATGGTCGAGTATTATGGAAGAATTGAAGAAATATCTGAACTCAAGTTTCATGGTTCCAAACCTTTTAATCCGTCATATTCAAATGCCATTGGTTTGATCTGAAGTAACGAGGCGGACATATTCTAATCTTGGGCTAGTCGAAATTGACGAGATTCCGTCTTACCAGAGCGATGTCTATATTGTGGCCCAACAGGCCTCGCAAGTTTATTATCTCCCATATGCGTGTCAAACCATAAGGCATCTTAAGGGTTGGGATATTGTGCCTGAGGTATCGCCACACGTAAAGTGCTTCCCCAAGCGATGAAGATTACAACAGACCCAAACACATATGACGGAGAGTTCTTTCAAGAAGAGGGACTAGAAGGAGGTTTGAGATAGACTTAGCCGAAGCGATCGGAATGGAAGTAGACAATGAAAGCGGTTATTGAAGAGGACGCCGAGGTGCAAAATGTGAAGGACTTACAAATGCTTGGCGATTACATTTAGACAATGACAATGGCAACATTGCTCATTAGGATAGTGTTGATTATTTCGACATGATTGATAGTGATGATGAGACTTATGATCCAAATAATCCCGATCATGAAGATTATTTCTAATACATGTAATACTATGTTATTTTGTAATTACGTTTTGTTTATTTTGCATCTCTTTCTAAGTACTTCTTGTTTATCTGTGCTTATTGGTTTACTCTTTTTAATTGCGGTGATTGAACAAAGATGGTGGGCGGTGGGATGAGAAGCTAACGTCCTTGTACCGAAGGACAAGGACCGTTGAACCGGGAGAGTAGAGGAGGAGCAAGCGCAGGAGTCGTCGCCTGCCGCCTGCCCGTCGCGTGAGGAGGAGGAGGAGCAGTGCCCAGAGGGGGCAGCCGAGGAGGCGCAGGAGGACGCCTTGAGGACGACGAGGAGGCGCAGGAGGACGCGTGGGAGGACGAGAGGAGGAGGCGGCAGCGGGGGGTTCCGCTTCCTCTAGTTCGCCGGCGTCTACTTGCGAGTCCCATGAGCCTCCTCGGACAAATACCTCGTGAGAGCGCCCGTGATTCGACTCGAGGGAAAAAGTAAGTAACTTTAGATGTTATCACTACTTTATATGATATGTTGAAAATCAAAATAGAAATTAATAATTTTTCTTAATCACTTGGGCGAGGCGGGCGATTGTGGCGAGTGGAGGTGCTCACACACGCCAAGTCAATGGCATCCTCGGTCTTACGTGCAAGGAGCACTTCCTGGCACTGGTTGAGTCTGGCCGGAGTGACGGGCCGGCCTACTCGTTTGACCACTCGCCGCCGCCCGATCTTGCGGATCGGGCCCGCGGGTATTCAACAACAAAGCGAGGCGGGTGAAGCAAGAGCGTGGGTAAGTCTTCCTCGCACTACATTGCTCAATACATCGTATTCATTGGACATTCTTGAAATAATGAATGGATACATCGTGTTTGTATCTGAGATTTCTTTAGATGCGGGACGGACATGAGGCCAGGCGGATCGGTGGCTACCAAATCTTTGCAAAAACTTCGTCGGGACATGCATTACGGTAGCGCATCGGGCCGTCGTAACTTACCACAGGACCGTCCTTGGAGCGAAGGTCACCAAAGGGCCTTAAGAACCATGACGCCGACCGGGACCAATTACTGCGGTAAATCTGAACATTATCTGATTCCTTTTGAGATTAAGTAGGCTTAATTTCATCTTCGATATGTCATGTACTTGATGGCTGTAGATGATTCCTTATTGGTCGCGCCGCATCGATCTTTGAGAGCAGATGGTGCACAAGTGGTGCTCACGCGAGTGGAGGAGACGACAACTTGTGCCGGGCGGCGTTTGATGATGCAGTGTAGCACACCATTAAGGTAGCCGCAACCTCGGCGGATCTGTGAAACATGGGTGCGCCGAATTCATTTATTTATTCTAACGCTCAATGCGCATGATTTCTAATCATCTTCTTTGTTTTTCTCGCGATCGGCGTCACATGGTGGCCACCTTGCTCCATCTTCAAGGCATTTGCTATGGCCCACAAGGGCAAGGCGACGTCCGACGTCGACTACAACCCGGAGGATTCGCCCGAGGCATCTGACAATGCGACCGTCCACAACCGCCTTATGAGTACACATCGATGGCAAGGGAGGTCCATGGGCGATGCGATCCGAGCACCGAGGACCTTGATGGAGAAGTCGTCATGAGGGTGGGAGGAGGCAAGAAGCATGGGCGATCTTGGATTGGCGGCAGCGCAATCGACTCGGCGCTTCTCGATCTCTCCCAGATTCGAGCAAGCGGCCGAAACACGAGCCCGACCATCGACCTCGGCGGGACACTTCACACCACCGGGTGGAGGCACTCGAGGTTATTCTGGTTTATTAAATCGTTCATTGGTTTTTTCATACCTTTCCTTTGCATTATTGTAACATTGGGGTGAATATATTGTAGGCCCAATTTGGAACAAGAGAGGAGGATCTGAGGAGGCAATCTGGCGAAGATGGAGAAAATGGAGAGGGTGGAGGCGAGCGGGAGGCCGCGGGAGGCCGGCGGCGGAGGATGGCGGAGATTCTTGATTACATGCAAAGTCTTGGCGCCCTTCTGGTGTAGCTCCGCCACCTTCGCTATTCGCTCCACCTCCACCTCCTCACTATTCTACTCTGTGAGTATAAATGTTTTAGTTTGTATGTTCATGCTTACGGTCAAACCTAGTGGACTATGAAAGTTTTATTCATGTATGGTATATATTTATCTTGTCTCACACATGCAATCTCTTCTCCTTTGTGCGAGAATCAATCGGCGGGATCGAGCGATCCTCATGCTTGATGAATCCTTCACCAAATCAGTCTCATTGGCCATCTTGGTGATACTACTTGTGGTTGTTAATGGTACTTCTATTTGCAATTATGGTTGTAGATGATGGAGCACTTGGATTACTTGTGAAGTTATTTGTAATATATTGTGAGACATGTGGCGTTTGTGATATATATGTGGTGTTAAGTGATATATATGTCTTGTTGATGATATATATGTGATGTTGATGATATATATGTGATGTTGATGATGTTTGTTATATATATATCTTACATTTTGTTTGGATGGGATGTAAAAACAAATAAAAAGGTTGTTTTCGGTCACTTTGCGAGTGCAATGGCCATGACACTCGGCAAAGTGACCATTGCTTCTTAGAGTGCAAAGGCCATTGCACTCGGCAAACATCACAGATTTGCTTAGAGTGCCACGGGCCGGTGCACTCGGCAAAGATGGCTGTTGCCGAGTGTCCTCCGGTTGCACTTTCGACACGACGCCACCTTTGCCGAGTGTTTGATTCAATGGCACTCGGCAAAGCGGAGACCTTTGCCGAGTGCTTGACCTTGACACTCGGCAAATCGTCGTCGCGGTGGCGCTTCGCCGTCACGGCGACTTTTCTTTGCCGAGTGTTAGATTAGCACTCGGCAAAGCCTTTGCCGAGTGCCCGATAAAGTGCACTCGGCAAAGGGTCTTCTTGATAAGCTGTTTACGGCGCCCTTTGCGAGTGTAGCACTCGGCAAAGCCTTTGCCGAGTGTATATCGGCTTTGTCTTAAGTGCTGAGGCACTTTCGGCAAAAAGCAATCTCCGGTTGTGGATAAAGCCTCTGAGACATATGGGCCCAATTGATTAAGGATTCGTATGCACTATGTTCAATACCGAGCAGTTAGCATATTCTATTATTCCTGGAATAACTAAGCGTAATGTCTCTCTCTCTCTCTCTCTCTCTCTCTGTGACAAAAAGCGCTGGGCGGCGTGGAGATGATAACTTCCTACGGTAACTCCCAACAACGTGCTCATTATATGAAGCGTTAAGGCACCCTTTGGCTGAGAAATCGCCACCCTTCATCGCCATATAAAGGACAAAGTCGATAGAGATCGGGGGATATCAGAAGGAGAAGACATTAGGCTTTAGTTTTCTCTCAGATTGTAATCATCACTGTCAATACAACAACACATGAGTAGGGTTGTTATTATCCTTGGAGAAGGCCTGAACCTGTATAAATCTCTGTATCATTCTCTGCGTAGTTCGAATTCTAGGAGACACTCGAATATTCATCCGTAAGATCGATACTAGATCATCGACAATAACAATACTTTGATGTGGATAATGCAGTCAAAACACATTAGCAACAAGAAATAATAATTAGAGAAAAATATGACAGCAAGCCAGAAACTAAAGATTATCAAAGCAAAAAGGACAATAGATCTATCTTTTCCTTTATTGACAAGAGGCTTTTAATCTTTATCTTTACTCCTTTAAAAGGACCTACTAGTTGTAACGTCCCTGATCCGCATTTAATCGCTGTGTAGTATTGGTTGATCGCGAAATATTATTTGTGTAAGGTTTGGGATACCATTGCATTTAACATACGGTCATCCTACTAGTATTTAAAATAATAATTGAGCTTTGAATCCACGTCTTATACCCGAGTGAGGCGTGAGGAAGTGTTAACTGTATTGCCTACTTGCCCACTTTTTCTCAATTGGCCATCTAGCGAGTTTATAGAACTCCAATTCCATCTAAAAAAAATCAACTCTTTGGATCAAGATGGCCAAGGAATTGCATCACATGAATCTCATTAGATGTTTCGCTATCCAAGTTTTAGTCGACCATCTCATGTACTAGGAAAAGTATGCAATTGGTTGGAATTTGAACTAAAAGGCAGAGTGAGTTTACCTGTACAGCCATCCTGTATGTATGGATTTCCATCAAAGCCTTGAGGGCACTTACTGTTGACATTCCCATGTGTGACATTAAGGCAAGTACTGTTGACACTGCGGCACGTGTCGTGTCCCTGTTTTGCATGCGCATAGCTATTGCACATTTAAATTTGTAACAGCCCACACGACCACACCATCTTTAAATCGGAAAGGTCACGCAGAGGGTTGTATTCTGCCATGTACCCACCGTCCTCGATTGGAGAAGCTATTGTCACTTCGCTGTTGGAACTTGAATTGCTCAGCACGTTTCTAACACTCAGATATCCTTTGTTCACTGAAACGTTGGCCGCGAGATAGTTTACCTGATATCGGTGAAGGGCGGTGATGTTACCTGACGTGCAGTTAAGTCGAAACTTTTCAAGCGCGTAGCAACCTTCTTCAAGCCCAAAAGGGAAGGGAATGCTCGTGCTCCCAGCCTCCCACATGATGTATTGCATCTTCCTTTAGGATTGGGGTTGCAAACTGGTCCTCCTGGATAGATCAACGTCGAGCATAGAAGTTAAAAATAGGAGTGCTAGCTTGAATTAGACTGGAGAGACATCATGCATGTGTATATTTTATCACCCAAGAAATACTCCATCCGTTGATTTCTATTAGGCATGGTTTCCGAGATTGAACTTTGACAATTAATTCTTTTATAATATAGGTTATTTATAACTACAAAATCATGACAATAAGAAAGTACTTTCAAATATGAATTCAACTGTATCGCCTTTTTGTCCCACAGAATGTACATATTGTTGGACTAATTATTGGTAAAAAAATTATAAAGTTGAATCTCTTGAAATGCGTGCACACTTTATATAAACAAGAAGGTTCCTTATTTGCCATACAAAGTTCTCAGTTTCCTGATATGCCATCAAAAAACTTGTTTCCTGATATGCCGTCGAAAAAATTATTTCCTTCCATACCACTGAAAACTTTCCGCATCCCTTTCATGCCACTTCCGTGAACTCTATTAGGTCAATCACACGTTAGCACATGAAAACTTGTTAGTTTTTTTTATAAAAAAATGCCCATCTTGCCCCTCTTGTCTTCTCCCTGGGCTTCCACCACGCCACCTAGAAGCTCCTGAGCTCCACTATAATAGCGCTCGCTTCCATGTCGGATCTGGAGGTGGAGGAGGACGATGCCGAGGATCTTGGGATTGATCCGAAGGTGGAGGTAGGATGGCGCTGTCACCGGAGAGAGAGAGAGAGAGAGAATGGTGGCAGAAGCCCTCGCCGCTAAGAAGCCTCCCCTTCCCCTCGCATCCTCACCTCACCATCATTCCCTTCACCCCTCCCTCTTCTTCTTCTCGGCCCGAGAAGGAGTACAACGCCGTTACCGCCATTGCTGTCGAGTTCCGCCGAGCTCAAACTCCTCATCTGGTGAGAAAATCAAGAATCAATTCGCGTCATGTTGCGTTCCACCCCGTCTTTACTCTTTCCCCCTATTAATTTCATCGTGCACCCTGCAGCTGAACCGTACTGAGCTTCGTCTCGCCATCGACCAAAAGAACCACCCCCGCAATCGATCTCCTCCATCGGTAGGCTGCGCTTCAATTCCTTACGTCCATAGCATCCTCACCCTCCACTGATTCTCACGCGCTGGTCAATTGTAGCTTATTGCCGTCATTGATCTGTCGCCATCATCCTCCATTACTGTCGCCACTGCTCTCTGGTGAGTCTCCGGTGACGCCGCCACCACCTACGGACTCCACTCCCTCTCCTCATTCTTTTTTCTGGTCGCCGCTGCCTTGATGGTCGCCGTTGCATCGGGGAACTCCACAGAGGAGCCCGTGCGTCTCCTTGCTCTCCCTTTGTCTCGCTCTCTTTAGAACGAAGGGGCACCGGGGCATCCTCCTTCTATATCTCTCTCTAATCCTTTGACATATGGAGCCCATGTGTTCTATTCCTATGACATGTGGAGCCCATGTGTATGGTATATTTATGTGTTGCAAAATATCTCTCTTGCACATGGACCCAGTCACCAGAGGATGAGAAAGATAAGAAAGAAGGAGGGCATTTTAGTCTTTTCGCAGCTCACTTAACAACCCATTGACAGAAGATGGACAATGGCGGCATGAGAGGGCAACATAATCTCATCCAGTGGCACTTGAGGAAAGAGCAATTTTCCAGGGAAACTAGGAACTCGACAAGACGATGACACGGCAAATCCCGGCCATCTATCAGCTAGTCCTCAGTTCCATGGACCTGATTGTCCTCCGCTGGCAGCCGCTGCTCTCCCTCGATCGAGGTAGCCACGTCCGTACGCCACCACAGCCACCGTCCGAAACCGAGTCCGCAGTTCCATGGCACCGGCCTCCTTAACAGCACCACGCAATTGATCTTTTTCCCCAGTTTTCATTCAGAAGTCGAAAATAAATCATATCTACTAGCACTTATGTGAAAATAAATCATATTTGTGTGGTTCAATGTTGTCCATGTGGATGGATTAAGGCACAGTTGCTGTATATTGAAACAGAACATTCCAAACTTATAATTTTAGGCACTGATCTATGCGCACACGCACTATATTCATATATTGCAAAATGATTGGAGATCTAAAATGTGAAACTAATTTCGATATCAATTGAGATGCTGAATCCTAACATTTATGAATGTGTAAACTAGAGTCATGGTAATGTTAAATTGATTACATTATGCATCGGTTGCGTGTCTTGTGAAGCTACTATGGAGCAATTGTTTATGCAGTAGAGCACACGTGCTTACTAAATTGTAATACAGTTTTGCAGCTCTTTATGGAACACTGTGAAAGTGTGAATGCTTGATTTTGTGAAGGAAAATATGTTAGCAGTGCCATTCATGCCTTTTTGTTATACAAAGACATCCAATGGACGCCTTCCTTCCTTTGGTCCTGATTTTGTCTTGCCTGTTATTTATCAGTTACAACTTTCAAGTCATTTACCATATTATTCCTATGTGAACATGCAGCAAAATATGATACCTGTCTTAACAATTTAAATTAGATGTCAGTCAGTACCTAATGGAACCTCTACTGGGTAAGCTATTGCCAATGGGAGGCATGAAATTATTGATGGACTTGTGGACAACACTACAAATTACCTTTTTTCCCCATCACCATAGCTTAAATATTTTGAACAGAATCACCATAGCTTAAATACAATGAGGTATCTTAAATTATAGTACCTTACAGGCTGAATATACAAGTGACAGGGTCTACATATACATTGTGCTAGTATAGGAAGTGCAACAGCATGACATATTCTTGTCTCCTTTTTTTCAAACCAAACATACTCTCGTCTAAAGTGAACTACGTGACATATTCTTCATAGAAAATATATGGTAACTCACATCCTAATAGAAAATACATGTTAACTCAGACACATCCTAGCAAGCCCTTGAGTATCTTATTGCAATATATAGTTAGCGTGGCAAACTGACTAAGGAAGAAAATTCTTGCTCCAAACTGTAGTACCCGGAGGTGCTTTCAGGTGTTAAACCGATAGCATTGACAAAATTGATCTGTGCATGAGAATTACTAGACTTGGGCATAAAAACTGCTCAATATCTCCATCGCTTCCTTGGCAAAGTTGGAATTTTCTTACCCTCTTAGTTCTCAGGTCTGTCACCTCCTTTGAGTTTCAAGCATGCTTCTGTAAGCGACGCAATATCATCAATCTATTCTTGGTTTGCCTCTTCGACAACCTGAGAATCCATTATTTCCATGAGAGCTCCCTGTTGAGGTCCTTCAACGAAATAATGACACAAGCTTTGTTCTGCACCTAGATCATTGATAAGAATTGGCTTCTTTCTTGTCAAAAGTTCCACAAGTATCACTCCAACACTATATACGTCACTCTTATACAGCACTCTTTTCAGTTAGTTGGCCGGTATAGTTATACTCTGGATATACGTAGCCAAATGTGCCTTGGATAATAGTCACCACATGAGTCTCATCAAGTGAAACAGAACTTGAAGCACCAAAATCAGAAACCATTGTCATAAAGCTGCCATCCAAGAGTATGTTGGAAGATTTCACGTCTATGTGGAAAATTGGTATTGCAGCAGTTGAGTGAAGATAAGTAAGTGACCCTGTTGCTTCTATTAAAATCCTAACGCGACCATCCTATGACAGCAAGCATTTAACGCTAATATCAATGTGAAGAAGGTCCTACAAAGTTCCATTAGATATGAACTCGTAGACCAGCAAGGGAACCTCAGATTCGAGTCAACAACCGAATAACTTTACCACATTGCAGTGGATGATTTGAGACAATAAAGCAACCTCATTGATAAACTGGTCTATCTCAGTTTGCTCCAAAATTTTGGAATTTTTAATGGCCACCACATGCTGATGAGATAAACTGTGCCATGTCCTCCACGACCAAGAACACGAGTTGCATCAAAGTTGTTGGTTACCCCCTCTAGTTCCTCTAAGGAGAATATCTTTATTTTATTTGTGGCGCTTTCATATGAGATTAGTTGCCCCAAGAGTAGGCCTTGATTTTTCTTGAAGTGTGCTTTGCGGATTCTCTTCTGGATGCCTTCCTTCCACCTATTGGCGAGTACAGTTGCACCCAATGCAATGGTGATGGATCCAAGGCCGCAGCCAATTCCAATTGCAATACCTACACCCGTTAATTACAGTCATGATATCACTTCACATTTTGTGCACTGTTACCACAATTAGAGGGTCATATGGACTTACCAGGAAGAAGATTGCGTTGCCTAGCTGATGTCACACATTTCATGTTTATTGGATCAAAATCTTTTCCATGAGAGCACTTTGTGCAATTATAGCTCCTGTCAAAATTTTGACATGTGCCATTGCAATAATTTGCCAGTAAACACTCATTGACATATGTAATTTATTGGGAAGTGAGCAGCAATCGGTACATTGGTGCTTATATATCATTCTAATTGTTACATGTGTAATTCAAATGCAGACAAGTTAACGAAATATTGAATCTAAATTTGTTTTATTAGTTTTATGTTGTCCAATCTCACATAGATGCTACCTGACTTGTGTGATATTTTTCTAAGCTTAACAACACCAGTGCATTCGAAAAATATTTCTTTTCAGAAATCAACTCTTTGGATGAAGATGTTCAAAAAAATTAATGGATTTCATCACATACTTTAAGCATGTCCAGACTAGATGTCACCCATCAGTCTAAGAAACAGCACGAAGATTGCCCATTTGAACAAACAACTACAACACCCGGTGCTTACAGGATGAGACAGAATAAAAGGCTTTAACTTGGCATGCCTATAAGAAAAACATTATTAAGATAAACAAAACTATTGGTATAGTGGTAGTCATTGGGTCAAGAGGTTCAGAGGTCCAAAACGTACCACTCTTCATTACAAAATGTTCATATTTACGGGGATAAAAGAGCTATGTAATAGACTCTCTCTCTCTCTCTCTCTCTCTCTCTCTCTATATATATATAGACACACACACACTGTCTTCTAAGATGGATCCATGGGCTTTGGGTGGCTCCTTTCGCTCTGGTCCAGAGCTGGCCCTAACAAGTGACAAGGGGAAGAGAATCAGGAGATACAGAGAGACAGAGACACCTCTACAACCACTATGGATTTCCTTCAAAACCTGGAGAACACTGGCAACCATAGTGTAACATCCCAAAATTTGGGTTTTAAAAAATCTTTTAAATAGTTTAGATTCCTGAAAAAAATTCACCAATTTTTCTTGAATTAATAAAGCTTAATTCATAATTTCTGAAATTTAAACTTTTAATTTGACTAATTTAAACATCAATTAAATGAAAAACAGTGTTAGTTGGGTTCCTTGTGCTCCAAGGAATTTTTCTAAATTTTCTTAGATTTTTCGAATTTATTTGCTATTTATTTGGCCTCTTTTGAATTTTTAGCATTTTTCTAAATTCTTAAATCAATTCCTAATTCAGAAAATCCTCTTGGGCTGAATTGTTCCTGCCCGTTTCCTTTTATCTAGCTCTCCCTCGCCCACTCCTCCACCCGGCCCATCCCCTTGACCTTCCCTCCCGCCTCGCCTTTCCCCAAGCTCGCACTCCAGCCCACTGGAAGACGGAGCCACTTCTTCTTTTAGCTGCAGTGCACGCAGGACTCTGTGTCGCTGCCTTGGCATCCACGCCCACACGTCTCTCGAGGCTATAAAAGCCCTAGGCCATCCTCCTATAAAGGACCAGATGAATGTTGATGTATCACTTTGTGAAACCTTGTTTTATAGAAAATTATGTTATTAAATCTTTAATAATAATTTCCCCTAATTTCTAAACATAAGGTGGAATGTTGAATCTATGTTTATAAAGGTTTATGCGATTGCAAATAGAAGTGGGGCCATAAATGTTTCCATGATTAATATGATCGTCGGTGGTTAATGATAATCTCCACAAGACAATTAGTGTACATTAAAATTGGTGTTGAGCATCACTAAGAATTGAATGGATGAAACTTAATAAGTGATCATTATTAGTGTGCCTCGCGAAATTTTCATATGATACTCTCCTCTCCGGTCGCCTCCTTCGCCAACCGATTGCGCCACAACCGATGAGCTTCGCTGCTCACCTTCACCACCATCTTACTCCTCGCATCGCGTTCTACGCCGTGCTTCCCTCCCCTTTCCCGGAGTGTCACCGCAACTCCATTGTCACCGGGGCCGAGCTTGCGTCACAGCTTGGAGCTCGCCGCCGGCCATCTCCGACATGCCGCTTGACCTCGCACCCACGCCATCTTCTTCACCTCGTCGCCTCTTTCCATTTTGCCCTCCACTAGCGCCACTGTGGCCGCTTGCTCGGCGAGCCACATGCGCCACTTTGCGCGAGTGCCACCTCACTTCATCATCCTTCGTGTCCACCACGCCATGCCACCCGCCGCCACATCACTTTCATTGCATGACATGTATGCCTTGTCATCTGCTACGGTGTCCCACATGTCGCCCACTTAAACCATAACATAAGACCCACCTCTCACTTACATGTGGGTCCCGAATGTTGGTCAACCCTAGTCAAATCCTAGCCACATAAACTCGGTTCACCATGAACCACTCTTTGCCATGGACATGGTCCATGGACGGCCGCCCACATGTGAGTCCTCATCCTATTTTCTAGAATTAATTTAATTCTTGAAAATCCTTAAATTCCCTTAGCCCCACATGTAATACACTCACCCTTTTTCCAATATTTTTGAAATAAAATATTCTGGGAATATTTCGCAGACCCCACCTGTTAGTTTCTTTCTCCCTTTTCTTTTTTAGTATTTTTCTTCCCAATCAAACTTCCGAGAGCTTGTTCTCCCTCATACGAACTCCGATTGAACCCATTCAAGTTTCTAAATTCATCTAAAATCAATCCCTATCTTCTAGTATCATTCAATTTTAATTTGGAGTTTATTTGATTTGTCTTTTTGAGTTTTATTTATTTTTGCTTTCTCTCTTATTAGACGTTGACGTTCAAATCGTCTTGAAAGAGTCAAGGTCAAGGAAGTACAAGATCAAAGATAAAAGAAGAACATTATTGTTATAGCAAGGCAAGTTGTACCTTTGACCATGTTGAACCCAGTTTTTCCAAAATTACTTTGATTCAAACTATTGCATGTTATTTTAATTATTTAATTCTTTAAATGCTTTGGGATTACCTATACACCTACTTGATTATATCCACCTTGCTCATTATATTATCATGAGCTTTTGTCACTCTAGTTGGATAATTACTAGTTGGTGTCATTATGGCACCAACATGGGTTGGTTTGATACGAATAGTCTGCTTTATCATGCAACTGGTTATTGACATCATTTTAAGTTGCAAATCTAAACTTGATTAAGTGAATATGGAATACTTTATGGAAAGTTGTGTGTAGTATGTTGTTACTCATTGTTGGCATGTGTTGCACTTAACCAACAAGTGGGAAAAGCTTTAGACCGAGGCAAGTTGATGGAATTGTGATATGGTGGAGCTATGTGTGCTGAAAAAATGAATGTGATAGTTGGTAGTAATTGGCAGTCTTGTCTTGGTTAATTAAGGACTTAACTTTGTGCGCCATTGAACTGAGATATAACTGTACGACCACATGCCTGGTATGGGACATGCCTAACTTAGTAAGCTGCGAAGTCTTGACATTGATTACTCAGGAAGATAGGTTAAGCTACGTGCCAGGGTGGATGTGTGATTATGTCTGTGTGATGATTCACATTTATGAGCGGTTCGCCGTGTCTGTGTTCAACGGTGTGCGACGTGCCAACAACCTTTGTGGGGTTTGGTGCCATCGATTATTACACAAAGGGTGGTCAATTGTTCAGATGAAGTTTTGGAAAGGTTTTGTTGTGATCAGCTCTGTACAAGTTGATTGCATCTTGTGGGTAAAGTGTACAAACCTCTATCCGAATAGCCGCGTCTGTGGTCATGGATATGCTTGGGGATTTCACATGAGGGGTAGATTTTCATAAAACAATTGGGAGGGGCAGCAAATTGTGTGAGTAAACTTATGCACTTATGTGAAAGAAAATGATCGGGTTATGTGAGTTTTGTGAAAATACTTGTTAAGATTATTATTGTTATTTGTTTTAAATTACGCTTTCAATCTATTATGCATATTCAACTGCAACTATTGCTTTTATGCAAAAGAACCATAGATGTTATATCTTTCGGAATAAGCCATCATCTATAGTTGCATTATGTGGTGCTACCGCCGAAAGTACTCTATGTACTCACTTTGCTATAAACAAATGTTGTTCATTGATAAAGACTACATCAATTCACCGTTGGTCAACAAGGTTTACTTCAAAGATCGTGGAGAACTAGGTCGCTACCCTAATCGATTGTTTATGGGCATATGGATGAGTTTCATTGAAGTTATTTCGTTTCCTTTATTGCTGACTTATTTGAGTTATTCGCCTCGAGGCATTAATTGTATGCTTTGACCTTAAGATCGTTACTTTGATAATTCTTTGTTAAAAATGATGATCTTGGCTAGAATTAGATTCGAGATACTATACGCATGCTTGTATATATTTCATCACTGAAGAATCAAGATTTGTGAGAAATTGAAAAGGTTGTACTTAAAGCAGACTCTAGAAAATTTCAAATGCGAGTTTCCAGTTCGGGATTTCTTTTGGAGAAATTCCGATTTATTAAAATAACTTCATAAAAAAGGGTTAACCGAAAGTGCTAACTCATTATCAATAAGCTTTTTTTTTAATAAAAAGGAAATACAACGTGATTAAGAGAGGAATATTCCATCCTTCAAAATGGTTTCATGTTGTTCACTAATTTTAGCACAATTTTGTCTACTTATCTAAATTAATTGATATTGAAAGCAAAGCGGAGGATAAATAGCACAAACCATAAACATAAATGCGATCTTACAAACTCCCACTGGATTATGATATGAGATTTAGGAAATTCTCAAGATGTCAACGGCTATTTGAAGAACTATTCATATATGATTTACGAGAGTTTGCATAGTTAAACTCAAATAGAGAAACACAATCGTGTGTGCTCGTCTCGATGGCCTAGTAAGAAGATGCGACTAGATGATCATCAATAGCATCTCACCCTCTCCATTGGTAATAGTAAAATGGCATCGACATCTAGTATCAAATCAAACCAAGTGTTTGTGATCTCTTGATCCGATAACAACATCAAGTCATCAAGATCAACTAAAACAACAGGTATGAAACCAATTGTAACATCCCAAAATTCGCTTTCTATAAAAATTTAATTTCAAATTAATTATTTAAAATTTATCTGGATTTTATTTGGATTTTATCTGTATTTTATGTGTAATCTTGGAAGGAAAACTCAAATTCAATCTATATTCCAAATTCAAATTCCTTATTCCATAAATTCAAATTCAAATTCAAATCTCGGAAAAATATTCGTTCTAATCTCTTGGTCCAATTTATTTATTTTTGCCCTTCTCTCTTTTTCTAAAAAATAAAATTAAAAAAAATGAATTTCGCGAACGGTCACCCATCCTAGAATTGCTCCCGTAGGAAGCTTAACGTCCAGCACACTTTGCATGCATGCACTGGCTAGTAGGCCTTTTGTTCCCATTTGATAGTATACTCCCTCCTTTTCTTTTATACCATATTTCCTTCTCTCTCCCAAAGCAGTTTTCTTCCTCCCACTTTCTTTCTGTTGTGTTATTTTCTCTAGCAAGAGAGTTCCATGGCGAACCATCCAGGTTTGGTTACCACCTTCGCCCACCACCTACATGGCCGTGCCATCACCACCGCACTTCTCCTCCTCCCAATGAGCCTATCACGATCAACCGAAGCTTCTATCACCATTAATGGCTGTCAAATTCTCTTCTCTCAGTTCTCCCCATTTAAGGCTTTAAACTCGAATTCATTTGAAGGGACACGGCTGCTTTAACCTCTCCCACGATGCCTTAGGCTGCTCCCAATGCTTCACCCTGACTGGTATCTTAAGCCTGCCATGTAGGCAAAATGATGATGTGGCATCATAGTTAATGAAGAGAGAGGATACTCTATTATCTAATTTGGATATCGGTTTGGTCTCGAAATCCAATGCATAAAATTTATTGTGATCGATCCCGTGTATTTACGTTTGTGTGTGTCAACAAACATGTATTGCTTTAGTACATGCCACAAATAAACCACAATACTCAAATACTAGTAAAGATCATGCATGTAATTAAATAAAATAACCTAAGATACTACACAATAAGAAACCATGCATTGGGAAGATAGTATCCTAACACTCCTCATGCACTAAAAAACGCACTAAGATATTGCCCATTGGAGCGACCTTATCTTCATTGTGCGACCTATCAAGACAACCGCCACGTTTCTTTAGTTGCCAAACCGAACCGGCGTAGCTCTTTGTCTTTCCAACGATTCACTCTGGTTGAAGCTATATAATGGGCATGCTATCTCCTTAGAGACTCGGTTGCATTCTCTCCAAGTTGTAGAATCATGAGACCACAACCGCCTTTACATTTACGCTTTCGGATCGGCAAGAGCTTCAACCGTTCCACATAATCTCCATTCCGGTGAGCTAATCTTGAATCATCGCCATCCACACCGCCGACCCTCTACCATCTTACGCTTCTTTGTTCTTGATTCGGTTGTATGAATGAGTTTCTTTATTA
>JAYEVD010000297.1:0-118377 GCA_036346405.1 Phyllostachys edulis | reverse complement strand
TATGTCTGGCATGGCATGTAAAACATTATCGTAAGAAATTTTATCGGATGGTACCGATAACAATCGATTTTCTGGTTGCTGGAAATTCTAGTGAAATTTTTGGACGAATTTTTTAAATTGAAATGTGAATTTTTCAGATGTAAACATGAATTTATCTAAATTTTGAATTTAGATTCAATTTGGATGAAAACTAAATAAATTCAAAATTTTTGCTCGGTATAAAATTTTATCCTGACCCCACCGATAACACCGGTAACCGATGGTTAAGCGATAGAATTTTTCACCGGGCATCTAGGTGCAAGAAACGGTGTTTTACACTACTATTTAATTACTAATACATATACATGACGTTGAAGTAAGTGAGGACTCTTGGACTGTTTGGTTTATGACCCTAATGAACCAAGCCAAAATTTGGTATAGCCAAACTTAGGTAAAGCCAAAATTTGGTAAATTGAATATTGTTTGAATTACCAAAATTTTGGTGAATGATTTTCTTATCCTTGGATTGCCCGTGATGTGATATCGATTTCATTGGCATTTCCAATTTTCTGCTAAGATTACCAAATATTGATAAAGAAACCAAACGTTATAAGTTATCAAATTTGGTCCGATTTGTGTTGGTAACAAAACCAAAGAGGCACTCGTGTACAATAATACAAGGTTAGGTGGAGGCGTACAGCCGCCTCGGCTTCTATGGTTGAAAATAATGGAGAGAAAAAGGAGAAATAAAAAGGAAAAGAGGCCTGTCTCCTTGCTCTCTATAGTCTAAATGTCGATGGACTTGGGAATTAAGTTTACTTAGCCGAGTACCCGGCCCGAATATCGATCTATGAATGTTTGGGATTGCTTAGCTAAACAAGGCAGCATATATATATATATGTACGTAGATGTATAGACCGGCGAATAATATAATACGGGTACAAACAATACTATACTATATGCATAATGGTTTGCAGGTAGTGGCGTATTTACTGATCACGGCGTCGTCGGCTGCTCTTCCGATCACGATTCGCATGAGATCAGCCGTGCTCAACGTCTTCACGGACGCCATTGCAGCGTCCATCAGCTTGGGCTTCTGCCTTCGCGGCGCTCGCCTTCTCCGCCACGCTCTCCGGATACAGGCTCTCCACCGCCTGCAGGCAAACATACTACTACAACTGAAGTACGCATGCGAATTTGCGATGTGATAGTGATACTGACGCAGCTAGCAGCCAGCACTAGTAGTTTTCAGGACCTGCGTCTGCGTCTATATGTATAGTATATATCCTGCCATGCTTGGCATGTAATCAGTCAGTGGCATAGTGGCATACTGGCATGGCTCTTCTCCTTTCTCTGGCTCTAGTCGGACTCGCAAAAGAATATATATTCTCCATCTAGACTGACCGTGCGTGATTTGCGTCGTCATCGGCTCGTCTCTTTCTCCTTTCGGGGACAAGAACAAGGTGTTAAGATGATTGATCTCATGTGCATACGGTTAGAGATAAACCATGTTCAAATTATAGATAGAGTTTGATCAGGTTCAAACTCAATTCAGTTGTGATTGTATTCAGTTCTTGTTATAACTGCTTTGTATCGGTAATCTGATAACTCGTCACGATCAAGCTCAAGCGAGAGAAGTACCTCCTATGGAAGGCACAGATGCTGCCTTGCCTCATGAGCTACAACCTCATGGGGTATGTTGACGGATCGAAGGCACCCCGCCGCGGGTTGTCACCGTCACCGCCACCACTGAAGGAGACGAGACGTACTGGCATGGCTCTTCTCCTTTCTCTGGCTCTAGTCGGACTCGCAAAGAATATATATTCTTTTCCATCTAGACTGGACTCTGCGTGATTTGCGTCGATCGGCTCGTCTCCTTTCGGGGACAAGAACAAGGCACTAATATAAGGCCTAGTAACAGGCTGAGCACTCCGGCCGTGGGCTATTCTTCTTCTTTGTATACTTGTTTTGCCCACAGGCCCTGAGGCAGGCAGGCTTGATGCATTCTCACACCACACCGCCAGAGCGTGCCTTGTGCATATTCTTGCCATTTGGTTTCGATTTTTTTTAATAATCTATTTTTATTCGAGAATACAGAAATAATACCGCTTAATTTTTATTTACAGAATAATCTCGTGTCGCCAGACGGTTGATGAGTCCGAAAGTCGCCCAACCGCAGAAGGCGACATATTGAAGTCGCCAATGGAACGGCTATTTAAACGCTCGAGACGTTGCCGCTTCATGGTATGGCGACTTGATAAAGTCGCCAGACGGACGAGCGTAATTGCTAGCTGCCTCAATCAAAGTCGCCCAACCGTATGGCGACTTGGTCATGTGTCAAGAACCCTTGGTCCAAAGACTTCCGCCAAGTCGCTCCTACTTGGCTGAGCGATTACTCATATAGAAAGTAGCCCGATCCCATTATAGTTTTTTTCACCATTTGTCTCGGCAGAGGAGAAAAGGAGAAGGTGGGGAGAGGGAGAAGCGAGGAGCCTCGAGAGAGGGAGACAATAGGAGGAGAGGAGCTTGGGAGAGTACACAGGAGGAGGTGGCTCGGGAGAGGGCGGCTCGAGAGGAGAGGAGCTTGGGAGAGAGGGTACAGGAGGAGCAGAGCCTGGAGACGGTTAGGGAGGAGAGGAGTCAGAGACGTGAAAGAGAAAGACTTAACGAAGGTAATACTCTTGTTTGTTCTTGTTCTCGGCGTAATGTAGGCGATGTAGCTTTTTGTTTGTTTACCACGATATGAGGAATGTATGTTGAGAAATCACCGTTGCAACGCTTGTAATATTTTGCATCATGTCGGAGCTCACATCGGGTGTTTTCATTGATTGAGGCCGGCTATTGGAGAAGTGGTCCCATCAGACGACACGGATGGTGCAAGGTATGGCATAATGACCACTAACCTTGCAGAGGTGTACAACTGGTTATTAGGGCCTCCGCTTCAAATTTTTGTTGCCATCGCCGGCTGCTCGATAGTATAATCGGATATTTCAGTGAAAGACATGCAATGCGTAACTTCATGCAACCAACCCACGTATAATTCCTATCGCCAAGATTACAACATACATGCAAAGCTAAGACCGAAGGCTCACAGACACGGTCTTCATAATGGGCAATACGGAGCATCGATTCGACGTGATCCTCCCGAGATGAGCGCCGATTCGACGCGTTTCGGTCTTGTTACCCATGTACTAACAAGATTTTTTGGTTCTTGTAAGCAATGTGGAACTAGTATGTTGTGGAACTAATTGTAACGTAATGTGCTTCGTCTCATGACTTTAATGTACTTCTTGCCCGGTTCCACTAAGCCATCAAAGCAAGCCTATATTGCAAGTATGCTCTTCTAGTGAATCCCGTAAAGAACGAGCTTTCAAAGATCTTCATAACTTCATCGAGGAGAGACTCCTCACGATCGTAATATTACTTACCTTTCTACTTACCACTCATTACTATCCTAATCGTCCTCACAAAATTCTACGTAAATTTAGCGCAGACTACAACAATATACGACGATCAAAAAATGTTATTACAGTTCCATAAATTTCAGATCCTTCATATTCTACTTAAAATAACAAATGACCAACCAACGTTGTCACCACATCGTTATCTTTTTAAAACATAACATCATATAATACGACGCTAAATACAATACCTACAAATTGTAATATATATTTTAACACAATTGTTCCAATTGGATTGGCATAATTCCGTATAGAGCTAAAATCGCCTAATCGGTTGGGCAACTTGAACTAAGTCGCCCAACCAACGCACGACGCCCAAAACTCACACATCCGCTTTGGCGACTAACGCTATAGTCAGCTGGCTCCATCATGACTTCGATCATGTCGCGACTTCAGCATGCGATTTTCCGGATCGCCCCAACCGTGACGCTAGTACACGAGATTATTTCAGAAATAAAAATTAAGCAGATTATTCTCAGATTTTTGAATAAAAATAGATTATTTTTTAAAAAATCTTTGGTTTCGGTGTCGTGGAGACTGGAATTCTTTTTACGCTTGATGCGTTTCAAATACTTGCACCTTCGCTTCACAACAAATAGAATTTTAGCCTCCTTTGCTTTCGACGGGCTTAACTCGGATGAAAAATGAGGGTGGGCTCAACCGATCAAAACTTCAATGACTAAACTAATTTGTAACAAATATAGTCTTGCATTCTTGTACAATTAAACTCATAGTTTCATACATGAATAAAAGCAAAAAAAAAGAAATACAATAAAGGTACCTCGCTAATGGAAAGTGCATCTCCCAAAACATGTAAATATGTTTCAAGAGAGGTAACAATCTGCACACCAAAATTAGAAAAATTAGTGATACAATAGCAAATTATACTTAAATGATCATGAACATTCAAAATAAAAGAACCATACCACTAAGACACTAGCTTGAATCACGACCTTCACGAGGCAAATTTATTCTCGCGATTTTTCATGCCCCTAAGGATCTTATAATTGCATCATCATCAATGGATCTAAATATATCTCACTCTGTAGCACACCATCAAATCATTCAACCACTCACCCGATACCTTGTTGCTAAAACATGCTTTGATAATATTCATTGTCGTAAAATATTCTTTCTACAGATGCCATTGCTAATCGAATGATCAATATACGCTATGAATAATTACACAGAAGTTCTGGCTCCATTATTGCAATTTGTGAATCTATGAATAAATTGCTAATTAATTATATACCACAATAACAATAACATCGCACTACATTATATTCTAACAAATTGCTAATTAATTATATACCACAATAATATAATTACACAAAGTTGACTAATTGATGAATAAGTTGGTGAATAATTGATGAATAAGTTACTGTTACCACTTGTAGTTGGAAGATTGAACTTCAAATCTTCAATCGTCAATAAATCTCGCCAGACGCTACCACCACCGCCTAACCGGCAGCTTACTCTCGGCCTCGGCTCCCCTCCTCCCCGAGCGAAGCTCCCTCTAGGCTCCAGAGGCTCACTACCACCGGCCTCACCGGCCGCCGACTGGCTCCCCACCTCGGCCCGGCTCCTATTCCCGGCTTCGCTCGGCCTCGCCTCCTGGCCTGCCCGGCTACGGCGCTGCTGGTTGCAGGACTGGCCAAGGGCTCCCGAGGCTCCCCACGCCTTCCTCCAAGACGGCCCCCGCCTCTCCGGATCCGTCAAGCAAGCGGCGCAGATCGATCGGCGGCAGATCTCCCCGCCTCCTCCAGCCTGCCCCGCCAACTCCGCCTACACGGCTCCGCCTTTCAGATCTCAAGAGCCGCTTACCAGCCATACGTGACACACTGAAGAATCTAGACCCGCCATTATGTGTTAATGGAGTATTTTGGTTATTAATGACAAATCTAGGTCTCATTTGGATATAAGGTGAAAATCAAAGAGGTATGCATTCACATCATATTCTTATATCTTGTTGCATTCCTCAAACTAAAATATAAGATGAACTCCACCAAAAGGTTATCTTGAATATGTGCATATATTCCCATTACACATTTGTGTATGCACACATTTAGGGGAGTTCACTTTATGTTTTGTAGTTTCATTAGTATTGATCCATATTCCTTTGTCCACATATATTTGGGATCTTTACTTTGAAACATATCCTTGAGTATATATAACTTGTGTAGTTAATATATTCATATGAGTATGTGAGACATGTGTAGTTCGTATATACTCATATCAATCTACATTCAATTATTTGTAAATTGAAGTGATTATCATCAATTACCAAAGAGGGAAAGATTGTGGTATCTTGTCCCACCATTGTGAGTTAACGGTATGTCATAGTAATTAATGATAATCATATTGTAGAACTAACATTTTCTATGAGTCGGTGAAATAGGTTATGTTCCATGGGGATGAAGACTTTAGATGACATCATGAGTTGATCGTCATCAAGTCAAGAGCTTGAAATAAAGGATGCATCATGTGTTGATGCGTATCAAGATCCCGAAGAGAAGAAGATCATCAAGCCAAGTTCAAGAAAAGGATGTCATCATGTGTTGATGAGCATCATATCAAGTTTCTTGAAGAAGAGGAAATCATCATGTGTTGATGATGTTCAAGAAGAAGGAGATCATCATGTGTTTATGATTATCTAGTCAAGAACCTGGACTTGAAGTAAGGATGTGCGTCATCAAGCTTCAAGAGGTTGTGCAAAGCAAAGGTATGACTAGCTAGGGCTAAGGATGTGTTTCTAGTCTTTTACCGGTCTTAGTGTTTGGTTGGAGACCGGATTGCTAGTATAGGTTGTCGTACTATTAAGAGGGGTCTTAACTAGTAGCTTGAGTTAGTTATGTGTTGATAGCACATTGTATTTGCTCTAGCTCATCTTGGCATGATGCAATTATTTGCGAATGTGTTTTGCAAATAGTTGAGGCACATGCATAACCCTTGTAGCATTTGACTATAGTTTGCAAATATGTTTTGCAAATGGTCTAGGTCCATGCACCTTATCCTTGAGGCATGATGCTATTTGTTTGCAAATAGTGAGGCTCATGGTTAATTTTTTGTAGCATGGGACTTTAGTTAGCAAATGTCTTAAGTCCATGTACCTTTTAGGTGTGGCTTTGATTATAAAAGTTGGCAAATGTGTTTTGCAACTTGTTGAGAATCTTGCATTCATGCCTTGATTGATCACGATCAATTTGGCAAATGTGTTTTGCAAATTGTGTTGAAGCGATTGCAATTTGTGTTTCTCAGAACATCTAGAGTACGGTAGAATGAAGCAGACGATCAAGATTAAGTGTAGTACCAACAGAATGAGCTAAGACGATCACCAGGGTAGTACCGCCATTTTGAGCGAACTACCGTGCAGCCGACGGATCGTCTAAAGTCCAATTCATCTTAGCCATCCACGCGGGCAAGTGTGGTCCTGTCACAGTAGTACCGCCTGGCGGTAGTACCGGCCTCATGCTGTACCGCTTAGTAGGTACGACGTTCCAAAGAAGCGCTTTTTCGCTTGAGTTGGAAATCCTCATTAACGGTAGTATGGCTCCGTGAGCATGTACGCTCCTCGCCGTAGTATCAAGATGTTTGTTACATGAGTACCGCACCACCTTTTCAATCGGCTAGTTTTTCACCTGTTGTAGTGTCAGGTTGAGGTGCTGTAGTACTGCCATTAGTTTATTGCACATCATTGAAATGTATTTTTCAAGAGACTTTGTCCCAACGTGCTAGTTTTTGTGTGCAAATATAAATACCCACTTTGGCCTGCTTGTGGAGAGTTGTCAAAAGCCCTAGATTCCTTTGAGTAAAGAGCAAGCCCTTACACTCATTTGTGCATGTGTTGCACTTAGTGAACTTTGAGAGGCAAACCTAAGTACATGTGTTGCCTTAGGTAGTGGATTGTGTATCCACTTGAGCTTAGACACTTGATTAGTTCAAGTGGAGAGTCTGAGACTTATCACTCTTGTGGTTTGCACACACCTAGACGGTGTGGAGGCCTGTGGTCCTGATCTTCTCAAAGAAGCTTGTGAGAAGGGCCGGCGATTTAGAGTAAAGTGGTGGTCGCTCATCTTCGAGTAGAGGAAAGAGCAACCTTAGTAGAGTGAGGTGTTGGTTTGGTTTGGAACCGTCCAAGTGGTTGGACTCACTCTTGAGGTGTTAGCTTAATTTGTGGAGCCGGTCCAATTGGTTTGGGCTTACCTCAACGAGATTAGGGGAGACCGCAAGTCTCCTAACACCACGGTAAAATATCATCGTGTCATTGTAGTTTGATTTCTTGTGCTTTACTTTTGTGCTATTTACATTACTTGAATTAAATTGCTCGCTTGTTTCATGCGATGATTGCGTCTTTTTATATAGTCTCTTATTGTTGGTACACTTAGTAAAAACTAGTTGATTTAGGCTTTAATTGTGCAAAACCGAATTGATTTACAATTCCGATAAAACTCGGTTTTAGCCAAAGAAGTTTTTAAACCGCTATTCACCCCTCTAGTCGGCCACCTCGATCTAAATGCCTCAACCTCTAAGACGACAGCCGGCTCCGCCTTCAAGTGACTTTATGGAGTTTTGCGATTTGGGAATTGGGTGATTTTGGAATGGGATTGGAGAATGGTTTGCACAGGTGGGGATGTGGGAAGGGCTTGAGGAGTTGGGATGTATTGGCTTGGCCGGCAAAGGCCCATTAGCTGATCACCTTGCCTTTTCATCTTCCCCGCTTCTATGATTCTCAATACGGCCATGGTCCGTGATGGTCGGAGTTTGTTGTAGGTGGGTTCCGTGTTTATGAGGGTAGGTTGAAACTGTTGAAGCCCTCCCCACGGCACCGAACCGCCTCGCCGATAATGTGAGCAAGTTCAAGAAGAATAAATAAATATAAAGAGAAAAACTAGACAACGCTGTAGCGTTCCAATAAAAATGGCAGTATAGCTCCATGCTATCCGATCCTATCCCGGCAGGAACCCATGCGCACTACTACAGAAAAAGTCTTCCAGCATAGCTTAAAGATCGCCATTACAGCGGTTTCTTCTGAGCCGCTCGAGTTTATGGGTCGTTGATGACATGAGGTCATCATAGACGGTTTTGGAACCGTCTGTGATGCATGATATCACAGACTGGATAGAAGTGGCTTCATGTATCAGCGACCAGCCATTCCTTGATGTCAAGTCCAATTACCTATCGATTTACATCCATGTAATTGTATCTCCATGGGCTTTCTTGCAATGTATTTCTTGAACTTGCAGCTCGATGAGATTGCCCGCGGCACTGCCTCATCCTCCTCACGCACCCAATCGAAGGGCTGGGACTACAAACATATATATATATATATATATATATATATATATATATATATATATATATATATATATATATATATATATATATATATATATATGTTTGTATGTATGTATGTATGTATGTATGTATGTATGAAGTTTGTTTTAAAGACACAAGCAACCACCGCTTGGAGGTTTTATAGAAAAGAGATCGAATAGAATGGTAGGACGATACGCACTGGGACACAAATCAAAAGTTAATTGCGCCAAGCCCCATTCAACCACATCGATCCCATGTAAGCTAACCAAATGTAAAGAAGCTAAGATCAATAACCCTCAAGACTCCATCGAGAGCATTAACCAAACCCACCATTTTGCCCCATTCATTTTTGTCAATCAACCCACAAAGATGAACTAAGCAAGATGCACGTAATTAATGCACATACACCAATAGCCCCGCTTACATCACAGAGCAAGGATTATTAATATGAACTAATTATCAATTCAATTTCAAAGATAAGACTATTAATATCATTACATCACAGAGCAAGGACTATTAATATGAACTAATTATCAATTCAATTTCAAAGATAAGACTATTAACATCATTGAGTGCTTCAACAAAGAAGACCAAGGGTCACCACACCGAGAGTAGCCTCAAGATCATCGCAGAAAGCACTAGCCATTTTCATCATAGAGCAAGGGGAGAGAGATGAGAGGAGTAAGGTAGGTGATACTCAAGATAAATAAGAACCACGGCGATGACCCTACCACTCAAGACAACCCTTATCCATCTCCTTCACCTTGCATAAATCACACAAACATCGACGTAAATTAAGGCTCAAGCATAAAAATCAAACTCAACAAAAGACATTAAGCTAACAGATCTAAAGGAGAATAAAGAGAGGATGGGGAAAGCAAAGTCGGTAGGCCAGGTCCGGAGCCAGAGGTCGAGCAGAGAACTCAAGCCATGGACGCGGCAGAGAGGTACGTGGTGGCGCAGAGTGATTGGGTGGCGCTGCCACGACGAGAGTAATCAATACGGGGAGTGACAAGTTAGGGCAAGCACAAACCCTAGCGGCGCTTGGAGCGACGAGTTAGCTAGGATGCAAAACCCTAGCGGCCGAGCTCCTACTAATAAAGAGTACTCATGCATTTGCTCTATTATGGAACCGCAAGGATAATTATCATAGACGGTTCCATAATAGAACCGTCAGGATATGTTCTTATATCACGCATTTGCCCATTATGGAATCGCTCTGTGAAATAGTTTTTTCTCAAGTATATTATCTTGTATATAGTACACTTACATGACATGAAGAAATCACATGTTTATATGTCAATTTTGTCATTTAAATATCATTAAAATTTTTTTAACTATATATATATATATATAGTAATAATTCAACATATAATTAATATTGTAACTTCACCTCCAAACTAGATTTTTTTTTATTTTGGAATTTTCATATGTCCAAACAAATATTTTACAAAAAAGATTTAAAAAGTAGAAACCTATAAATAAACAAAGTTTTTCTAGTGGCGGAGGTAGGTCGCTATCTCCGCCTTCAATACTCAGAGGGCTAGGCAGCTGCTTGTACGGATTCGCTTGTTATCGAACGATGCCTCTAAATGCGCCCACCCACCGACGCTTTTTTCAAGTGTCTCCAGAAGACCCTGACTGTTGAACTAAGAAGAATTGCCCATAGGCTTTCTTCCTTGCTTGAGGGGACTCGGCTCGTCGACTTTGGCCGTCAGCCGTCGATTAAGAGCCCAAGTGACGACAAGCCTCCTCGAGACGCGGCAACATCGCTAGGAGGACCACGATGACGCGATAAACTCGCCGAAAGGGAGAACACCGAAGACGGGCGGAGGAGGATGTTAAACGATGTATAGGCTGCCACCGCTTCCCAAATTTCTCGACAGAGGAGTGAAGACACCCGTTGAAACAAAGTTCATCCGCAAAGACATTTCAATGTACAAAGAAGAGAGGTGCTCGACAAAGGCGGCTAGGTAGGCCATCAATGCTTACGACAAGGAAACAGAAGAGGCTAGCCATTTCGCTTTTTTATAAGTACTAGATCTATATGTGGGGATGATCATCTTCGATGGCGTAATGATCCTTTTTATAAAACAAGGAATAAATTCGGAGCGTGAGACGAAGAAACGATCGCGCATTTAAGAAACTCATCGGGCTTCAATCGAGTCAGAGTAATATTATCACAGACGGTTATAATAAAAACTGTCTATGATATGTAGTAATATCATAGATGGTTATTGTTAACCGCCTGCGGTTAATTCTACATATCACGATAGTTTCAATAAAGAACCGTCAGAAGCATCGCGAGCCATTTGCTTACCAATAATCGCTTATGATAATTCATGACGTTTTAGTTATGAACCGTCTGTGATATTACCTCTTCACTGCACGGTTTTAGCGTAGCCAAGAATACGACGGTCTCTAAACCAAACCGCCTATGATTGATGTAATACTGAGACGGTTTTGGTCAACCGTCTCATGATGAGGTGTCCAAGATAACCTTTTTATAGTAGTGGCACCTCTAATGCTTCCACATAGATCCACTCCTATCCAAACCAAATCGTTCTCATCCATCCATTCATTTATCCGCCTTTATCCGACAACATCTCCTCTTTCTCCATCTCTCTAGCAGGAGTAGCTAGTCAGGAAGGCCACTGTTCATGGCGAGCAGCCATGCATTGTTGGCCCAAATTGAAGATGAAACACAAACACAATGAAACCCTAGATCGTGAACACAAGAAACTTTTTGTGCCGCCGAACAACATCGATTTTCAGATTTTCTTGCTCTATTACTCTTGTTCTTGTTCTCACATTAACACACACACGCACCTTTATAGTCGGGTACATAGATGTACCGATCCAACTCGGTGTCTACAAGCAGAAACAGCACTCGGTTTCTATGAATTGGATACGGCAAGCGTAAAAGAAACTAAACAAAGATTACCTACCAATCACTCTATAATCTTTGTGCACAACTCAAACACGCCTTGGACTCTTACTCATTGAGGTAGTCTGGCCTCGCCTACAACTTGCCCAATGTTACTCAATATAGGACCGGTGAACACATCTCCTCAACGCCTTGGACTCAAATCTACATACTTGACTCAGACAACACATCTCCTCAACGCCCCTGCACTAACTCCACTCTGACTCGACTCAAGACGCGAACACATCTCCTTAACGTCCCTCCGACTCATCTCACTTCAAAACAATGCTAGTTCATCATCACGAGCTTTAACAAGAAGTGCTTTCTCTTCTTCGGCTTGCAAGATTCAAGCAAAGTGTCCAAAGTCCTTACAATTATAGCATCTCACATTTGTCCTATCAATTTCTTATTCTTGCGACCTTGGCCACCACCACCGTTAGAGCCGCCAAAGGAGCCCCTCGCCTGCTTTCGGCGACCGGGCCTCCCACTCGGCGCAGTTAACAGCAGTACTCATCTCGCCGCCAGATCCTCGATCTGTTCCTCGTGCCTTCAAGTGGCCGATCACTCTTCAATCTGTCATCACCTTGAGGTCACCGAATCGCCAATGGTGGAGACGATTTGTAAAAACTTTCGAGATCGCCAAGTAACTTTCACAACATAGCTCTTCCATCTTGTCCCCAAGACTCTAATCTCGCTGACAATAGTTGTCAACCTCATGGCGAAGTCGCCGATCGACTCAACTCTTTCATGTGCATCCTCGCCGGTCGCTTTGAGGGTCTCGTGACTCGCTTCCTTAACACGACAATGCTAAGATGCATCATCTTCAACGCCTTCCACGCAGCCTTTATCCGCTCTTTCGCCAAGAGCGAAGGCAGCGTTTTCTCCAGATGTCTCCATAGATGGCCGCCAAGGCCATCTCGATCCTTATGACATCGACGCTGCCGCCCTCGACATGCGCCTCACAATCCTTGAGCGCGCGGTACACCTTCATCTTGATTGCCCCATACCGCATAATTGATCTTCATGAACATCGGATAATGCAACAAGATGACGGAACTCTCTTCGCCATCGCACTCCGACGCCGCTTCGCCACCGTGACACCACTTATCTGGAGAGCGCGCATGATCTTGGGCATACACAGATCAAGAATTCAGGCTCTGATACCAATTGTTGGTCCAAACTAAAGACGAACACACATGAACACAATGAAACCCTAGAACGCGAACGCAATAACCTAAGAAATTTTTATGTGTCGCCGGAACAACATCAACTTTTCTGATTTTCTCTTGCTCTATTACTCTTGTTCTTGTTCTTGTTCTCACGTTAGCACACACACACCTTTATAGGCTGGGTACATGGACAACCGATCCAACTCGGTGTCTACAAGTAGAAACCGACTCGATTTCTACAACTCGGATACAGCAAGCAGAAAAAGGAAACTAAACAAAGATTACCTAACACAGATGGGGTGTGTGGCCGCAACGTCCCGCGACAACGAGCGGCTGCCAGCAGTTGCACATAGGTGGCATGCCTCGTCAACATCGGTTTGAGAGGTAGCGGGGAACACACATGGTAAGTCGACAACCATCGCAGAGCCTCGGCGCCGTGGCGTAGCACGACGACGACAGCAATTGAAGAGGACATGCATGCGTAGGCAAACGAGCGTGCAAAACAATCGCATCTAGCGAGTAGGCGCGACCGAGGGGATGCACTGGCTGCGGCGTGATGACGCCTCGATTTGCGCGAACGGGGCCAGCAAGACCACCGCTCCAACATACGGGCTGAAACCCCCCTATTTGAAACATTTTTGGCCTGAAACTTGCGAGATGTGCTTGAAACTGCCTGGAACATGCTTGAATTTGGCTTTTGAAATTTGAAAGTTGCCCAGGCATGCATGCATTTTGATTTCCAAACATAAAATGTGCATGAAACTTGATGAAACAAATTGAAACCTTTTATTTGGAAATTAAAAACTTATTGAATCTTGCTGAAACATGCATGAAACTTTTTGAAACCATATGAAACCTTAGATTTTGAAACTTAAAACTTGTTGAAACCATCAAATATTGCATGAAACTTGTTGAAACTTTAAAGTATTTTTTAAAACCCGTTGAAACACAATGAAAGTTGTATGAAACTTTCATGAAATATATCGAACCTTGCTTGAAACATCAAGCTCGTAACTCAAACATTTTGAAACTTTTCATGAAACACGTTGAAACCTACTTAAAAATTCAACCTCAAACTTGAAACCTTGGTGGTCGTTGAATCATGTGTTGAATAAAATCCCACCAAAAGGTTGATAAAAGGATACTAGTCTACGAGCGTGGACATTCCACACCCATATGCACCTATACCCACTATTCTCCCCTCCATTGTGTTTGGGATTCGTGCCCCTCCTTCTCTCTCTCATTCACTATCTCTCTTCTGTCTCTCTCTTCGCCACCGCTTCAGCACCGCCTGGCCTCCTCCACGCGCCGCCGCCTGCTTTTTTACGCATGAGGTTTCAATGTTATGCCATGCTAAGTAGCTCGACGGCAAGGCAAGAGAGAGCTGGAGAGAGAGAGAGAGAGAGAGAGAGAGAGGGGGTAGAAGCACGAATCTCGGAGCAACATGGACGCCATGAACAGTGCATAGCTATTAAACCCAGCCCGATCATCGACCCGCCCGAGGTGTTGGGTCACTAGGTCACTGGTCGGACCACACGGTTTATTAAAATATGTTTTTAGTATATACACCGTGTAAAAATACGTATGCGATTAAAATGTTCTAATGATGAAGACGAAGCTAAGCAGAGATCAGAGAGGAGTTGTCGGCCAGAATGAGAGTGAGAAAAATGCTTTTTTTTATGTGTAGCTACCAATTTCACGAGAGGATTCCTACTAAAACCTTAGTAACACCCAAAGTACAAACATGCCTTTCAGTTTTTATCTTAAAAAGCTCTTTCATTTGAGGGGTTTTCTTGTCTATTGGCCTCATGAGTAAAACTCGATCGAGTTAGTCGGGTCGACGAAAACCTAGCTGAGTCAACCGGGCTTTCTTGGGTCAATTACATCTTCGGTCCTATGAGTGTGACCAGCACAGCAAAGCCTTTGGGTCTTAGTCTTCCCGGTTCAACCACCGAGCCGGTCTGAGTTTTATAATTTTATAATTATGGAATAGTGTGTGTAGGTGCATGCGCATGTATCCTTCCATTTCCCCCTATTTGATAGCAATCTGAGTGCCACTACATGGCGCACACAGACTACACCACAGTGGTCGATTTAGGGATGGCAATTGTGCCCAATTACTCACAGACTGCTGCAAGTAATACCCTAATTCGAGACTCTGTATAGGCGCCTTGCTTTGCCCACAGTATAAACGGGCACAATTTCACCCATCGTAAATCCAAGGCTGCATGGGTAAGCTCCACCTGCACTGCCTGCCTGACATTACCCGCCATGTACACCGAGGTGGGACCTCCTTAATAAAAAATAAAACCCTAACCTCGCTTTGTTTCACGCCTCACACATCCGACTTCCACCGCCACCGCCTCCTCCCTGGCTCCCAAATCCCTAATCCTCGGCTTCCTCCTCCCACCTGAGATATCTTCCTCACTTCCTCCTCCCACCAGATCTTCTCCTGCTTCCGGCCCGGGCCAGCCTCCTCCTCTGGCTCCATGGCCTCCCTCACACGCCTCCCGATCCGCCGCCTTCCCTGCCTCAGCCCTCCTCAGCCTTCTCACATGCCTCCCGCCACACCTCTCCCTGGGCCATGGCCCCAAATTGCCTATCCCTTCCCCCACAAAGGCCGATTTGTTATGTAGATATGTTAAACTTTACTACTTGGATTAGATCTAGTACTTATACTACAGCCTACATATTTGTGTTAGTCTTGTGTTACATATTTGTGTTAATACTTATACTACATGCCTACATACTTGATTAGATCCCGCCCCTACTTATCATTCATGCTCTCAAGAATATGTGTTAGTGTTTGTGATTTAATGTCATTGTAAATTTAATGTCATTGTAAATTTTTTTGATTTGTGTTCTATTGATGTGTGAATTAAAATGAACTTGATGTGTGTATTATTTATGTGTGATGAGTATGTTCGCGCGATAGGTACCACTCGCATAATGCATTGTTCATGGTAAACGGTATGCTCATGCGGCGACGGATATGGATTCTTCTTCACCCGTCATTCTTCACGGGTATATCCGTGAAAAAATAAGAGTCACAGATATAGATATAAACAAGCATTATCCGTACCCGTCACACCTGATTACTATCCTAGTCAGATTCCTCTTACTTGAAAGGAGAGGGGAGGAAAGCGTTGCAGCTCGGCTCGTACCCCTTTTCCGTTTCTTCTCGCCGCCGTCTCGAGTCTCGATCCACCAGAAAAAAAGAAAGTAAGAAAAAAAATCCCTCGACCCTCGAACCGGCGGCGGCGACCATGGGGCAGGGCACACCGGGCGGCATGGGCAAGCAGGGCGGCGCCCCTGGCGACCGCAAGCCTGGCGGCGACGACGACAAGAAGGACCGCAAGTTTGAGCTGCCCACCGCGCCCTCCCACGTCAGCCGCAAGCAGCGCAAGCAGAAGGGCCCCGAGGCGGCCGCACGCCTCCCCACCATCGCGCCGCTCTCCAAGTGCCGCCTCCGCCTCCTCAAGCTCGAGCGCGTCAAGGACTACCTCCTCATGGAGGAGGAGTTCGTCGCGTCGCAAGAGCGCCTCCGCCCCACCGAGGAAAAGACCGAGGAGGATCGATCCAAGGTCGACGACCTCCGCGGCACCCCCATGAGCGTCGGATCCCTTGAGGAGATCATCGACGAGAGCCACGCCATCGTCTCCTCCTCCGTCGGTCCCGAGTACTACGTCAGCATCCTCTCCTTCGTCGACAAGGACCAGCTCGAGCCCGGTTGCTCCATCCTCATGCACAACAAGGTACCCATCTCTGCGCGCACGCCACGGATCCGTTTGAGTTAGGACTTATGTCTTTCGATCTAGTATCCAGTGGTGAGGGAATGGCTGGATTTTTAGAGGAATTTATCCATCCTTGGCCCAATCCAATTGAAGTGTGTTCAGTGTAGGGTCTCTTAGGAGAGTTGGGGATTTGTGTAGACGAAAGGGGCAGAGAGATTGGAATCAGGGGAATTGGGATAATTGACCATTTGCCACTCTATAGAGTGGCACTTGATGATTTGCAAATGATCAATTATCCCAGGGGAATTTGGTAAAAATTTGCCTCTAATTCGAAGTGACCCAAATTTAGTACGAACCCAAATTAAGTGAACCGTAAAAGTGAGATTATAAGCGTTAAGCGTACTACCACCCCAGGGATTGGGGATCTGATGGTTTATATAGCGGAACAAGTAATTTAGTAGAGTATTGAGTTTTATTGTGGAACTGCTGAGTAGGGGTGCAATCGGAGCGGATACGAACGGATATCGCTCATCCTATATCCTATGTCGATTTTTTTATCGAGTCCGAGTCGCATACCTGGATAGTGTTGATACCATTTTTTTCACCCGTATTCGCTCCATGAGCCTTCTACGATCGAATCGGAAAGAAATTATCTGCTTTTTTTGCACCCCTATAGGACATTAGACAATAGAGATGTAATCAAAGAGAACATAGAGAGATTAATCACTGAGATGTCGAAGGAAAAACACTCAGTATCCTCTACTTGCTCAGTTGCAGCAACCCACTTATTTGTTATCCTGTTCCTTAGTGAAGTCACAAATGCACTTTCCTCATATCACCGACATACACGACCGGATATCGCCATCCCTATATCTTATTCCGCATTTTTTTCACGGAGTCGAGCCTGACACGATAGTGACGGACACTCATTTATCGTTGTTCCCCAGCGCGCGCCCTAGGCCGACTAGACGATTTATCCAAATTTCAAAGTGGCCGCCTCAGCCCCGCCTAGGTCTCGCTTAGGTGGCGATTAGGCGCCGGATCCGCCACGCCTGATTAGCGCCTTAGGGAACATTGCCATTTATCCCTTCGCTGCCTTGCAAACCTTTGGCTTGGCCGACGGAATTATCCACTCGCTTGCACCCCTCACCGTAAGTGTAGCCTAATATTAGTTTTTCGCGATTTGTGTGACACCAGACTGCATAAAGTTTAAGGTTAGACGTTTTGTCGCCGACACGAGATCGGTGTAAACTTGTGGCACCTCCTGTTAGACGCCACAACCGCCAAGGGTGCGAAGGGGACCTCAACGAGAATCACACACCAAATGGGTCGTGTAAATGTATTGCATATGGGTGGTAGAAGTTACGATTGGCCTCCCCTCTCCCATTTACATAGAGCCTATACTCTCCCATTTACATAGAGCCTATTTATAGAGCGGGAGGGGTAGGTATGCAAAGTTACATCGCTGTCTCTTGGTACCTAGTTCATCCTAGGGGTACTTTTGTCCGTTTCGCCAAGCGGGTCCCGCCACCTTCAAGAGAGTCCCCGATGTGTCGATCTCATGAGGTTGGCCCCTGACCTGTTGGGGTTAGTCTCCTGACCTCGTCCGGAGTGGGTTTGCCGATGTGTCGCACTCTACGAGGTTGGCCCTTGCACCCTGCTGGGTTGGTCTCCGGACCTCGTCCGGAGTGGGTTTGCCAATGTGTCGTACCTCGGCGAGGTTGGCCCCTGACCGTCTCGGGGTCGGTCCCCGATCTCGTCTGGGTTGATCTGTCCGGGCGTAATGCCTTTGCGAGGTTACTGTCGGCTCGACGAGCGCAGGACCCTCCTCCAACACGCTTATTTTTCAAATCCAGGAGAACTAATTGTAGCAAAGTACTATATAACTAAGGATCAACTATGGCATTTTGATATTCCAAATCCATACATCTTACTGTTCAAACTTGTTTTTCCGGCAATCATTAAGTGTGATGGACCCGACGGTTGTCAATGCATGTGTAGGGGCATAATCAATTCTGGGGTGCAGAAAAACCTTCTATTCCTAGTTTTCTACGATGTGTTTGCATACAATTACTTTGTTGTTTATCTCTTAGGGTCGATATTGCATTAGGTATCTGGGTAGCCATACAGAAGGGTGTGCTATTCTTCAACGGTTCAACCATAAAACATTAAATTACTCTAATTTCCTTCGAAGGCAGTTAGGCACTCAGAAAATTATCCTATACTCTTCCCACATATGCTCGATTATTCTCATTGGATAGTTCCAAAAAAAAAAACAATTATCATTTTCTTGTGCTGGCATGAGTGGCTCAATTGTACTG
Source organism: Phyllostachys edulis (assembly GCA_036346405.1). Taxonomy (NCBI): domain Eukaryota; kingdom Viridiplantae; phylum Streptophyta; class Magnoliopsida; order Poales; family Poaceae; genus Phyllostachys; species Phyllostachys edulis. The sequence goes on along the minus strand of JAYEVD010000297.1, from coordinate 99,471 downwards.
CTTTGCAACTAGTAAGAAGATACTCAAGTTAGCTCATTCACTGAAATCCTTTTTTCCAGGTTCTGTCCGTGGTTGGAATTTTGCAAGATGAAGTTGATCCTATGGTATCTGTGATGAAAGTTGAGAAAGCTCCCTTGGAATCTTATGCTGACATTGGTGGGTTAGATGCTCAGATTCAAGAAATCAAAGAGGCAGTTGAGCTTCCGTTGACCCATCCTGAGCTATATGAAGACATTGGAATTAGGCCACCCAAGGGAGTCATATTATACGGAGAACCTGGAACAGGGAAAACTCTGCTTGCCAAGGTTAGTGTTCTGTTTTACATATTGGGCTTCAATATATTGCTTATTTTCTTATAGGAATAGGAGTATTGCAGGCTTCAGTCCTCCTTATTTCTGCCTTGCTCCAATAATTGCCCAAATACTATACTAGCCAAATAACACTTACTTGAGTGGTAATGTATGACCTGTGATTACTTGCAATTGTTATTCCAGGCTGTTGCTAACTCCACATCCGCAACTTTCTTACGTGTTGTTGGGAGTGAACTTATTCAAAAGTACCTCGGAGATGGTCCCAAACTAGTCAGAGAATTGTTCAGAGTAGCAGATGAGCTTTCTCCCTCAATAGTCTTTATTGATGAGATTGATGCGGTTGGAACAAAGAGGTATGATGCTCATTCAGGAGGGAGCGTGAGATTCAGCGAACTATGTTGGAGCTGCTGAATCAGCTGGATGGTTTTGACTCGTGGGGATGTTAAAGTTATTCTAGCAACAAATCGCATTGACAGTCTTGACCCAGCCTTGCTTCGCCCGCCGAATAGACCGAAGATAGAATTTCCTCTGCCAGACATTAAAACTAGGCGACGATCTTCCAGGTACTTTTCCATCAGTAAATGTTAAACTTCACATGTCTGGATGCAAAGTTCCTTTGGTTTTCATGAACATTGTAAATCGTGCAGATACACACGTCCAAGATGACATTGGCAGATGATGTGAACCTGGAGGAGTTTGTCATGACTAAGGATGAGTTTTCCGGTGCTGATATCAAAGCTATATGTACTGAATCTGGTTTGCTTGCTTTGAGAGAGCGTAGAATGAAGGTAAGACTGGACTTTTAATCTCTAGTTCAAGTGATTTAACCTTTTTGGGGGAGTTCAATGAGGCCGATCTCTCATTTTGTATGAATGGAAATTGTTGATTTTGGGAATATTGTTGTATCCGTGAGGATCCCACGCCTTTATTTATAGTCTTAAAGTAGAGTCCAACTTAAATACAATTCGTTATTTTGAACAAACACGAACTCTCTAACATAAATGCTTGTTAGGGACCTTAGGCTTAGACCATGCTGTTTACAAACTGGTAGTGGCAGGGATGGATTTTAACTTTTACATATGAATATATGATAGAAAAGCGTGTGGTTTTTTTTGTTGCATACTTGCATATTGCCTAGTGTTTCATCATGCCATGCACTCCTAAACTGGCGACAGATCAACATGTTGAGCTGATGATAGACTAGGAGGGGGAAGCCAAGTGGCAGTATTGATCTAACAACGAGCTCCTTTCCTAATTCTCAGCTCACGCTGTTCCTTTCTATGTACTAATATGTTGGTTTCCAGTACTAGAGTTTCATGTTCATCCACAGGGTCATTAAGTTTGCAATGTACTTATCATGACATATGTCGGGACTTGCTATTAATTACATGGTTTTTACTAAAAATTCTTATGGTGATGTGGTGTTTGCTGATTCCCCCTAGGTGACGCACGCGGACTTCAAGAAGGCAAAGGAGAAGGTGATGTTCAAGAAGAAGGAAGGTGTGCCGGAGGGGCTCTACATGTGATGAAAATTGTTCAGTGATCTTCGGTGCCAGAACAGCCTCGTAGACAGTAGTGATATATATGTGATTTGTCATGGGCTGTGTTGTTGCCTTGGTTTGGAAAATAGGCGAAAAAATGTTTGCAACTTTGTATTGGTTTGAGTGGTTGGATAGTATGTATTACCACCTTGTGTTGATGACTTTGGTCATGGACCGCGGCAGGCAGGTGTGACCTCGCCGTGGGCGGGGACGACGCTAGCCGCGCCAGTGGGATCTTGTGGATCGTGCATTCGTGCGTGCGTGGACACAGCGGCAGGTAGGTTGAGGAGGAATTTTTATGGTCATTATCTCCCTGCATACTCAAGTTACAGGAATCATTTCAAACCAGCGTCTCTCTCTTCAACGTCAACATTGAATGTAACAGCGCTTGATACAGATTGTTGTTACTCGTATTTTGGCATGAAGCCTTTTCTGATACAGATGGCATGACTCCTCTTCATCTTGCACACTATTCATGCCTCGCCAAGTTCAATTGAGGTAAGGAGATGCCGCTTTGACGAATCAGTCACTGCCACTCCAGCTATCCTCACCGTCAATGTCGTGGTTGTCCGCATGAGCCTGTTTTACGATGAACAATCGGAATAGAGTCACAGATGGACTTGATTTGTTTTGCTCGAGTAGGAAACGGAGTTGAGCTCGGTGTTACCCGACGAATGTGATCAGCCATCTGCAAAATGGTCGCCACCTTTGAGTTCCTAGGACCAACCAACACATTTGAGCCCCTTCCGAGGACCGGCTTCAGTTTGAAAGACTGAACCAAATATGATAACTTTGTCAGAATAATCTAAATGCACCGTGCTAGATGCATAAATAGCAGTATGATACAGATTGCCATTACAAGTGTATTACCCTGTCCTTTATCTGTTCTAGTAATATAATCCTTTCGCCCGAAAGCTTTCTTGAAGGATAGATCAAACCTGGAGTCGATCTTAGCTGCAAACATCAGATATACCTTATGTGGTTCATGAACAGATCTTCCTACAGTCTCAGAAAGAAAAACAGGAATAGACAAATAAGAAAGCATACCATGCTTCTATCATGAGATCCAACCTCAAGTAGAGAATATTTAGGGCTTGGCACTGAAGGAGGGGACGTTTTTCTTAGCTGTTCTACTGCAGAAAAGAAGGCACTTTCTTCACGCACATTACTACTGGGCTCTTCGTTACTTTGACATGCTGGTGAAATCTGCACACAAACCTGGTCACCATTGCTAAGTTTGTTTTCCTCTGAATCTAGCAACATACTGCCGTGCGCAGCTGAAATCTTTGTCGCCTTCAGATTGAAATCTTTGTTCTCTCCCTTTACTAGTTCGGACCGAACCTCATCTAGATGTACTGTAAGCTCTGGGAACTTCGTGGTCTTAAAATTTTTACCTTCTGAAGGCCGGACATGATCTTTTCTGAACGATTCTCCCTGACTAATTTCTTCAGACTCCTTATCAAGAAATGAATTTCTGTAGACTCCATCTGTGTGGGAGATATCAGCATTAGCATTCTCATTAGAAACTACTGCCTGTGTCATTTCCGTCTGTGAAGTCCAGCTGCTGTGCTGACTACTTGCCTGAATCATTTCAGTCTGCTGCGTTCTGACTGGTTCCAAAGAGTTTCTCTTAGCTGCACGGTTTATCGCTGGTGATTTTGGCCTAAGTGTTGTAAGTTTAGGAGATGCAATTCCAGATCCTGTGTTAACCTTGACTGATAGCCACTGCATCGGAGGGATAGGTGGAAGTGGCGGTATTGTGACATCCTTAGTATATTCAGAACAGCCATTTCCAGACAGCACAGTAGCTGGTTCATGCGGTGCCTCAGCAAGCATACATGTTGAACTTCGCACGCTCGGTAACAACAAATATCTCGTATCTGGAGTAGATGTGGAATCTCCACATTTTTCAGTACTTGTGTTGCTGCTGCACAGATTTGGAATGGAAGAGCCATTCGGTTCCTGATGTATCATAGGCTGATGCAACCCTTGTAATTCTTCACATACTGATGCATCGTAAGATGGACCTATGGTGCTTTGCAATTGCAGCCTAGTAGTTTTAGGGTGTAAACAACACTGCTCATTCTCTGGCACGGAGGTATCACTGCTGAATACTGGATTAGTAACCAATATAGGCAGACAAGTTTCTTTTGGGATGGTTTCAGGGCTGCAATTGACGACGCTGTCACTTGCATCTTCATCCATGCTATCGGGAGAACATGCTTCACAAGGTTCGTCAGATTGCTCTGATGTGCCAGGCCAGGAGACGATAGCAGCATCTGAAATCACCTGCTCCTGTATGTACTTGGCGCTTTTGCCATCCAATGCGACTTCATCTAGATCAGGCACTTCTTCAGAAGGTACTGTATTACGAGAATTCTCGGTTGCCTTGTCAGAAGCTTTCATGGTGTGCACAGGCCTATCCGTCGGATGGCGATCGAGAGCGTCCGGAGATGAAGGCACATCACTTGCACGTGCAAGTGCAAGCAGTTCCTCTCTGAAACTTGGAGAGGCTGCAACTAGCGAGCACGAGTTGCCATTCCTCCCAAGGCCATCTCCATCAGTAGGAGAGTCTTGTACAGTATCAATAGGAGCAGCAGCTTGAGCAGGCTGACGCTCGCAAGAATCGTGGCCGTGTCGATCTAAATCTGAAGGAACTTTCTCCATGGCACTCCCTTCTTCCTTGGTTTCATCGACAAGGTTAGACTGGGATATCTCAAGGCACTTGGCATCATAATCCTCACTGTCTTGTTCAAAGTCATAGGATTCATTGTCTCGAATGGCGTAGTATTTCAGCCCAAGTAGCTTCTTAGCCATGTTCCGGAAGGAATCCGTCAATGGATCGTGCTTCTTGACGAAGAGCTTCCTCGGAAAGCTGCTGACTCTTGAGGTGATGAACTCAACGCCACCTTTATACCTCGACCTCTTACTCACGCCCATCTTGTAGGAAACTTCTTCTGTAGTGTTGGAATTATCCTTAGCCTTCTTGGTGCCAGCAACAAGAGTTCCATTTGATGTAACATGACTGACAAATCCATTAGAAGTATCGCGAGGCGCTTCTTCTGTTATCTCATGCTCAGGAGTACGACCATCTGGAGAGAGCCATGCTTCGAAAGAACTAGTCCTCTCGAGGTCACAGGTTTTCTCCTCATTGACTGAAGCAGCACCTACTACTGTAATGTCTGTCACTTGGATGTTTGATTCAGGTGAATCAGTGGAAGATGTGTTTGCTTCAGAGTGATGTATAGCAGAGGATTTCTCCGCTGACGAATCCTCCTTGTGAAAGTTATGTGTTTGAGGCTTCATGCTTCGGAAGACGGATCCACTAGTCTGTCGATATTTCAGTTGTCGGAACATCGAAAGGAATCCATCAGAAGCTTTATCAGATGCATCTGTTTCGGATCTGTAGGAGAGTAAAAGGAGCAAGATTGGATGATAATAAACACTGGAAAAAAATAGCTTTGAGAAAAATTAGGGAGAAAGAAGTGTTACTTGGAGTATGTGTGGGCTCCCTTTGGAGGCTTGGAGTTCTCTGAACTCTGAAAGTTAGGTCTGATTTCCTGCCAGAAAAGGAAGTTGTTGTTTCAATGTTTATATCTTGTGTATAATCAAACGTGCAATGCATTCCAATTTACGAGTAGGCAAAGGGGTAAATCCTTGAAAAACCTAGTCAAAATCTGTACAAGTTTGGCACAAAAAGTCTGAAGACGACGTTTTTGTCTTGTAGCATTTCTTGGATGAACAAAATCACCGCTTTCTTGGGCTAAAACTAATCTCCTTGTGTTCATTAGTAACTTGGAATTAGATTTCGAAATTCAGCAAAGATGATGAAACCGAACAGGGTACTACTAGTAAGTCGCAGAGTCCGAACTCTGAAAATGTATGGAACTCCGTGCTTATTATACCAATATTTTTGGAGATATTTCTGGCGCTCGCTGAATGCCTCCCTGAAGCTTGGCAGAGTCAGTCCTAAAGGAGGAGGGGTTCGTGTATCTCTTCGAGCACGCTCCCTCGCCACCAGCATCATATCTACACAAAATAGTCACACAGTCCAAATTGTCGAACAGAGCAAAATTAGGAGAGCATTTTCAAGCAGCGCAGTTGCATATCATACTTGTCAAGCGTGGACAGTTTCGGAGGTCCGCGACATCGCTTGATATACTCCCCGATGATGCGAGGTGTGCTTCCTCCTGCCACAATCCCATGGCTCACCTTCAGATTTGCGCGCCAATCGACACGGCCTGCAAAACAGCAGCACAGCTTCCTTTCAGTCAGGCTGAATTTGAGAAACTGCGATCACGGGATGACAGGCTTAATCTCTGCAATCATCGGATGGGTGCGTGCGTACCCATGTTGGAAGCAACGTAGAGACAGTGTTCTTTCTGACATAAATCCTTCTCGATGAGCGGTATCTCCGCCTCGAGCTGCTGCACCCGGAGCGTGAGGTCGTGCCCTCGCGCAGACGCGGCCATCACATGGTCGTGCAGGTCATGGAATACCTCTGCAGCAAGCCTGAAGAGTGCAGTAGCGCACATGTACACAGAAACGGATCAGAGGAATCGGTAGAGAGAAAATGCAGCCGCAAGCTGGACGGAGGGACGTCGTACTGTGCGAGATCCCCGAGCTGGCGGAGGATGCCGACGAAGCCGGCCATGGCGACGCCCTCGAGGATGGCCTCGGGGTCATTGCGGGCGGCCGTGTGGTAGAGCTCGCGGCTGCCGAGGCAGTACTCGCTGCTGACCTTGTACCTCGAGAGCGGCGGCATCAGGACTCGATCAGTCGGTTCTTGATTTGATGGCCGGCCGGCTAGCACTAGTGCCGCAAAACGCACTTCAATTCCTCCAGGCAGGTGCTCATCTGCTCCCAATTAAGATGGCTCGACTATCGATCAGACAACGGTACGCACCTGCTGTATCTGTAGGCTGCAGCTATAAAGATCGATCCTGCTCCTGCCTGCCTTTTGCATTGCCTCCGGCTCCATGAAGCCGGCCTTTCAATTTAAAGGGCGGTGTGGCCATTCGTGCCCTTGCACGTAAGGACACTGCACTGAACCTGACAAGATTGCCTTTGGGAGATCTGTAAAGAAAAAGAAGAAGAAGAGGGACGACAAAGTGTGTGTGAGAAGGAGAGTCGCCGTACGTACTTGCTGCTACCTGCGTACGTATATAGCAGTAACAGCGTTAGTAAGTTATTTTTCCCCCCGTTCCTCTCTCGTTGTCCTCCCTCTGCTAGTGGGCCCCACTGGGACGGGAAAAGGGGCCCACCGTGCGGAGTAGTTGATACCGTTCCGTTGAGCTGTTAGTATGTACTATGCCCGTACGTACTATGTCAGCCTGTATATCAACATGCAGCATCTTAATTTGCAACTTGCTGATGATATCGTCTATCCATGTCTAGGCACGCTACACTCGAACCTATAATTCTACATTTAGTGTACTTGTATAAAAATATAGCATATATCGAGTATAATCCTTATAAAAAGCAAAAGCTACTTCATATCATAGTTACCGGATTTGTTATATAACCTTATAAGTCGAACTCAAACCGATTTAGAGTACGGTTCGTGTTCGTAATAAAAATTAGAGAATATATATATGCGTGTAACAATCAGAAGCTTAATTTACCCATGCATATGCATGTAGTAGGTCACATGACTAGCCCACCATTACATGACAAGATCTCTCACAAAGTGACAAGAGACGAAGAGAATAATGCTCTTGTGATTTGCCAAGCTAGTTAGCCACTGGACAAGATATATAGGACAGCAGGCTGCATACATACTTGTGAGCACAGCTAGCACGTACATACATACAATAGCGGATCCAGAATTTTTAGGATAAATGTTCGACTTCTAACTAGGTTGTCCAAATATACCGATATCAATACACCGATACCGTGAGATGTCATTTCCTCCAAAACACCGATACGTGACACACACACACACACACACACACACACACACACACACACACACACACACACACATATATATATATATATATATATATATATATATATATATATATATATATATATATATATATATACAAAAAAATATAGAAATTAATGATTTCATATGAGAAATTAGGCGATATAAGACAATCATAATGGCATGAATTAAATAACAAATTATAGATATCAATGATAGTTGAGGAGGTGGAAACTAAGAATAGAGCTACAAGCTTCTTATTTTGTCGAAGTTATGTTGTTGTTACATGTACATGACCAAAACTTGTGCTTGGTGCTTGACCGTTGTTGTTTTATCTATTTTCCTGTTTCGAGCTGTACCAGCTATACCGCTAAATCTTATTTTCTTCCTCTAATAGTGATCGGTAGATGCCATGTCTTCTTTTTCAAAAAAAAAACTTGTGCTTGGTTTTGGTCATTGTTGTTTTCTCATTTTTTTTCTATTCCAGGTGATAGCAGCTAGACTGCTAAAACTTATTTTTCTTCTTCTAATAGTGATCGATAGAGCTTCTACTTTCTTTTTCAATTTTTTTTGACAGATGCATACCTTGTTGATTCTGCTCTTTTTTGCTTTTTTTCCCATCGGCAAGAACCCTATCTAAAAATATTCCTTCAATAAAGCAAAAATTAGCATGTAAACATATGTAACAAGGGCCCAACTATTTGTTCATTGCCCAAGAAAAATATTGTATTTTTGTACAACATCCATTGGAAAGAACCAATAAAGCAGATGAAGAAGCTTAGACTCTAGAAAGAACCGAGCCGAGCGGAGTAGAGCTAGGGAGAAGAAGTAGAGTGCGCAGAACACACCTAGATCTGGAGAGAGGATGATGACGCGAGCCGGATATATCGCTTCTTCCTTCCGCCACACTCCCTTCCTGGCCATCGTGATTGCTCCTTGGTGCTGTCCACTCCCTTCTTCCCTGTTTGTCACGCTATCAGCCACTTGCTAGTGTCGCATCTCTTGCTCACATGTGATCTTGTTCAGACGCCGCTTCATACTTGCCGCTTCCGCTGTCTTCTTGAGTTGTCGTAAGCCACCTACCGTCAACACTTTCACCCCCACACAAACAACCACAGGATGAGAGAGAGAATAGAGGTTAGGGTTTGGTGGCTAAAGTAGGAAGGAAAATGAGCCTAATGTGTTACATGGGAAGCGTGAGCTAAATTCATTTGCGAACACAAATATATAGTTTTGACCTAACTAATAACATATACATCTAATATACCTCTTATATACCAGATATTTTGAAGAAAAAATGGGTGTTCGACTGAACACCCATGACCTCGTGAGGGTTTGCCCATGCATATATACGGAGATTAGATATATAGATGAACCAACAAGTTAATTCCTGGGTACAATAATCCTTGTCCTCTATTGCTACTGCATCTGCATGCGAAAACTAAGCAATCAATCATGTATCTAGTGTACCATCTCCTAACCTTCAAATCTACTCATGCATGCATGCATGGGCACGCAATATCCTTCTATATAAAAGGAGGCTCACTTGAAGCCCAGCCAGGGTGGCCACATAGTTGTTTTTTTATAAGTCGTCGGATTCAGTTCGCCTGCGTCCGCGTCCGTCCGATGGGGTCCTCGCTTGCTCGGTGCGCTGGCTCAGCTCACGACGTGTGCCCACGTCATGGCGGTCCTCCGTCTTCCCAGCAGGCCTCTTGTAACACCCTGATTTTCAGAGCCTTTTTGAAAATTCTCAAAATAAAAAGAACTATTTGGTTTTGATGAGAATTCAAATCTTAACCTGAGAATTTCAGAATTTGAAGCGTTTAAAATGATTAAACTAAACTTCAACTAATCTAAAGCTTGATTCTCTTGGTTTTGCTCTAGCCCTCTGGAGCTATCTTCCCTTTTTATTTGGGTATTCTCTAAGTCTAGACCTCTTTTCTGTTCAGACCCTCTGTGTGTCCAGACCTTCCCATTTGGTTTGGATCATTTTGGATCTCTTTGTTGGTTTGAATCTCTTTGGTTTAGACCTCCTTCCTGTCCAGACTTCTTCTAAGTCTAGACCCCCTTGTTGCCTGGGCACTCTCTTATGCCTAGACCTCTTTTCAGTTGGGACCTCCTTGTATTTCATTGGATCTCTTATGTGCCTTCGAACCTTCTGTGTTCACTCGAACCCCCTTGGCACTCCCCCCTTGGCCGCCAGGATCTCTTTTGGGACCATCGTGACCGCCAAGACCTCCTCTGATCTCCTCTTAACTAACGAGGTCACCTTTGAGTTATCCTCGATCAATAAATCTAAGTCGGACCACTTTCTCGTGGATCCTCCACCGTAATCCTTTTCCTTTGAAATCCTTCGCCCGATCTCCCTTTGGAGATCTTAGCCCACCCGACCTCCTCCTTTTGATCCGAACGTCAAGACCTCCTTCAAGGGTCTTGACCAACAGATCTTCTCGATCGGACTTTGTCCTTTGATCTCCTCCGCTCGCACCTCCCATGCGTGTATCTCGAACCATTCGGGAACTCTTTGTTCTAATCTTAATCATCGACCTCCTTCGCCTTGATCTTAATCGTTAAAGCTCTTTTGATTTCATCCCATTGCTGAGACCTCCCATGAGTTGATCTCACTCACGAGAACCTCCTGCACCAAACTTGACCGTTAAGGTTTTCCTTTGGGATCTTAGCCGTCAGACCACCTCCGGTCATACCGCTTTTGTAAGTCCGGTACTACCGCTACCGACAATTTCACTTCAACCCTTTGAACCCCTTTTGTCCTTCAGACCTCTTTGTGTTCTCTAGGACCTCCTTATGTTCACTGGACCTCTCATGGTTCGGACCTCACCTGGTGGATCTAGCGGTTCAGACCTCTTACGTGTTAGATCTCGTGGTCCAGACCTCATGCTTGTCAAATCTAACAGCTTTTGATCTTATCTTTGATAGATCCGAGGGCTCCAATTCTTCCTGCTGCCTTTGCCTCCGCGGACCTCCTCCCTTTGTTGATCATGACCAATGGGATCTCCTTGTGAGGTCCTAGCCATCGATCTCCACCTTTCTATTTGATCTTGACCGTTGGACATCCTTCCTGAGATCTAACATCGGGACCTTCCCTTTCACGTGATTATGACTTTCGACCTCCCCGAGTAGGTCTTTGGACCTCCTGTCCCACAGACCTCCTCATTGTTGTGTCTTTGGACCTCCCTGTCCTCTGACCTTGTCCTAACCGTCCGACCTCCACTATTTGTATTAGGACCCCCGTCTGTGACCTCCTTATAAGTTCCTCGACCTCCTTGTCCTTTGGGCTTAGGACTTCCTAAGCCTAAGGGACCTTCTAAGTCTTTCAAACCTCCTCAAAGACCTCTCTTGGGTCAAGACCTCCCTCTTTGACCCGATGTTTCTAAGTTGTCCTATTTCCCCACTTGCCGACTTTGCCATCCTCATCTTCCTTTGCCACCTTAGTACTTTGTGCTTTTAATACAAGTCTTGTTGCATTAAATGCAGCTACATACGTGGCTGGTTACTCTGAATGTGGTCACTAAGTGGCACCATTGCTATCTTTCCTTGTCTTCACCCCTAACAAAGATACATTGTCCTCTTCTTTTGTCCTTCACCATTTTGGTAGTGGCACTCGCCTCCACTCACCTACCTTTGACCCATTTGTCATGTCATCCTGGACACGTATACATCTAATAATTCCTTCACCACTTTGGCTATATTTAGCCAGGGAGCCTCTTCTCCTCACCTTTTACGCATTTGGCTCATCTGGCTCTTGCTCAGTGGCTTTGTGGTGAAGCTCCACTGCCAAGACCTCCGCCAAGGGCCTCTTTTGCCGAAGTTTTCACCGTTGAAAACTTCATTGGAGCTTGGGCGCCAGCCTCAGCTGCCTCTGGTTCCACGACCTCCCCTTCAACTGTTATCTTTTGCTCATCCCTGGTAAGTTTCTTTGCAGTCTTGCTCGTTTTGCTCTTGTCGCCACAATAATCGGTTGTGCCCTTTCCAGACCCCTCTCTTGGATTTCTTCCGGATCTCTGTGGCTTTTATGTGAGGAACTCCTCTCGATCTCTCGCACACAGAGAGCATCTCTGAGACCTTCTCGGCCATGTGCAAGGATCACCTTCGAGTGGCCTCTGCTTCTTTTGTCCAAGATCACTCTTTTTGGGGTCTTTGCTAAGGACCCTCTCCTCCCAGATAGCGTGGACTTCTCCTAGGAGCCTAATCTTAATATAAGAACTCTTCCGTTGGTTGAGCTTTGGGGTTCCTCTAGGGTTCTTTTGGTTCTTTGCTTGAGTCTCTGTTGGTTCTTTATTTGGAGCTTGGTTTGAATATGTTCTTTTGACCGTGTAGATCTTGACGTTTCCAGAGAGCCAGAACTGTGAGAAAGAGTAGATTCTTAAGCTGTCAAACAAGAGGCAAGTTACACTTTTGATCATATTGCACCCAATATCTCAAATTATTTATGTTCTGTTTCAATGTATACTGTATGCCTATTTCTACCAAGTTATTTCAATACCTATTTTAAATTCATAGCTATGCCTACTTCCTTTGTATGGCCACTATTGACCTTGGACTGAACATGTTGTCACCATTAAATCAAACTTGGTTAATGCAATAGTGTGAGCCAAGATCATTTGAAAAACCATATGCTTAGTCTTGCTTAGACCAAAAGTATTTGATTTGGGGAAATCTTTATCAACATGACCAACTACTGTTTTAAATGTTTTCACCATGATATTGGGTTGTCATGGCAGTACAAAAGTGTTGCTGGGTAAGCAAGGAAAAGGAAAATGGATTTGGACTTGGGCGAAATGGTTGGCTTAGGTCGGTGCAAGGTTTGTGCACGGACTCTATCCTGGTTAAGGTGGGGTCCGAGGGCTTGTGGTGGTCGCCTAAGTCAATTGAGGACCGGCCTTTGAGCGCCCTTTGCTAGGCCTATAATGGGCTATGCCAAATCGTACAACCACATGTCTCTAGTGTGGGCGTGGGACTGGCCGACTAATTTGAGAATTCTACCACAGCTTGTTCCATTGGATGTGTGGGAGGTCTTTCACGACCAATGGTCTTTTATAACTTCTTCGCTCTTTGGAGCAAGAGGGGGTTTCACGGGGTTTCTATCCATAGGAAAGTGAAAGCTTAGCAAGGGAGAGCTGTGGTGGAACAATGCTTTGTAAAAGCCTTATCATGAACTCTAGACCTTTTACCTTCGGTAGTGAGAGGTGGCACCCGTGCATGCCAAACAAACTAGAGGAATCATGTCATGTGGGTAAAGTGTACAACCTCTGCAGAGTTAAATCTATTCGAATAGCTGTGTCCGCGGTCAAGGACGTGCTGGTAAAGACCACTCAAAGTTAGACCTGATTTGGTTTTCAAAAGGTTTGTTGAACTGATTTTGGGATTTCTATCCCATGGGTTTTGGGCGGGGAGCCTTGTGACAGGAGGGTATCCTTCACCACTTGTGATGAATGAATATCCAACTGAAAATAGATTTACTAAATAAATTTTATTTATTGTATGATGCTTTGGAACTTAATACTGGTAATTGAAAATAAACATGGCTTTATGCAAATCAACCATATTAAGCCTTCCTTTATGATATCCATTTATGCATGTTATTTCTATTATCTAATGGGTGTAACTTGCGAGCACGGTTGTTATGCTCACTCTTGCTTGCTGCTGTCTTTTAGCAGGAAATGGAAGCTTCAGGGTGATCTGTTCTGTGGACCAAGTGGTCCTGATCGACTAGGATTGCGCCCTCCAGCCGATTGCCTGTGGTGTATCGGGTGGCTCATGTGTTTATCTTTTATTATGTTTTGCCTGCTGGCTTGTAAGCTCTCTTGTAATTAACTCCTTTGATATTAATGAAGCTTGTGTTGTTGCAATGTTACCCGTCATTGCTCTTTGGAAGAGCTAGCCATGATCCTTGGGACTAGCTCAGTTCACATATAGGACCTTGGAGAGATCCCAGACCTCCCCGACCACCCTCAAGTCCGGGTCGCGAAAGTCTATGGTGGTGCTCCTCGGTTCCTAGACCTCCTCCGGGTTCGCCCTCGACCTCTGGTGGTCTCTTTGGACCTCCCTGGGAGGTCTTAGGACTGTCCGAGAGGTTCTTTTGACCTCTGGGAGGTCCTGATGGACTTTCCAGAGTTCTTGAGGGCCTCTCGGGTGCCCTAGGGTTGGGTTGTTACACCTCTTCTCTTCTTCATCTTCTTATTGTGCTCCACGCATCTCTATTCCGCTTTTCCCGCTCCTCTCCCTTGCCTCCCACGACGGCCGCGTCCTCCTCGCTCAGCCCTACTCCCCTCCTCCTTCGTCTTGTCTCCCTGTCCCTCCGCCTCCCTTCCACAAATTTCTTCTCACGGGCGCCATTGCTCCTCCTCCACCTCCGTCCCCTGCCTGCCGCCTCCTCCTGCCTCCTCCTCCCTTCCCTATTACTATGCCTCCCTTGCTTTTTTCCATGGGTGCCAGCGCTTCCTCACTGCCTCCTTCCCGCTGTGTGCTCCTCCTCCCGTTCCTCTGCCTCCCCTGCTGCCTCTCTCCCCTGCCCCTCTCCTGTCCCCCCCTCGGTTGCACATGTTTTTGGAGATGGTTTAGTTTATTTTGTGCGGCCAAGGGCTCCTCCTCCATGGATCTGTGTAGATTTTGTTTGCCCCAAATTTTTGCATTCGTGTTCGACTTTATTTTGGCTATGATGATGTTCTTCGGCTGTTTCCTTCCCTTCTGGGCTCCTCCTCCTTTTCCTACATTTTTTCAGGTTTCTTGTTTCATTATCAAGTAGAAATTGCTTTTTGAGTCCAATTACTTATTTCTCTGATTTTAAGTTTTTATTTTTTGTTCCATGGATGAGTGAGGGTTTGTTTGTCGGGTATGCTGCTTATTTTAGTTGAACCTTTTGCTTATCCTACCAACTAGAAATTCTTGCCAAAGCTTCGATGCCTCCAATATGTCGATGGTATCTTACTCTTTTTGGGAAAATAATATTGAGGTTACTAAAATTTGAAGTGGCCCTTTCTTTTTTTCAACAACTATGTCTCGATGAGAATAAATTTTCATAAATGTGATTTGATCCCCATTCATGTTAATGAGGAAGACATGAAACCTTTTGCTCAGCCTTTTGGGTTCAAAATTGGTTCGTTTCCTTTTAAGTACCTACGCGTCCCTTTGCATTACAGCAACCTTAGAAAAGAAGATTTGCAACCAGTGGTAGATAAAATCATTAAGAGAATTGCAAGTAGGCGTGCTAGATTACTTTCTTATGGTTGTAGGCTTGTACTTATTAGAGCTTGCTTAGCCAGCATCCCTATTTACTTGTTATCTGTGATTCAATCTCCTAAATGTGTTGTTGAACTTATCAATTCGCAAATGTCTCACTGTTTTTCGAATAATTATGAAGGGCATCATAAGAATCATCTTGCTAAGTGGGGCTTAGTTTGCCAGGAAAAAAGATTTTGGTGGCTTGGGTATTCCTAATATGAGGGACCTCTTAACTTGTGTTTTTTGCCTTCCTTGGTGCGGAGGTATAGTAGAGATGTTGATAAACTGTGGAAACAGATTATTGATTTTAAGTATAACACCATGAACCCTAATATTTTTCGATGACCTGTTGAACAAGCCTCACCTTTCTAGAAGGGTGTGTTATGGGCTGCTAAAGCTACTAAAATGGGTTATCAGCGGAGAATCGGGAAAGGGAATAAAATCAGATTTGGGGGGGGGGGGATCATTGGTTTGGGACTTCTAGCCTAGCTATTCAGTACTGCGACATTTATATGATAGTTGATGAAAAACATGCTACGATTGCTTATGTGTGGGATGGTACCAATTTAAAATTCACCTTTACGAGATGTTTGGCTGATAGACTTATGAATCTGGTTAGAAGTTTGTAATATTGTTGAATGTTTTATATAGCGGATGTTGTATCCTATTTTTTTAGGTGGTTTTGCTGTCTCCTTGTTTTGCGTGGGCACATGTCTCCACCATCTTTACTTATCAGGTTACTCTGTATTCCTTTTTTCCCCCCATCCAAATCATGTTCTTTCATTGTTTCTTATGTGTTTCTCTGCCGTCTGTTCTGATTCATCTCATTTGTTTTCTGTTAGGAGCCAAACCATAGCTAGGTCCGCGTCCCCTTCTCCTGCTTGGCGATCTCCGTCCTTTTTTATGATTTATTTTTCGATTTTGGGTTTTCCTTATGAGGTGCACAGGACGAGTTGCAGTGGCGAAATGGGAGCAGAGTCCTTCAAGGAGAAGATCAAGGAGAACCAGGAGATAGCATCAAAAGAGGCTCAATCAAATCTCGTGGTAAACATCGAATCCTCACTAAAGAAAATTTTATAACATGCGATACTAAAAAATAGGAGGTAGCATTTGCACAGAAAGGTTGTTGGGATAAGGAACAATTGACATGTGTCACATTACTACAAGCAACAAGCAATTAGGCTACTAGATCTAGAGAAACAATACAAAAGAATGTTGGGGCAGGTATATACCTTGAGGGCTCCATGAAACATTTTCATTAACTGAAGTGTTGATTTAGATATAAAACACTTCTCTTGCTGCAAATGCAAATAAACAACATAATCCCCTTAGTCATCTAATGCCTGCAATGACATGCCTCTTTAATATGTTTGCTAGAATAAATCCCACATTATCCTGCTCAGTAATTTGCCAAAAAACGTAGACTTAACCAAGGCAATTCACAAAAGGATTGTCGTGATCATAGTGTACAAGAATGTCTCTTACTTTCACCAAGATCTCATTTCTTTTTCTTATAAAAGAATGAATTCCAACATCATCAACAAATTGGGTGAACATGTCATCCGTTCTGTCAGGCGAAATAAACACCATACTCCTAAGGGTGTTGTCGATTCAGCTTGTACTTCGACAACATCTTGGAACTCAGTTAGCTTGGATGCCTCATTAGGAACAGCTTGAAAACATAACTGAATGATCAAGGCAACTAATTAGATAATATATAACGACACTATTTTTGAGGGAATCTTTAGATACAGCTTATGACATCCTTTTCTTCTCTACAAACAACAAAATCACCATGCACGATCCGTAAACAAGAAATTTGGAAAAAGGAAGGTGGTAGAACCCAAAGTTGTTTGTACTCTGTAAGGATAGTTAGATAATTAAGGTCATTTCTTCGGCTCTTTTTGAATAATATTATTATAAATAGTTCCCAACATGTGACCGTAAAGATAAACTGAAGTCATATGTTCACTTTGGTAGCCAATTTGATAATTGCATAATCCAAATTAGAGTGGACCATACGTTGTGTTGATTAGTCTACTATTCTTATCTCCTCATAGAACTGAGTGCTCACTGTTAATATTAGTTTGTGTTTCTAAATGTACGCGAAGGGTATTATCTGCAGATTAATTCAATCATAACTCATAAAAAATCCATAAATCAAAGTATAGTTGGTGTACCATAAGAAAGATTACTGGATCTCATGGTTCTTGTGATTTCTAGATGGTGTCAGTTTCATTCCAAGTTTTTCTTGATGGTTCTGTGTTTATACTTTGGGTACCTGAGGCCTGAGGTTGTCAACTGGCAAATGAATCCATATTTTTTTGCTTCTGTTCTAGCTTCATCAACTTCATGGATTCAGCTTTTGTTTAGCTTAATACACATCTAGCACTATGTCTATTTATTGTAGAACTTTCTACTTGTATGTAAAGTCCCCCCCCATTTAGAGTTGAGTAAATGTTTAATTGAGTACATTGCTGAAATTATGTGATAAGTGTTGCTCAGAGATATCGTTACCTATGTGACATGATGTACATGTTTTGTTTTGACTGTTTTTGACAGATTTCAGATGAACAATCGCGAGGGCAAGCAAAATGTTGCAAAGAGCTCGAAGGAGGTGCAGAGAGATCTGAATGTACTGCTTTGTACGAATGAGCAGATGGTTTGTATGGTGAGGTCACCAGATGGCTTGGGTTCTACGATGGGCCAACAGATTTGTGTGCTTCTTCTGCTTACTTGAGTTCGTAGAGGAACCAAGGCATATGTATATGTTTATTATCATGGATATGTAGATGTTTTATTAACGATGTCTAGCTAAACAAATAATATTTAGTGAAAAGATGATGTCGGTTGTTTTTGGTCCTGATATTTGTTGAAAAGATGTTGTTGGTTGTTCCTTTGTCCTAATCAAAGTCTTTTGTCTTTGACTCCATGCGCCAAGGCGTGCGAGGGTTTCTAGTTAATATATTACACCGCGATTGATTTGGTGGACACTGACTACAAGTACATTGACAAATTCCTAATTTTTCTCAATAACATTTGATTGGAATCGCGAACCGGATTTGTCGAACCCGAACTGGTTTAGGGTACGGGGTTCATGTTCGTAGTGAAAATTGAAAGAAAAAATGGCGAACTATTTAACCCGAATCTCGTACCGCGACTAAAACGAACCGCGTTTCTGGTTAGCCACCCTAGTTAGCCACCGGACAAGATATATAGGACAGCTGTAACAATCAGAAGCTTAATTTACCCATGCGCGTAAGGCTGTAACAATCAGAAGCTTAATTTACCCATGCATGTAGTAGGTCACATGACTAGCCCACCATTACATGACATGCCAGCCTAGTTAGCCACCGGACAAGATATATATAGGACAGCAGGCTGCATACATACTGGTGAGCACAGCTAGCACGTACATATATACGGAGATTAGATGAGCCAACAGGCAGTTAATTGCTGGGTACAGTAATCCCTGTCCTCTCACTGATGCTGCATCTGCATGCATCCAAAAAGCTAGGCAATCAATCATGTATCTAGTGTACCTGTGTACCCTCTCCTAGCCTTCAAATCTACTCATCCATGCACGCATCGGCACGTAGTTAATATATTACACCGCGCGATTGATTTGATGGACACAACTACAAGTACGCCGACTAATGCCTAATTGCTCACCTGATATTGTAGTACTAGTCCTATTTAATTTGTTCATATATATATAATATATACACACACACACAATATATACATACATAGTATGGTACATCTTTATCAATTTTAGTAGGGGATTTTAGAATTTATCTCGATGAGATAGATGGATTTTAGATTTTACCCCCATATGTCTATGACATGTGGGCCCATAGGGGTAAATTCTGAAATCCATCTATTCATCGGGCCAAATTCTAAATTATTCCATTTAAGTATACTCTAATGATGATTATAGGATACCCTAAAGTGAGTTCCATAAAAATTTCCATTAAAGCCCATTTTTATGGCAAAAGTTGTACATATACTTCTTTTATATATGAAAAGAGTATATAGCAAAAAATAAAGGGCTCCAATGAAAAATTTTCAATCAGTTGTATTAGAGTATCTTATAATTGATATTTAAGTATATTGAAGGTGATAAAGAAATATAATATGTTTTTAAGTGGTATATTAGAAGTGGGAGTATAAAGCGGGGTATAATCACCAATAATGGTGGATTGGTAACTTAGTTGATGATACAAGATAAATTAATGTGACCTAATGTCGAGGGATAGTTAATCGGTAGAAATTAGGACGGGAATATATATATGTGCTGAAACCAAGGAACAAGAGGTCGGAAGGTTGCTTCCGGTGAACTTCTACACAGGCGGTGAAACGCGGCTGGGCAAAGGCAGCAGCACGCGTCCACACGGCCGGCAGGTGACCGGTGGACGCAAGGCATGGCATCTGTGTACACAAGGGAGGAGGGGGAAGTGGTGGTGGTGATTCTTTTAATTTCTTGGCTGCAATACTCGCGTACAACGACGAGGCCCCCAAGGAGAAGGCCGGCGACGATCCACGGCGGCGCACAGAGGCACAGGGCAGGAGAACGTGGTTTTCCTGCCCCTCGATCTAGTCATATAGCTACTGTAAACCGGCCAACGAGAGTGCTTCCCTTCCCTTCCCTTTTCTATTTCTTATTGCTCTGATTCGAACTAAGATAATACGCAGAGATGATTGACGGTTTATGGTACGAAGATAATTAGAGAAGCAAAATATGGGAGATAAATAGAAAAGAACCATTGGCATGATTTCATACTTGTAAATAGGTGGGTGCCACTATAGGAGAAATCAAGGGTGTGTTAGGTTGGGTGAACCAGAGTGAATGAAATATGATTGTACAGGATGGATGGGATGATCCTGGATGGTATAGTATAACTTTTGTGTTTGGTTAGTGGGATGAGATAATTCAAGATTTTGTTTGGTTGCATGAATGGGATGGTATTGGTACCGACTGGTTTAAGATGGATTATTTTTAACTATCCACTAATTGGCATGGCCCACTGATCTGTGATGTCTACACAGAGGGGGAGGGGGTAACAGAAGGGGGCACACTTGTCCTTGTACCGCGTGGTTCGCCCGTTTTATGGAACCGTTCGGTGCATCATATTTGGGGAATATTCACAGAATCTGTACGACCCCATCTAGGACGAGTTGATTCGGTTCACTCAACCAAACACATAGACGATGGCATATTCAGGACCATCACGTACATGTATGCCCTGATTCACCGAACCAAACACACCCTAAGATGAAGATCAGATGTACTCCCCAAGTCACGAAAGAATGTCGGTTTGGGATACACGCAGTCAAACTTTTAAAACTTTGGTTATCGACATCTGTTTTAATATTTAGATTGGACACATGAAAATCATGTGTAGATTTTACACAAAATGTGATTTCATAATATTATAATTTTATTGGGTTTTAAAAATATATTATAATAAAAAATTAGTGGTTAAAGTTACGTTCTAGGGATCGTGTCGATATCCAAAACGACATTTTTGTGACTGAAGGAAGTATATAAACTAGCATTAGACGATATTTACTCGTTAGTATTGGCATAAAAAAAAATCCTTGCACACATACCCACGCACCACCACATGCGCGTTCGTTTGGCTATATCGTCGGCCGGCCTCCGGCATATCCGTCGTAGCCGATGAAGAACACGAAGTTTTGTGTTTGTGAGAGCTGATCGGTGTTTGCCCTAAATAGGTGTTCCAGATAGGGTTCCCTTCCCCGCCTGCAGAGTTTCCCCGTTGGGCCCGGTGTCTGAGTGGTGGAGCTATAGTATTAAACATGTGGGTCAATTCTACTAAAGTATCCATGGTTATTTGTACTTCCATTTACATTTATGAAGGTTTTGGGCCTGAATGCAAAAAGTTATGGGGTCAATTAACCCCACAGCCTGTACATAGATCCACCGTTGCAGTGTCGGTACCTTTTTCTTTTCTTTTTTTTTCTCATGCGTTATTAATATAATCTGATTTCAAGAGAAAAAAACAAAAAAAATGAAGAACGCCAAATCTTTTGGTTGGGCTGGGAGTTCCTGGCTTTGGGCTTGAAGGTCCAGCAAGTCTTTTGTAGGCCGCGGCGAGTCCTTACTTGGGCGAGATGTAAATGAAAGGAAAGCGCGATTTCCTTTGGGCTGAAACGGTATAGAGAGAAACTTGATGGGCCGTTCCTGCGCGCGTGTATATATATACAGTTTCTGAACTTCCACTTCTAATATATTATTTAAACGAATATATTATACTTACTCTACCACTTTAATATACTTAAATATCAATTATAAGATAATTCAATACGTCTTAATTGAAAAAAAATCATTGGAGCCTTTTATATTTTCTATATATCATTTTTCATATATAAAAGAAATATATACACAAATTTTGTAATAAGATGTGGACTTTAATTAAAAAATTTGGAACTCACTTTTAGCCATCTTTTAATCATTATTGAGAAGCGGGAGTAGGTATTGTACTCCAGCCATTTCTCTCTCTATATATATTAATTTGACGACATGGTTCTATCACCAAATTAACTGGCAACAAGTGTTATATTTGCAAAGGCTATTTTTTTGTCATATTAATAAAAAAAGTGAGTTTTTTATAAAAAATATAAATGCAAGTGTACTGCGTGGGACGGTGGATATAGAAATCATCTAGGCAGCACGCATGCACATATATTTGTTGTCAGAGCTAGCTGCACGCAAGCATACATGTCCAAACATTTTGACCTCTGACCAATTAGCTAAGCTAAGCAAGCAAACCAAGATTAATAGTTTGTCAAAAGGCGAATCCAAAACTTACAGCACAAGCTACCTAAGCATAAAAATATC
The DNA here is from genome assembly GCA_036346405.1 of Phyllostachys edulis. Taxonomy (NCBI): domain Eukaryota; kingdom Viridiplantae; phylum Streptophyta; class Magnoliopsida; order Poales; family Poaceae; genus Phyllostachys; species Phyllostachys edulis. Next base: position 77,583 of record JAYEVD010000297.1, on the reverse strand, counting down.
ACAGAGATTGACTCTTGATTTGTTTGCTAATCTGCGGTTAACTAGCACGCGTGTACGCGTCTCCAAATGGCTCTGACGGCGCAGCATCTTTAATCCAACCCTTTTTTTTTGAGTGAAATTGATGGCAGAGGCCGATCCAGATTTCTAGAATGGGTGTCCAACACTACTACAGAGAGAGTCATCACAGATGGTTCGAATCGTCATCACGACGGTTTTGAACCGTCGATGATGTGTCTGTGATAACATGTAGTTATCACAGACGGTTTTTGAGCTGCCTATAATAATTCACAACACAAACGGTTTTTTTTGTTGAAACCGTCTGTGAAGGACTACTATTACATACGGTTTTAACTAATAACCGCTCTGCGTGATATGTGAGATATTACAGACTTTATTTACAAACCGTCTGTGATATCCGTCATATCACGTATCGTCGTTGTTGGAAACCGTCTATAATAGTAGCTCTTCACAGACGGTTTACACCATAAAATTGTCTCTGTGATTTCTTTATACCTAACTCTTTTTTTTTGATTTTCGGCTAGCCTCAGGAATTGTTAGCCATACCATCTGAAAACAAGCAAACAGAGAATAGATAAATCACAGATGAATCAATTGTTGACAACTCAAAGTGATCATTTACAACTAAAAATCAATTACAAAAGAGTATGTTCAAGTATTGTCGCTAGAGTTACAATTGAATTACAACTACTCAAAGTGAATTACAATTGAATCAATTGTTTGAAGGTAGTTCAGCGGTGTTGATGGAGTGAAACTCTCCATCGGCGTTAACGATCTCTCGCCTTGATGAAGTCGCAGAGTATTCCTCGAACCTCCGAGATCTCGGTCATAAAGAGTGAATCTAAATCGAGATTAATGCCCTATCGCTAGGAGGAGTAAAGTAGTAAGCATATATATTTAAATTTATAATTAGAAAATAATTATTGAGAAATCGGCAAACCTCTGGATCATTCGCCTTAGCACTCATGATTTATCGCATATGATGGCAAACGAGAATGCACATATAGTGATCTTATTTTTGTTTGGTGATATCAAGAAAAATAGAATTACATATATATGTATAGTTAGTTCGAGACGATTATTACGAAGTGTGATATATGATTATTGTGTTGTAGCTGCGTCTCGAAATCGCGGCCTCGTGTTGTAGTGTGACGCCGATTCCTTATGTGTCCCAATCGTCGGCAACATAGGTGTTGAACAACCCACGTGATTCCAAAAAGTTATCCTCGCCATTTCAAACGAAGTAAGACTACAATAGAGTTATGTATGGAGGAAATGAGCATACCTCGCCGAGTATTCGTAGCACATGGGTGAAGTCGTGTTTTTTGTTGAGTAGGGAATCAAGGTATATTACCTTGTTCCTCTTTGGTACAATGACTAAAAGTATCCGGTGGAACCTACTCATGTATGTCACTATAGTCATTAAACCCACGTTAGGTTATGATAAAGTACAAATGAAATTTTTATAGCAAGTAGTGAAGCACTTACTTCTAGTTGTAGGGTACCATTATGTAGTCCTTGTCGCTCGAGCAAGCAATCCTGTCGTTATGTATTTCACGACGATGATGCGCCTTCGATGATGCATTGCTCGAGAGATCAAGTGTGGGTCGAGGAAACCTACCGGTTATCACCATCGCCGGGCTATTTTCACCATGTATCTATACATAAGCAATGAGTTGTGACACTTATCGGTATTACGTGAATGTAGAACTTGATTGTACACACTTATAGTATCCAGCATCGTAGAAGTGAAGCGTCGTGGGCATTGAGGTTGTATAGGTCGAATAAGTCGTCGAAGCCCACGACAAAGTGGCCTGGCCCGTCGAAGAAATGCTCGTTCGTGTATCTAATGGTGATTCCAGTATCGCACCCTTTCTTTTTGGTTTACTGCATGTGCCAGACATGCAAAGACTGGCAACTTACTCCAGTGCGGGCTAATACTGTGTCGGGGGCCAACGGGCTTCTGATGGAGTATTTCCCGAGTTTGGAAGACGCCTTAATGTTCTTCGATTTTGATTTGGCCTTAACGACTAGCCCGCTACACATCTTCCCGTGAGGCGACTCGGGAACCAATACGGTGACACACTTTTCTTATTCCTTCGGCATCTTCTCCACAAGAACCGATGAGGCGGCCTTCTGAAGCGAAGGTTGAGGTGGAGTCATCGAGGGTCTTGTTGGAGATGCGTGGTCGTGTCGAGATCATGGCACTACAGGGTCCAGGGCGATGTCCTTCTTGGGCCACTGGATAAAAGTGTACATGGTATTCCCTAGTGTTCTGATGTCTTCGTTCGAGCGAATCTCTTGTGTGACAGCCATGAAATTGTCATGTACCATGACCACCGGACCTGAGTAACCCCTGTACAACCGCATCGTGGCTACACCGTCCCTTCCCGGCATGGATACGCCATTCCCGCCCAAATTTCAATTGAGCTAGGCGCCGGCTCCTATAAAGCGATACACAATTAGCTAAGGCGCCCTATAGGTCTATTTTTGGAGCATTCGAGAGATGTACATTAACTTGATGTCATCGATAGGTAATTGGGCATCGCCATGTGGAGAATTTTGCGTGGACACGATGCTACTTCGATGTTGAGGAGGACTCGTCCCAAAATAACGAGGCGGCTTACGCATCGATTGAGGAGTTCATTCATTTGATCCTGCAATCTTGTTATCTATCCTTGAAATTTTGCAGTAAGCCTCGCATTAATCTCCTCTACCAACAGGTCCTCGCGCTCGCCCTTGGATCTCTTCCTACTCCTATACATGCAGGAGTCGTGTGGGAATCCGTCCCTCCAAGGTACGTAAACCCCTACGCCTCATGTGCGACCCAGGTGCTCCTTGTTTCCCAGGGTCATGGATAGTATATCCTTCTCCCTGACTGCTTCGAAGGAGCCTTGGGAAGATTCGATAGTCAATGCTTGCTGCAAGAGGCCATCATGTTATTTTAGACACTATGAAGTTATGGACTTATTAACAACTAGGTAGTTTGACATATTTACCAGATGTTGGGACACTTCCTCGTCTGTCGGGTTTGTGAAAGAGATGCCGCTCAAGACGCGTGGTGATGCCCTCTCTTAATCACCGAGGCGCTCGTCGTGATCCCAAAGAATGGCGGGTTGCGCCTCGCCCTCCTCATTGTCTATTGCTTGGTTTTACTGGTGTACCAAATGTCCGAAGTTTAATGGGGTGAGTGTTTTGTGCCTGGAGAGCCTTGTGCGCCGCACTTTGCTCCTGAAATTCGGCTATCGTCTTCATCCGCACAAAGGCACGCGACAAGAATTGATACTTTGTGAAGGGCGTTCGACCTGTGTTCACGTACTTCGTGACAAGCGTGCTCTTGAAGGTCCTCCACGCGTGTCCCATCGCGAGCAACGCCTGTCGTTCCACGCGTGCCTGGTCTGCTTTTGGGATAGTGAACGAGCTTGAAATTTCAGTCCACAGCTGGCCTCTCTCTATCTCCGTCAGAGACTTCCAGCTTGGTGTAGTGATGGGGACCTGTTCCCTTCCAAGTATCCCTCAGATGGTCCGGAATCTCGCCGCTGCTTTCTTGGAACTCAAAGGGACCCCAACGCCACTGACCTCCATAATGGTCATTCCGCTCGTAGGCAATTTCGATATTCCTCTGCCATCTCTCTTACGTACCTCTTTCCTCGAGATCTAGACACATTCGGCGACATCGATGATGGCGACGCGGTCTGACGCCTATCTCGCTTACTTGCTATCTATATAAGTTACATACGCAATGAACTAAAATTTCAGAATTCAAAACGTTGAGAGTTTAAATGAAATGGATTGCAAGTTGATATCTACTAGGTATTTTCAAAGATAATTTTCCTTGGAAACATATTTTATACAGAAAAAATAGAAGTTGCAAGACTATAAAGATATATACTTGATTCTTGAACAATCAAACCAATAGAGCAACAACAATTGTAAGACTATAAAGATATATACTTGTTCTTTGTATAAGAACACAAGCAAGGGAAAATATGACTTCTATTTGCAATTTTGTTCAAATCTCAATAAGTCTCACTCTACACAATTGTATATATAACGATTCAACAATTTCTAGTTGGAGGTTGCAATTAAACCCACAACATGCAGGAGGTCATGACATAGATTCTCGAACCAAAATGTCTATCTCACGATTCACCAAATAATGAGGGTATCGTTGTGTATGTATGTCACACTTGTAATCTTTAAAATATATTATTCTATTACATCAGGTGACACTTTAACAAGAATTACATAATCCCAACCACCTTCTAAAGAAAAGAATTATAAATAGAGCAGAAGCCACAATAGAATAACAATAAAATTTTCACCTTACGAATTATTTGCTATCTCAGTAAAGGAGTAGCAGTAGATAACTTCCATGTAAACATCAAGCAGAAATTTCGGGCTTCCAAACAATAAGCAAAAAAAAAACCAGTTCTAAACAGGAAAAAGCTCTCTTTGCCCCCACCCAAAGAATATGTTGACTGCCAATTGCCAAACATGTTTTGACACATACCACAGAGTTGAACTATAATACTTGGTGTTTCATCTCAATGAAAGAGATGATCTTTACCATTGCTCATTTATTCTCAATTGCGCATAATTTCATAAATACATGTGTTGGTGAATAAAGCATGGAACAATTTATAAAGTATGATATAGTACATCATACCATATGATATCCTATATATTTACCCATCAAATTTTAACTACTTGTCTACAATAGTTTCAAAGCATCGAATCGGTGACTACCGAGGATAATTAGGAACTTGGCAAGGTTATCCAAAACTATTGTACCCACCAACATATGCAAACTAGTCCTCAACAACAAGATCTCCCATGTTGAGACTTAAGTACGATATCATCCATTGGCACACAATTTTGTAACAGATGTTACAAGTTACATTGCTAACAAATTTTTCCAAACACTGATGCATACATCCAAAATTATAGTTAAATACTACACATGACGTAGGAACACAGGTTCGATATCTTTATCTCTTTCACAAGGTGAACAATGAGATGGACCATGATATCAAAAAAAAATGACGGAGGGAAATACATCTCGAGATGACATAGAGTCATCACCACCTCGCCCTCGCAGAGCATCTAGTCCTTCTGGATCGATGACCTTCTAAGCAATTGAGTTAAAGAAATAACACAATTTCAAGATTGCCACTCGGACTTTGTTGGGCAAGATACTCCTAATTGCAACAGAAGCATTTGTGTCATCAAGACATGACAATCATGAGACTTCATACCAATTAATTTCAAATCTTCCATAGAAACAAGTTTCTTAATGTCATTGGCGAGTAACCGACGAAACTTTCACACCATGCAAGCTCGACACAATTCATTTCTCTCGACCTTGACATAGTGTAGCAAGTCGGGGAAGATATGTTCGTCTCTTATCGATCTCTTTTGGTGCTAACTCGTCCTTATGTTCATATCAACCAAGTCACGCTAGCGTTAACACCATCTTTTATTTTACCACTAATGTTCAAGAAGAGACCAATCAAGCTATCACATACATTCTTCTCCACGCATGACATCGACAAAGTGGCGAACTTCTAAGTGCTCCCAATAAGGCAAGTCCCAAAAATTGACCGCTTCTTCCGTATGTTCTTCCGATGGGTTCTTAATTTACGCCTCTTCCCAAGCACAACATCGATATCCTTAACAATATCATAAACCCCTTTCCCTCTAAAAGCCCTTGGAGCTGAACCGTCCTCCTTATTTCCGTTGAATTATTTCTTCATCTTGCGGTATGGGTGAATCCTAGGAAGGAATCTACGGTGATGTATATATAATCGCTTTACGCGAGTTGTTCAGCCATACACTCTCGGTACCATCTAAGTAGCGTGGACAGGCTTTGGCTCCTTTTGTATTGAACCCCGACAGGTTACCAAGGGCAGGAAAATCATTGATGGTGCAGAACAACATGGCGCGTAAAGTGAAGTTCTCTCGTTTGTACGCATTTCATACTTGTACCCCTTCGTTCCACAGTGTCACAAGATCTTCCAACAATAGTGCTAGGTACACATCAATATCATTTCTAGGTTGCTTCGGCCCTTAGATAAGTAGTGACATCAAAATGTACTTCCACTTCATACACAACCAAGGAGTAAGGTTGTACACACATAGATTCACTCTGCTAGGTGCTATGTCGGTTGCTCATGTTACCAAATGATTCATTCCATCTCAGACTAACCCTAACCTTATATTCCTCGGCCCAGATCGAACTCTTTGAAATTTTGATCAAGTTTCTCCATTGGGCGTAATCAGATGGTGTCTTAGCTTTCCATCTTTCTTACGCTCCGAAAGTGCCAACGCAGCAATCTTGCCTCCTTTCGGTTCGCAAATAAATATTTGAAATGTGGGATTACAGGCAGATACCACAACATCTTAGCAGGTGGTCCTTGCTTTACCTTAGCAGTATTCTTACGCTTGTATCGGGATGCTTTGCACACGGGACATACATACCTGTCTCGCATACTCTTTACGTAGAGGATACAATCGTTCGGATATGCATGTATTCTTTCTACTTCCATTCCCAATGGACAAAGAACCTTCTTGGCTTGGTAGGTGGTGGGCAACACGCTTTCCTCCGAAGGATGTCCACTAGGAGACCTAACAATACCGTGAAACTCTTGTCTGACCAACCATTACTTGCCTTCAATTTCAATAGCCCAAGCACGGATGACAACCTTAGGTATTTCGCTTGCGTACCAGGAACAAAGGTTTCCGAGTCCTCTATTAAGCCCTCGAATTTAGCAAACTCTCCTCATCAGTAGTTCCTTCGCGATCACGTAGCATCCGATCCAGATTGTTATCGTATGACCTATCCTCATCAAAAGCACAATCCACATCCCGTATATCGTTGACTTCCTCGCAATGTCGTTATTATTAACTTTCAGATAATCTGCTCTTCATCGTGGATCGTCCAACATGTATACCCCTTTCTAAAACCCCTTCAATCAAGTGCGCTTCGACTCATTAACACAAGTTGTTAAACATCTTCATTACATCGCAATCAATGCATGGATAGTACATAAATTTTATCCCCTTCTTCAACATATCATGCTCATGCTCTTCTAAAAGCAAACACGCCATTAATGTACTCTTTACTCACACGGTTCGCACCATACATCCAGCTGTCCATCTACGCCACGCATACATAACAAATTAGTGTTAAATTAGATTAATAAACCGCAAGTACTATTCCTATTGACCAAACATACTAAAATTGATTAGCGATTAACCTAGAGCAAATATAAAGAGTTACAGATCATCACACTCGAGCTCACGACTTAAACTCCCAAATATCTTGTGAGATCCCTTTCTTCCTCCTCCCCTCTTTAGCTAGCTTCCTCATTTCCTTCTTTCCTTGCTCCTTCCTTCCCTCTCCTCTCTCTAAGGTGGCACAATGGGGGAGGCGGCAAGAGGGTGGCGGCTCAAACGGAAGGGGTGGAGGCGCTTAGGGGTGGGGGTCTGCTTAGACGACCTTGTATTATATAATGCCCGTGATATCACATACGGCTTTATTAAGAACCGCCTATGATGTTACACTATCATAGACGGTTTAGAATAGAACCGCCGTGATAATTCATGCATAATTTTATAATAACCGCTCGTGACATCACAGACGTGCTTCTATTCACAAACCGTCTGCGTGATAGTTACGTATCAACCATCTATGATAAGTACAATGTAACTCCTCTCGTGATGAGGCGCCAAAGATAGCTCTGCTTTTGTAGTAGTGGAAGTAAATAAAATATTATTCAATGGAAAAGTAAAGGTATACGATAGCAAAAAAAATCAAAGTACAAATTATTCAGATTAGAGATATCATTTCAATTAGTTTAGAGAAATTGCAAAATAATTAAGAAACATTTGTAGAATTGGGAATTTGGTATCCGGGACTTAGGAATTAGGGAATGGGGATGCACTTGTGATGCTATTTGCTTATGCTGACTGCCTCATCGGGCTCAAAGAAATGCCCACCATCGCTTCTCCCTAGTAGGGACCTCGCCTCCTAGGTGGTCCACCCAATCCTCGACTAGTGCTCACCGTCCGCTTGCTTGGCTCTTGTTATCTTACTTTTCCTCCCAGACGATTCCCCGCCTCGAGGCCAAGCCGGAGCCCGGGAGGCTGCCAATGTTGCCTGCACTTAACCCGACGCCCGATTGCCTTGTGACTGTGGAGGCCACCGTGCTTGATGGCCGAGAGAAAAAGAAAGAGGTTAGAGACTTAGGGTCCGAGAGGAGGGGGTCTCGGATGGGCCGAAAGCTATTGGGTTGTTTGGATTTATTGGTTGGGCTACACTATACTTGATACTTAAATGGGGATGGAGAGGTGTGCATGGTGCATCACAAGACACTACTACAAAAAGGCTAATATCGATGCCCTATCACAGACGGTTGACCAAAACCGCTTGTATTATATGCAATCACATACGGTTTTGGCTTAGAGACCGCCTCGTGTTATCGGGTCGCACTAAAAACTGTTTGTGAAGAGATAATATCACGCAGCACGGTTCATATCGAAGTCAGATGTGAAGAGGTTCTATCACGCATAGCTTATCTACAAACCGCTGCGTGATAGTAAGATATCACAGACGCTTTCGAAGTTAATAACCGTCTGCGGATAGTCCGCATCACAGACGGTTTATTATCAGCTGCATTTCGTTCAAAACCGCTTGTGATGACCTTATATCATTATCGATTTATAAACTCGCATTTACTCACCAACCGCTCTGCGATGATGTTTTTGAACTGCTCGGAAGATCTTTTGTTCAGAGTAGTGAGACCGGTTGCCCTCCTCCATTTCTTTGGGGAGCACGCGGATACAGAAAGATCGATTGGTTACGTGATATATAATTAACGTGATGCATGCTTTGGCTTTAATTGGCTTAATTTGTCTAGTGCAGTCGGGAGCTTAATGTGGTACTCATTGGGTGTTGATTGGGTTGCTTGGTGGCGTATAACTTGAGCTCGCGATGGACCAACCTGCAGTTTTGGTATTATATAAGGGGAAGCTTACACAGCACACAGGCTCTCAAGTACGTATGTACGTACGTGTACAAATAGTAATAAACATGGATCCTGCTTCTTCCGATTCCCTCACTTGTATATGGATGAGTTGAGGAAAGCAGTGAAAATGTCTATGAATTATATTGCATCAGTTACAAGACAAACATCTCTACAGGTACAATAATGATTCCATTCATTAATTTGCACATACGTCTTGCATGAAATCAACAATTAGTATTCAACACAGGATGACAGGATTTGGTATGAATCGGAATGACTAGTAACATGCATGCCATACACACCCTGATTGGCAAGGCCATTTCCTAATTCTAAATACAATTGGTAGTACTCTGTATGATGCACTTGAGAGTTGAGGGTAAACAAGAGAGAGTATGTATGTATGCATATGTACATGTATACAATCACTACTACTGAAATCAGACCTTTGGTCCGGGCCTAAAGGGCCTCTAGTCCCGATTATAGAGGGACTAGAAATCGAGACTAAATGTCTCACCTTTAGTCCGGGTCCTGGCACGGGACTAAAACAACTTTAGTCCCTGGTTACCAACCGTAATACCAGCCGGGACTAAAAGGTCATTGAGGTGAAAAAGGTCCAGGTGGCCCTTTTAATCCGGTTGGTATTACCAACCGACTAAAGGTGTTTTTTTTCTTTTTGTTTCCATTTCAATTCATTATTGATTTTGGTTTTACAATTACATTAGGTTTTCAAATCGTATTCTTCATTTGCTAATATATGTATACCCACATATAATTTAGTTTGGAACATTATTACACACAAATAAAGTATGAAACTATATATATTATGGAGCTATATATATGTATAATATATATATATATATGCACATAAAATTTACAACATTATTCATGCATCCTTGGTATTTACAACACAAATGTTGTCCTCCACTTAAATGTCATACAAATGTTAAATCTGGTTTGGCTTCAATTGTTCATCTGGGTTAAAGTAGAACTCGGTCTTAGGGCTTGAGGACATGCTCATTAAGAAATCCTGCCATTGTCTCTTGAATTCCTTTGAGGCGGTCCATATCCAACACTGTTCCTTCAACCATATCTCCTTCAATTTGTATTAAGCGAAAGAAGTATTAATATACATAAGATTTATTTAATAGCAACAAATAAATAAAATGGATTTATTATATATACTTATTACGTGCTTTACGCATCTGTAGATGGGTTCTTTTTGCATACACCATGAGGAACTCGCATAAGCGTAGTATCCACACAAATTGTTGCACGGTGGTGTAGTAGAACCCATTGCACGATATAAAAGATTACTCTCGTCATCCGTAGCGTGGTGAAGCATGATAAGGTAAAGATGCGGGAGCTAGTACAACTTACATCCAATCGGTGTGGATCGGAAGTGGCGCTTTCGGATCCGGACGGTGTATGTGAATCTAACCAAGCCCAAACCACGCCTAATAATTGGATCGTTAATTAACTATTGCGAGTTAAAGAGCGGGAATAAATATTTAAAGATCGAAGTTACCTGGATAATGTCTATCATATCTTGGTAATCTTCTGCGGTTTTCTCAACGAGTCATAGATTAGCAAATGACCGTCTTGAGAGATCGAAGACAATCGATTATCGATGAAAGTTGCATTTGTTTATAGAGTCAACATATATATCTTTATGTTGGATTGAGTAAGTAAAGTAAAATGTGCACACGATAACAACACTCACCCAAAGTTGTAGGGAAGAGTATAAATCTTTTGTTCTTTTGGTTGATCAAGAACCTCCGGAAATTCCTCTCCGTTTGAGGTCTCCATTGATCGTAGGGAGTGTTTGGGTCCTTGAATACGATATATGGATCCATGAAACCAATGTTCTTGTCGTTTCTCGTGTGAGGTCTCTCATCATGTCTCTCGCATATGTATAGACATGCTAGCTAGTGTGAGGATAATTACTTATACATATACATATGCTAGAGTGAGATTATTAAAAGAAAGAATCACGTCTGAGACAAAAGCGGTGATGAGAGATTTGTCTAGAGCGTTCATGTGGCATAGCCGGTGTAACTCATTAAACCGAACCATTATAATGTCATCGCCACGGAAGTAATGATGGTTTCTAATTTTGACGCAAATATAGTCATCCGCTTTTACTGCGACACGCGCCATGTACCACCGGTTTAACAAGTACATTTCGCACGAAGTTCCATGAGCTTCTCGTGGTTGTATAGACTCTTGCCATATACATATTCCTTCTTCCAATTATCAACTTCCGGAGCACTTTTGATGTGTGCTCATGAGAATTTGGGAAATGCTTAGACCGCTTTCATGAAAAATTCATCAAGTTGATCCAAATGCACATTTCCGGATATCTGTTCTAGCACGTTCGTGTTTGAACCATATTCATTCCCAATAACTAGCGGGGCGCCGATTGTTGTGATTGTTCCCGAGTACATGCAACACCCTTCCGTGCTCTCTTCTCTTTCTTCTTCGCCTCCTCAATTGACTTCGTGAGAGTGCGGTCATAGTCCGATAGTGGCGAATCCTTACGAGCACGTAACTTTTTCTCGTGGCGTCCACCTTTGCCTTAGAACTTACGGGCGTCTGAAAATCTGGCTTCTCGTGGTTTAACCGCTTCACTTTTAGCCTTGACTTTCAAGAAACCGCCCACATCTGTTTCATCAAGCATCTATTTCTCGGCGATCTTCTCATAGGAAAGTTTAAATGCGTCTTAGAAATAGTGGTGTTCTCCTGAGGTTTCTTCTTGGCGGTGGGGCCGACGCCTGCGTTGTGGGTCGCCTCTTCTTTGGCGAGGGCCGGCGGTGTCGGCGTTAGAGCCGCCGTGGAAGCGATGGAGCGGCGGATGGCGGCGTTGGAGCCCGCCGTGGAGGCGATGGGGCGATGGCGGCGTTGGAGCCCGCCGTGGAGGCGATGGAGCGGCCGTGGCGGCGTCGGCGTTGGAGCCGCCGTGGAGGCGATGGGGCGGTGGGGATGCGCCTGTCTTCCACTTCATTGTCATCGCCGCAACACTTGTGACTGGTGGTGAATGGATAATTGGACTTAGGTTGGGGAGGTTCTGCTGTGAAAACAACGTGGTATGAGTAAACCGTTATTTAAGCCAATACATAATTAGTGAAAAAATGTTTCGTTCACTTTCATCCGCACCTAGGGTTAGGTTGTTGAGGAGGAGGAGGTGGCGCCCAGAATAATGATATAGCGCTTGCGCCAACATATGAATGTCTTCTCCGCTTCTCCTAAAGTCTTCTCCCATCACCTCCTTCAATGTCAAGAGGCACATTGCTATTACCTTTCACAACTCTATCCACCGAGACGCTAGCATATCCGGAGGTATTAATGCCCCATGGCATCTTGGTGTCTTCGTAGGGTCGATCGAGATACAACATCGATAGCCACCATGACCGTGGCATTCCCTCGAATGTGCGGCTCACATGTCGTGAGAGGATCGGTGATGTCATCCACGGGGAAGCGCAGCCCTGCGTCATCTTGAATCACTGGCACCTCCGTGGAAGCGCAACTGCTTTTCAACTGATTAGGGGGGCTGATGTTGACTCCCGGCTGTGATGCAGTTTGCCTTTGGATGGAACTTACTGCTATCTGCACTTGCCTTTTGATTTCCTCATTCATTTTGGCTTCAAGTGCTTTTTCTCGCTCTACTGCTTCACGAGCCACTTCCCGTGACTCACGAACCATTTCCTCCATCCTGCGCATCCGCTCTGCCTCCTCGTACTTCTTTCTCTGGCGGCTTCTATAGGTGGCTTTGTCTTTAGGGAAGGCATGCTCCCACGACACCTCCCCATAGCCTCTTGTTCGCCCACCGTGTTCAAGATACTCTCCGGGCGTATGTCGGCTCATCCTTATCTCTGTTACATTGCCACACCGCCACTCTCACCAAGCCTCGAGCATAAGCAAATCTTTGGTGCTCTTTGGAGTTTTGCGCCATACACTATCTTTCCTGTCTCTAGGTCGAGCTTCCCCATGACCGAAAAACCAATACTTGGCGCGCTCAGGCCAGTTGATTGATTCTGGTTCGATCCCCTTGGCAAGAATCTCCCGTTCCATTCTTTCCCACTTAGGAATGGCACTCCTGTAGCCACCTGATCCCAAGTGATGGTGGTATTGCTTTTGTCGGGCATTCTGTTGGTTCCTTCTCACCCGTGCCTCACCCTCATCCGATGTCTTGAACTGTACAAACTCATCCCAAAACGGCCTCAACTTGACGTAGGCCTTAGTGTTGAAATCTGGCGTCAGGTTCTTCCTGATAAATGTGTTGTACAATTTCTTCTTCCAACACTGGAATTGTGTGGCCATCTTCTTCATAGCCCGCTTCCTAACTCTCTCCTTCAAAGCTTCATCTTACATATCGGCGCGAAATGTTGAAGGACATCTTGCCAAACTAGTGCCTTGTCACGATCAGAGACAAAACTAATATGAGGAGCAACTTTCTTTTGCTTCCATTCACGAGCATTGATCGGGATCCTGTCCCTTACAAGGTACCCACGATGGTGACAAATTTCGTGCATGTGGTCCAAGTACTTTGCTCAGTATGCTCCTCAATGCGAGAGAATGAACCGACCCTCCAACGGCTTCTTGAGCCTCGTACATTTCTACTCTTCCCGTTGTTGTCATCGATCCAGAGGGCTACGAATGTAGAAACACAAAGATTTAAATAAATATATTTATCGACAAATGAAATTATTCAATTTCATGTATACATAAGAGATTGTAGATAGACCTCGCCACATTGTCTTGCTCATCTTCATAATCGGCAAAATCTCGACTCCGTCATCTACTTCTTGATTGTTGTCATCACCTTGAATTGGGCACCTTGTAAGGCGTCATTGTTGATAATATCCATCATGGCATCGTCCATGTTGTCATTCGGCGGCCATTTCGCAAATATATGTGTAGGGCGTTAGAACGGTTCGTGATCGGGTTATGATTTCGCATCAAGTGGCGTGCGGTTCGTGACATGCATCGACAAAAGAAAAACAACAAGTGACGAGTTCCTTGCATCGATCCTGAAATTGATTGAGGGGTTTTGAGGAGGTTCTTTGGGACACATTTGGACGCGAGTAGATGGGGAGAATCTCACCGGCGGCCGAACAAAAAGTGGAGCGGCGGTCGGCTTTGGGGAAGACGTTGGTGGTGTGGCCATTCCGGCCAAGACAGGGGCACGAGAGGGAGGTGGGTGAGCCGAGGAGGTCGAGGGCATCGAGGTGGTCTTCATGGCACGATGGGGCTAGCCGTAGCTCAATGGTGCGACTAGGGTGGCATGGTGCTCATGGCGATCGAGCAGAGACACCTTTGCTCGAGTGAGCTCGACGAGAGGGAAATGGACAAGGGTGGGGAATGAATGGGGCCAGAGGAAGGGAGGAGGCGAGTCGCGCTTAACAATGGTGTGGCGGGCGCAAGTTCTCGCACAAAACCCTACGGCGGGAGGGGGAGAGCACATGAAGTTGCTTCTATGCTGTGACGTGAGCACAATGACATGATGGGGTCAGTAGGAGGTGACGGCGCACGACTCGACACGGAGGAGAGCAGTTCCAGGCGGAGGTTGGGTGAGAACGTCCGACATGGCTCTGTGGCGAGGCAAAGCGACGTCTTGAGGCAAATTTAGAGGTCAAGGGTGGGCCTGGAAGGAGAAAAGAGAAGGAGAAGAAAAGGAATAGAAAAGGAGGAAAAAGAAAAGAAAGAAAAGGAAAAGAAAAAGGAGAGGTCGGGTGGTGCGGATGGTTTTCGGTCTAGACCAGATTTTATGGTTTCATTTTTCTAAAGTTTCATTGTTCGACAACTATTTCCAATATAAAGTCCGAAAACTTGAATATCAACAGTCGTCTCCAAAAGTTTTAAAAATTCCATATTTTTAAACAAATTCAAACGCAGAGATTTTTTGGACTTACACAAATGATGGCTTGTTTGATGTCATTTAACGACAATTTGCACACAAGTAATCTCAACGACAATTAGTGCAATTGACAACAACTAACGACATTTGACGACAATTGATGGCAATTTGCACACAAGTAATTCTTCACAACAATTAATGCAATTGATGGTATTTAACGATAATTAACGACATTCAATAATTGCATAAATAACTCATTTATAACAGAAAAAGAAAATGAAACAATTAAAGAAAAAGAAAAAGAAGTCGATTTAGGAGACTAAGGGTGGAAGAAGGAAGAAGCCACGTTGTTTATAATCTTGAGGGACCTTTAGTCCCGGTAGTACATCTACATGCGGCTCTTTTCTCTTCTTCTTATTGCTTTTCTCTCACTTCTCAACTCTTACATTGCTAGCTTCCTGGTTCTATCTTTACATGGCGCTAATACGCCTAATACACGTTCTTTTATACACTCACGCACACCCACGATTTGACTCAAACAACTAAACCAAGCAAGACTCCAACTCCAACTCCAAAAACAGAAATCCTAAATGGAAACTATTTCCTAAACAAAGATTATCTAACAATACTCACCTCTATGCTACATCTAGATCCTCAGATATTCGATGTGCGCTTTAAATACTTAACCTCGTTGTTCGATTCTGACTTCCAATTATGATCTTTTGTATACTTACCAAAGGTACCAAAATGAGTGCTTTGCTTTTGTTTGATGCTTTACTTTCACAATCTACAGACAAATGCACTCTAACCCCAACTTTGCCAATTTCGTGTTGGGCACGCCAAGAAGCTAGAAAACTTGAGTAGATTGGATCATACAAACTTGGCACAATAGTTTGTTCGTAACAGTCTATTAAGTAAAAGTTGCACTATCGATTACATGACTAGTGACTTACATGGTGCTTAACCTAAAAAGTACATATATGGTACTTTCTTCATGAAAAGGGAAATCGAGGGCACACCATCCGGTATAGGATCAAGAATTAAATATGTAGAAACTTCATATACACATCCTAGCGTGATACTCCAAAGATGCATATGACAAACTCTTGCTCAAAGATATACATATAACACACTGGTGTTTTCAGATGGCAAATTAGCTTTAGCATTGAAATCAACGACCAACAAGCGAGAACTAGATTTTTCTCTTGTACTTAGCAATGGTTCCTTCTCTTGTTCATTTCTGGATCAACATAGCACGAGTTCAACCTTTTGTTTGCAAAACCCGCAAAGCCATCTCCACTTGTTTCATGGTAGGCCTATCCTAACCTCGGAGACTCAAGCACATCTCTGCAAGAGAAGCTACATCTAATCTCTTCCTCGGTGGCTTCATCAAGAACTTGGGCACCACTATTTACAGAATCTCTCCTTTCAATCCCCAAAGGAAATAATTTGACAAGCTGCAGAGAAATGCACATGCGACAAGAGAGTGAGGAGCTCACCGGCGTGGAGGTCTGACTCGGCAAGGTGGTGAAGCCGTCACTTGGTGAGCCAATGGCGACCGGATCCGGCCGAAGGAGGGAGGAGCCGGGCGGCTGGAGCGGAGGAGGAGCCAGAGCCGAGGTGGTGGCGGGAGGGGGCGCCACGGAGGAAGGAGGAGGCCGGGCGCGACGAAGCCGGAGCCGAGGAGACGGCGAGGAGACGGAAGGGGGTGGAAGAAGGGAAGAAGCCCTTTGTTGCAAAATCTTGATGGGGACCTTTAGTCCCAAGCGGATACTAACCGGGACTAAAGACCTTTAGTCCCGCGTGTAATCTGGACCGGACTAAAAGTGGACCTTAGTCCCGGTGGTGCCACGGCCGGGACTAAAGGTTTTTGCTGAGGACATATTTTCCAGAGAACCTTTAGTCTCGGTGTGTGACCTTTAGTCCCAAGCAGACTGGACCGGACTAAAGGTCCCCACTACACTATTCAGTTCATACAGTTTTTTCACAGTTTGGGTTTTGTATTAAGTTTATTTGTATAAATATGCTAATTCTTGTTAAATGCATAGTAAATTAAATACTAGGCATAAATTTTTAAAAATAATAGTTGCATTTCCTTTTATCTTATTGACATTTCAAACGACTTTTATAGTGACCACAAGTCGGAAGTGAAGAGCCAACTATAAACAAAATGAAGGGCTCAAACCACAAGTCGGGAATTTCATTTGAAGGCATAAATACTTGCTAAAAAATTTCAAGTCATTTTGACACGGTGGAGAAGACATGCTTCACAGAGGTACATGTGTCCTTTTATCGAATAGGAATTTCATTTGAAGCGATAAAAACAAGAAAAATATGATAGAAACATCCGAAGTTACAATTATTACATAAAATCTCTAATACACACTATTTATTAAACATCACTATATATCAAGCGGCACGATGGTGAACTTCTTCTTGACGTATGACCCTTGGTTATGATCATGCCAGTAACCATGGAGTGTCCTCGGCATTTAGCGAGATGCTTGGGTCTTTGGTCACACTGAAGGGCGGGATTCGGTCATCCCTTTCATAATCTTGACTTGTCCGACTTGTCCTCAATTCCCACGATGTTTCTTTTCCCCGAAAGAACTATGTGGCGTTTGGCTCATTGGTTGATTTGTCGTCGTTTTCCCTCTCTTGGGTTTTGTAGACATGTCTTTCACATAGAACACCGATTCACATCGCCAGAAGGACGAATGGTTCGTCTTTGTACCCAATATTGTTGAGGTCCTTGTTGTCATTCCATACTCCTTGTCATTGTTACCCCGCCTCCGGTCATCTTCACCCATTAGCCTTTGGAACAAAGGGACTTTAAAATTAGGTGCGTAGTCTAGTTCCCAAATCTCCTCTATCGGCCATAATATGTTTGCCTCTTTCCATTTGGGTGCATGGCATCTCTGCGGACACCACTTGTTTTTGGTTCGTGCTCCTTTTATCTTGGGCTACGATGTAAAATGTATTTCCATTTATCTCGTACCCTTTATGCGTGAGGATGTGCCACGATGGTTGCCTAGCCAACAAATACAGATTGCTCATCAATATTGTCATCACCACGACATTCTTTTCGCAACCAACCGCTGAAAGTTTCCATGTGATGACGCCTAATCCAAGCTTCATTCTTCCACGAAGCGGGATCGTAGGAACTCCTTGTGTACCTCGACATACGGCTCCACCACGGAGGAGTTTTGAAGAAGCTGTGTAGTCGCTTTATTGAAATAATCGTCCCCGTCGATATATGTTTTCTTCCCTAGTGTTCCCTTTCCATAAGTCTCCCCTCGTCGCGATTCAGAACACCAATCGGGTCAAGGTCGGGAATGAAGTCAACACGAACTCAATGACCTCCTCTCGTCCCGTAGCCCTTGGCGATGCTTCCTTCGGCCGAAACACGTTGGTGAACATATTTCTTCAGACTCCATGAACCTCTCAAAGGGGAACATGTTGTGTAGGAACACAGACCGAGAATATTAATCTCCTTGACCGGGTGAACTAGGAGGTGTGTCATGATATTAAAGAAGGATGGAGGAACACCAACTCAAAGTCGACAAGACATTGAACCACATCATTACGTAGAGTAGCTAGTTCCATTGGATTGATTGCCTTCGAGAAATTGCATTGAGGAATGCACATAGCTTCACGATGGCGGGGACGTACATGTGGAGGTAGAATTCCTCTTAAAGCAACCGGAAGCAATTGCGTCATAAGCACGTGGCGCTCATGGGACTTTAAGTGTAGGAATTTCTTCTCGCACATTTATTATACGCTTTATATTGGAGGAGAATCCAGATGGGACCTTGATCTTTGTTTAGGCATTCAAACATGCTTTCCTTCTCTTCTTTGCTAAGAGTGAAGCTAGCGGGTCTTAAGTAATGGCGTCCATCGTCATCTTCTCTCGGATGCGAGTTGTCTCGTTCTTTCATCTTGCCGCAAGTCTGTCGTGCTTGAGTGAATCCTTAGACTTTCCATACACATCCATGAATCCTAGCGAGTTCACACAAAGATTCTTTGTCGGTGCATCACGCCGATCGCGTTGCGGACCTCTAGGACTTGCCAATAGGGTAGCTCCCAAAATATGGACTTCTTCTTCCACATGGGTGCGTGTCCCTTAGCATCTTCGAACAGGTTATTTGCCTTGTCCCTTTCCAAAGACTACTTGCACATCCTTGACCATATCAAGTACATCCTCCCGGTTCGGTTGCGAGGCTTGGTTCGATGTTACGCCTTACCGTTAAAATGCTTGCCTTTCTTTCTTAGTTGGTGATTCATAGGAAGAAAGCGACGATGGCCAAGGTACACGACCTTTCGACATTTTTTCAAATATATCTTGTCAATGTCATCAAAACATTGTGTGCATGCATTGTATCCCTTGTTTATCTGTCTGAAAGATTACTTAGAGCGGCCAATCATTGATTATTACGAACAACAATGCTCGCAGGTCGAAGTGTTCTGTTTGTACTCATCCCACATCGTACACTGGTTTGCTCCATAAAAGCGAGTTCCTCAACTAATGGCCTCGGTAGACATCGATGTCGTTGCCGGGTTGCCTCGGGCCTTGGATGAGCACCGGCATCATAATGAACTTCCGCTTCATGCATAACCATGGAGGAAGGTTGTAGATACATAGAGTAATGTGCCAAGTGCTATGACTAGTGCTCGGTCCCCAAAAGGATTCATACCATCCGTGCTTAAAGCGAACCTTAGGTTTCTTCGTCATCTGCAAACTCAAAATTCTCTGTCTATTGCTCTCCTTTGGGACCCATCGGCGGGTGTCTCAACATGTTGTCTACCTTACGGTCTTCTTTGTGCCATCGCGACAACTTTGCATGGTCCTTGTTTATGAGCAGACGTTTGGCGTGGTATTATAGGAGCATACCACATAACCTTGGCGAGGATTTTCTTCTGGGGCGTTCTTCGCCTCAACATCGCCAGGTCATCTCGCCGATCTTATACCGCGACGCTTTGCATACGGGCATTCATCCAAATTCTCGTAGTCCTTGCCACGATCTGGGATGCGATCATTAGGACATGCATGTATCTTCCGGATTTCTAATCCCAAAGGGCAAACGACTGTTTTGCTTCGTCGTAGTGGCGGGCAATTCGTTAGGCTTCTAAGCATCTTTTTGGATCTTCAGTAATTGCCCAAATGCCTTGTCGGATACACCATTCTCTGCCTTCCATTGTAGCAACTCCAGTGTTGTACCCAACTTTTTTTGCCCATCTTCGGCGGACGGGTATAGTAATTTCTTGTGATCCTCTAGCATGCGGTCAAACTTAGCCTTCTCCTTTTCACTTTCGCAATCTCTTTGTGCATCACGAATGACATCACCAAGAGCATCATCTTCAGCGAGTGTGTCTTACGCCTCTTCCTCTTCTTCGCCGCCCATTGCAAGATCATCGAAGTCACCGTATTGAGCAATAATGTCGTTAGGGTCCAATTGTTCTTCTTCACCTTCTTCCATTATAACCCTGGTTTCTCCGTGCTTGGTCCAACAAATATAGTTTGGCATGAAACCCGACTTCAACAAGTGTGAGTGAAGACTCCTTGAGCTAGAATATTCCTTCAAATTCTTACACAGGGCACATGGACAGCACATGAAACCATCCCGCTTGTTTGCCTCGGCCACTCTTAAGAAATAATGCACGCCATCAATGAACTCTTTGGAGCGGCGATCGACATTGTACATCCAATGGCGTGTCATCGTCTGCATTATATGACATATCACATAATTACTAAGTCAACAATCAATCCAAAAGGCAAACAATAACTAAGTGATTAAGCTAATTAAGAGATTAACTAATTACTTAATAATTAAATATTAAACTTATTTATTAAAACAAAATTAATATTTATTATTTTTACCCAAGAGGTTGGATCTGATAAGATAAGACTTATCTCATCAAACACCCCTCAAAGCTTAACCTAACTAACACATGTAAAAGTCATTTTTCATTTATTTAAATAATTATTAAATAAGGTGAAAAATAAAAGTCTTCAGATTGATCCCAAAATTTTTGTACAGATAGTTCATAGCCTAATTAGATGGCAAAACAATTTTCAGAATTTTTGGATCATTAATTTAGCCTACAAAATTCATGGAATAATAATTAAATAAATAAGCATAAAATAGGTATAAATTCAACTTTGTCCAAATAGTCTTAAAATTTTTATATGGACTGTTCACAGTGTAACTTAGTGGAAAAACAAATTTCATGATTTTTGGAAATTTATTGTAGCCTACAAAAATCATGAAAGTTCCATTTATGAATTAATTGGCAATTTTATAACATATAAAAATTATTCAAATTTCACATTTCATATTTTTCATAATGGACGGCAGGGTTAGCATCAGGAGCTTACATGAACACGCCGGTGAATACGGTTGAGTGAATGAGCAGCTCGGCGGTGGTGGCAATGGCAAGGCGTGTCCGCGGCATGACAACAAGCGTTCCCGCTCTGTGATTTAACGCCGGCGGGAGTTTAAATAGAAGGACATTTAGTCGGTTGGTGTTACAACCGGGACTAAATCTAACCTTAGTCCAGTTGGTACTACAATCCGGGACTAAAGATTTAGTCCCGGATTGTAGTACCAGCCGGGACTAAAGGTTGACATTTAGTCGGTTGGTAACACCAACCGACTAAAAGCTCACCACCGAGCACGCCACCGAGCCGTTGGGCGGGGACTTTTAGTCGGTTGGTGTTACCAACCGGGACTAAAATCTTTGGTCCCGACGCAATTTTCTCCGAGACTATTGCCCATTTGGCGATTCGACCAAAGGTGCGCTACAGTAGTAGTGAATTTTGGGCTGTAGGATATAATTGGGCCCAGTCGGTGATCAGACAAGGGAAGTGAGTTTTTATCAGGTTGGACTAGGGTAAGTTAAAAAAAAAACTTGATTTCTTTTTTCTTGTGGAAAGAAGTAAAATATTGTTTTCCAGTAGGGTTTATATATTGTGTTAGTTAAGGAGGCATGCGTGTTGAGCAGGCCAGGACAGGGCATGATTTAACTTGTTTAGATCTAGTTGGCATATTTTGCATCTCTATGATCTTGGTTCGTGGGAATCATCTGTGGCGCTGTTCATGGATGCGCGCATTATAGGGTATACAATTATTCCTTTTCTTTTTCAGTTGCCTATAAAATTTCTTAGTCCAAAACGGGTTGTTTTTGTTATTATCCAGGGACTTTTTTTTGGGGCAAAACTAGCTTGCTAAGAGTTGAATTTGACCATAGCATAACCTTTATATAAGCATTTTTTAAATCAGCAATAATGGTATGCTGATGACAAGCAATTCTGACCTTGGTGACATTATCTAATTGCACAGCTTATCTTATGATCAATAATTAAATTAGAGACTACTATATACTGAACTCTGATAGATCTACATACCTATAATATATTCGATAGTCGAGCTTATGGAATCAAATAAACAACATGTTAAGATGCCCTTGACAGCCTCAGAACATATGTGATCCCCTCCATACTCCTGAAGGTTGTATTTAATTGGCAAGAACATGTGCATGATGGGGAATAGGCAACCAAATCAAAAAGATTTATCTGAGCAAACCCAAATCTAATTTGGTTAAACAAATTAATCCAGCTATCAAATTATTATTGATGTTTCCTTTATATATATATATATATATATTTATATTTATATATTTATATATATTTATATTTATATTTATATTTATATTTATATATATAGCGCCCTTTTCAGACTCACAGGGAGTATGTACTCCTACTTCAATATACCACTTAAATGCACATATTATACTTCTTTATCAATTTTAGTATATTTAAATACCAATTATAAGATACTCCAATGCGACTTGATTGAAAATTTTTTATTGGAGCCTTTTGTTTTTTGCTATATAGCATTTTTCATATATAAAAGAAGTATATACACAAATTTTGCTATAAAAAGTGGACTTTGATGAAATTTATCATGGAACTCACTTTGGGGTATCTTATAATCATTATTGGAGTATGCTCAAATTGATAAAGAGGTATCATCATACGATTTAAGTGGTATATGAGAGGTGAGAGTACGTGCTCCCAGGAGTACCATACCATACCCCATATGTGAAATGGTGAGCTACCTCGTGCAATTATTAAGCTGCTGGTTGCGGATCAGTCAAACTACCTGTAGTGTGTAATATTTTATTTTTCTCCATGAGAATATAAAAAAATGACATCAAAATTAAGAATAATCTAATCTCGTAAGGGGAATGGTGTGGGTTTTTAATATTGGAGTGGTGCTGATTGCAAGGCTTAATTAACTTCGAATTCAAGAAGTAGTATTTCGTTAGAATGCTGCTTTAAGTCTTAGTTTTTATCTACTCCCAATAATATAACTAATTCTCTAGCTACTTTTGAATTAACATGGCCACCACCATCAGCTGCATGCCTGCATCAATATGCGTCTTTATTTAGAAAATACTTTAGTAAATAACTAGCTTCATTTCTCAACATATATAGTTATTCTTATGAATCATCGTGATCATCCATAATTAGCTCCTTTTGTCTCACTTTTTTCAATGAAATAATAATCAAAAGCACTAACAAAGTACTTGTTTATAACAAAGGTAGCTGTCGATCATGTTGGGCACAGTTGTGCCATTTTTAGGGAAAAAGAAAATTGGCAATTAAAGATGTTTGGAATCTACAAATTAGGACACACATCGTTGGCATGGACCATTTTGCCTTTTCCACAGAAATCCCCACATCCTCATAATAATCCATATTATAATAATTGGAGTTAATTAGTCAGATCCAAGTTGCTATCTTTCTTTGTGAACAAACGTGTGAATCTTATGATAAAATTTTTAGCATCTCAAATGCATCGAACACTATCACTTTTTTTTGGAAAAAAAAAATGCATTGAACACTCCAAAGGATTCCCTTGTACATTACTGTATTCACCACCAGGACATATACCAAGACGTGAAAGAATCATCAACTAAGTTAATTACTTTACTTTGTATTATTCTCTCTCAAAAGAAGTTTCTTTGCTTTAACCTATGTAATCCCTTAAATTATTTCACCATCTGATTTGACAGAAACCTTCCCCCACGCCTTGCACCTCACGAATTAATATGTCTTGGCTTTGTTGTAAGCGAATCAATTGATTCGCATATGAGCAAAGCCTTTGATTAACTAAGGAAATTTCGTCACACCCACTGTCATCAGAGTCATATAGACCTTGATCACACGTTATAAGAAATGTTCTTGATAAGAGTATAAAATGAAATGATCTATGTGCTAGCTTGCATGTGCACATACATATGCAAAGTTGCAAACAATATATTCTACAAAATATCATATTATGCAAACGTGGATTAGTTGCTAGCACTCTCTCTTCCAGTGACGACACACAGCGATGTATTGGTTATGGACAACACCATGATCCCATGATTATTTTATAGACGTACATAGATTCAATCCGATTATGCGGACCAGGAACACATCATGTGATTAAATAAGAAAACAACAATGCCGGTGGCAGCTTGCTTTCAAGTTTCAACGGCGGCTTTAGAATAATATTCGGAAGTATATTGGCGATTAGAAAAATGGAGTAGGAATAATATGAGGCACAACTATACACGCACAAATGTCGCCATTTAGGAGATATAGACAGGTGAAAGCAAGGTTTGGAGAGGCCCATCTCTTCTGATTTCTAAGCACATGCGGTTGGAAGATGAGGAGAAAACGGAACCAAACGTCAATTAAGGGCTAGCCTAGCATGCATCCAGTGAAAGCAATGTTTGGTGGAAGGTGTGAGGCAAGCACTAGCATATGGTGATTGATGGGTGCTTGTATTATGTGTGTGTGGTAGATGCTAACTTCTTTTTAGTTGTTTGTAGGGTGTTGTCAAAACTTTTGGTCATGTATACGCTGATACGCATCCACCAAATTGCTTAAGAAAGTTCTCAAAATTTTGGTATATTTTGTTTTGTCCCATCTTGTAAATATTGTTAAGTTGTTCTGGATTAAATCCAATTGTTAGGATTCTTTAACGGGTGTTACATTTTAGTTTGTCTCGCATCATGTATTTTTCAGAAATGTTTGACGATATATATTTTACTTTTGGCCTATTTCTTTGGGTGTTGTGATTCTCAATGCCTTCCCCGTGGTCACATTTTCTTAGTACGTATTTCACAAAGGAATTTTTAAATATACGCCACTCCATTTATTTGTCACTGATATATGGCCATAGGATACTTGCGAGACATAGCGCGAGTGGTAATAATACCTAAAATATCATATATATTTTTAGTGGTAAATATCTGAACTCCTTTTACAAATAAAAGCACAATTCCAGGTACACAGCTACATTTTCAAGATCTATCCGTACTCTCCATGCATGTCACTATTCTCAAACCCCCACCATATATTTAATAAAAAAAAATAAAGCAGGAAGGGAATACAAAACCTTCAATGGTGTCAAATGTGGGCCCCACCACCTGGGCCCCGCCAAGCATGGGCACCTCAATAACCAAGCGGCTTCCAGGCAAAGCTTTCCGAGGCGGCCCACGACTCACGTTCACGAACGACCGCGGCGCTAGGCCAGCCCGCGGAATTAATTCCGACGATCGAGTGGATGGGGGGCACCACAATCTTGGACAGGCATGATGGCGGCAATGATGACAAGCTCCGCGACGACGGCGACCCGGCCGGCCGGAGACGGATCTACGCGCGCGGCGTTCATTGCAGCTGCCGTGCGGGCACTATACACGCGTGGCCCACGCACGTCAAACTCCGGCCTACATGCTGGTCGGTCGCTCGATCGATCGAGGACGAGGAGATTTATTTGCGTGCACACATGCGTAACCCGTGAGCTCTAGCAGCTAGCTAGGTCACCACCCACCGATGGACCATCAGCACATGGACCCATCGATCCATCGCCCATCGACACGCGATAGTGGTCACGCGGTACGCCGGTGAAAGCTGGCTAGCTATGTGATATGCATCACGCTTCCCTTTCGGGCCCAGACACCGTACTGGTTAACTTACCCCCGGTGTCTGCGATCTCGTGGGGCCGTTCTGATCCTAGTTCTACCCAACCTAACACCAACATGAGGTATAATTAATGTAAATCTAGCACGACCAATACGACCCGAATTCTGTTTAAAAAAAGTTTTCTGCCTTGGATCCCGATTTTCGCAATGTTAATATAAACTAGCAAGTGGCCCACGCACGGTGAGATTTGTTTCGAAGTTTGTAGTATCGTGTTATATAAGTTAAATGCTTGAGAATATATTTATGTATCTGGTTAGATTTGTTTTAAAGTTTGTAGTATCATATGATATAGCTTAAATGTTTGAAAATATATTTATGTATCTGATAGGGTATTTAGATTTTTAAGATATCCTAAACATTGTAAATGATAATAGAACATGAGGAACGTGGTTGAAGTATGAGCTCCGATGAAAGTAAATCATTGAGCATAATAAGTTGTTGGGGTTATTAGAAATGTAATCACTCTCCATCAGGCATAGTTCATGTAGCTATATGTCTCTATTCTTACTCAATTAGTTACTTTTTTCAAAATTGTATTCATGCACATGTACATCTATTTAATCTCAAGCAATACCTTGATTATGTGTGTGGCAAATTATCTTATTAGTTTACATGGTATTATAGTATCTTGCCCACGCATACACCGATACACCATGGGAGGCCAATCTTGAACTTATCTTTCCTCACACGCCGGCTGCCCTACCGAACTGTATATTTCTACCTCTTCTCACCATCACAGCTTTTTTTGCTTCAACCTCCAACATTCAAGCCCAATTCTTGATCAATCCCTCTCAGCTGCTACTCCTTCCAATACAATACTTTATCACATAGTTATATTCTATGTCTATCTAATTATTACTTAATCCTAACTATTGCTACATCAACATGCATAGACATGCAACTGTCGCTAATCCCTATCGAAGACACCTATCACGCTCTCTGCAGTAGTCCCGAGCCTATTCCCTACAACAGCGTCATCTCTACTCTAAGCTTTGCTCCTCTACTTATGTACGCATGTGCTTCTATAAGTACGGATGCATGCATGTACACACACATGTATGATGTTATACATGCTTGATGTCCTCTTCTCTTATATCGGTCGCTCATTTTCTTCAATGTTGGCCAACTCCATGTTGTGGCTTCCTCACTAACTGCGGTGACCTCCCATCTTCGCTAATGTTGGCATGTCTGCTTTAGTTGTTATCTAACGATATGAAAAATCTTCTCGCCATCACCAGTGATGTCGTGCCCTCACCAGTGATGGTATGCTCCTAGCTACCTAATGGACCCATATCATCTATAGCTCATCTTCAATGCAAAGCCCATCTCCTCTCTGCCAGGACTTCTCCATCATCGAGCTTCTTTGGCCACTAACTCCTTCAACAATGTTGACGCTCCACTTATCATCGCAGCCCTTGGCTAGCTCCTTCGACCCTGAGCTTTCTCTTCAATGGCTCCGATGAGCAGCACGACATTGTCATCGTCGAACGGCTAAGGTGAGCAGCACGATATTATCCACATCTCCGACTTAGTCGACTCAGCTCCTCACTTCCTCGGACCCACATGTTAGTGAGATATCAGTGGCATATAAGGAACATAATTTATTTTATTTTATTTTTGAATTTCAGTTTTATTGTATTTGACATGGACTGTTTCTTTCAATCTAGACCGTTGTAATCTGGACCATCACGATCAACAATGTAGATTTTTTTTCTTCGATTAACATGGAAATTTCTAACACTTGAGAGCGAACGTGGTGACTTTTTTGTCTTTTGGTTTAATAAGATAATAGATAGATACTTAGATAGAATGGGTTTCATTAATCAGCTTTGGTCCTGGAGGGTCGATTCAGTGAACATTTCTTATCAAATAATATAATAATCAATTTAACAATATTTTAAAATGACCCCACCTGAGCTTACTTTAAAAATAAGTTTGCCCTCGCTCCACCAAAGATGTCATGACAAGCCAGGGTCATTTTTGGAAATCAGTTAAGGTAAAGATTGTCCTTAAAATATTATCAAAAGAATAATTTAATTAAAAAAATGCTCCTATTTGGATGACAACTCTGAGGATATGGACGAAGTGATTTTAGTAGCTCAAGCTTTTGAAATTCGCCAACAATGCTCCGAAAAGACGCCGGTGGAATCATATTCCTGTTGTTCATCGAGTGGTCAGGTCAATCGATCGCCGTGGGGTTGGAGATATGGAGTAGCGTGACCGGCCTTGATTGTGGGTGATCATGGGAACCTGGAGTCCTCTCGACCCTATTCTAATGGCTAACTAGCCAGCTAAATTAGTGACATCATTGACCATTTGACCACATAATTAACCAGCTGGGTATGTGTAGTGCTCTCACTTTGACGAATTAACGGGGTGTGGCAAAGTTTGATTTGTTTGTGTAAAATGTGTCTTGACAGAGATTGATCAGAGAATCTCTAGGTGCAGCTAGGGCATCGAACGAAATGAACTAGTGGAGTTTAGGTCTAATCCTTTTGCTCACTCTCTCTCTCTCTCTCTCTCTCTCTCTATATATATATATATATAGAAGCACATCGAAATTGACTTCAATTAATTAGAACAATCATCAGATCGAGATGGGGACCAGGTCCATAGTTAACTAGGTCATCATTTTTTGGAGAGGTCATCAGCATCTCGTTACTGCAAATAATTGTGAAACTTGGGAAATAGGCATGGAATTCTTCTATTGTCACAACTTCTCGTGTGTTCCCTAAGCATGATTTCAGATGTACCCAAGGTCGTCAGGCCAACACCAGCATTTCCATGTGCTCTATCCATACGGGCACAGTAAACTAGGGTCATCATCATCACTCTGCCAAACCATATATGGGCCGGGATGCAGAGGTACACTGCATAAACAGCACGTTGCAGTGGCACTGTAGCAACAATGAAGTATGTAAAATACTGTAGATATTGATCTGACCTTTGATTTTTGATCGGACGGCGCTTCCTAATGCTATGCAATGTTGATCCTCTGCATGAAATCTCTCGTTGCAGAGCATCCATTTCCTACGTGGGCATGCATGCACACACATCTCAAAAGGCAAGAGGCTTAATTTGACAGGAACAACACGCTCTTATAGCGAGTTTTTTTTTAATAATACATTTTTAAAAAAATAAAGAAATAAATAGTCGGAAAAAAATTACAAAACTAGACCTCTATGACCAATTGAATTGGTGACAGGAAGTGTCACCGTTTCAATTGTCGATAGTAGCCCTGTCGTCTCTCTATCGACGATTCAATTGGCGACAGGGTCTTCTCCAGTGGTATATGCCCTCTCTAGACAAGAGCAATTCAGAGATTTAATCCCTGTCGCCAATTGAATTAGCAATAGGGAGCTGAATTGGCGACAAGGCACTGTTCCATGGGCGACAGGGATCTACACTACTACTGAAACGCACCTTTGGTGAATCGCCAAATAGGCAATAGTCTCGGAGAAAATTGCGTCAGGGACCAAAAGATCTTTAGTCGGTTGACTAAAAGTCCCCGCCCAACGGCTCACGGTGGCGAGCTCGGTGGCGAGCTTTTAGTCGGTTGGTGTTACCAACCGGACTAAATGTCAACCTTAGTCGAGTTGGTACTACAATCCGGGACTAAAGATTTAGTCCCGGATTGTAGTACCAACCTGGACTAAGGTTGGCATTAGTCGGTTGGTAACACCAACCGACTAAATATCCTTCTATTTAAACTCACCTTGGCGTTAAATCACAGAGGCCGGAACGCCTTGTCGCCATGGCCACGCATTGCTGCATTGTCACCACCACGAGCTGTTCATTCACTCAACCGTATTCACCGGCGTGTTCGCGGTAAGCTCTGATGCTAACCTGCCGTCCATTATGAAAAATATGAAATGTGAAATTTGAATAATTTTTATATGTTATAAAATTGCCAATTAATTCATAAATGGAACTTTCATGATTTTTGTAGGCCACAATAAATTTCCAAAAATCATGAAATTTGTTTTTCCACTAAGTTACACTGTGAACAGTCCATATAAAAATTTTAAGACTATTTGGACAAAGTTGAATTTATACCTATTTTATGCTTATTTATTTAATTATTATTCCACGAATTTTGTAGGCTAAATTAATGATCCAAAAATTCTGAAAATTGTTTTGCCATCTAATTAGGCTATGAACTATCTGTACAAAAATTTTGGGATCAATCTGAAGACTTTTATTTTTCACCTTATTTAATAATTATTTAAATAAATGAAAAATGACTTTTACATGTGTTAGTTAGGTTAAGCTTTGAGGGTGTTTGATGAGATAAGTCTTATCTTATCAGATCCAACCTCTTGGGAAAAAATAATAAATATTAATTTTGTTTTAATAAATAAGTTTAATATTTAATTATTAAGTAATTAGTTAATCTCTTAATTAGCTTAATCACTTAGTTATTGTTTGCCTTTTGGATTGATTGTTGACTTAGTAATTATGTGATATGTCATATAATGCAGACGATGACACGCCATTGGATGTACAATGTCGATCGCCGCTCAAAGAGTTCATTGATGGCGTGCATTATTTCTTAAGAGTGGTAAAGGCAAACAAGCGGGATGGTTTCATGTCTTTGTCCATGTGCCCTGTAAGAATTTGAAGGAATATTCTAGCTCAAGGAGTCTTCACTCACACTTGTTGAAGTCGGGTTTCATGCCAAACTATATTTGTTGGACCAAGCACGGAGAAACCGGGGTTATAATGGAAGAAGGTGAAGAAGAACAATTGGACCCTAACGACATTATTGCTCAATACGGTGACTTCGATGATCTTGCAATGGGCGAAAGTCAAGAAGAGGCAGGGCGAAGACACACTCGCTGAAGATGATGCTCTTGGTGATGTCATTAAGTGATGCACAAAGAGATTGCGAAAGTGAAAAGGAGAAGGCTAAGTTTGACCGCATCTAGAGGATCACAAGAAATTACTATACCGTCCGTAGAAGATGGGCAAAAAAGTTGGGTACAACATCGAGTTGCTACAATGGAAGGCATGAGAATGGTGTATCCGACAAGGCATTTGGGCAATCTTCAAGATCCAAAAAGATGCTTAGAAGCCTAACGAATTGCTCGCCACTACGTCTGAAGCAAAAGCAGTCGTTTGCCCTTTGGGATTAGAAATCCGGAAGATACATGCATGTCCTAATGGTCGCATCTGTATCGTGGCAAGGACTACGAGAATTTGGATGAATGCCCGTATGCAAAGCGTCGCGGTATAAGATCGGCGAGATGACCTGGCGATGTTGAGGCGAAGAACGTCCCAGAAGAAAATCCTGCCAAGGTTATGTGGTATGCTCCTATAATACCACGCTGAAGCGTCTGTTCATAAACAAGGACCATGCAAAGTTGTCGCGATGGCACAAAGAAGACCGTAAGGTAGACAACATGTTGAGACACCTGGCGATGGGTCCCGATGGAGAGCAATAGGCGAGAGAATTCCGGAGTTTGCGGATGGCGCAAGAAACCTAAGGTTAAGCTTTAAATGCGGATGGTATGAATCCTTTTGGGGACGAGCACTAGTCATAGCACTTGGCACATTACTCTATGTATCTACAACCTTCCTCCATGGTTATGCATGAAGCGGAAGTTCATTATGATGCGGGTGCTCATCAAGGCCCGAGGCAACCCGGCAACGACATCGATGTCTACCGAGGCCATTAGTTGAGGAACTCCTGCTTTTATGGAGCAAACCGGTGTGCGTATGTGGGATGAGTACAAGCAGGAACACTTCGACCATGCGAGCATTGTTGTTCGTAACAATCAATGATTGGCTGCTCTAAGTAATCTTCGGAGACGGACAAACAAGGGATACAATGCATGCACACAATGTTTTGATGACATTGACGGTATATATTTGAAAAAATGTCGAAGGTCGTGTACCTTGGCCATCGTCGTTTTCTTCCTATGAATCACCAACTAAGAAAGAAAGGCAAGCATTTTAACGGTAAGGCGAACACCGAACCAAGCCTACGCGAACCGAACTGGGAGGATGTACTTGATATGGTCAAGGATGTGCAAGTAGTCTTTGGAAAGGGACAAAGCGTGAACTGTTAGAAGATGCTAAGGACACGCACCCATGTGGAAGAAGAAGTCCATATTTTGGGAGCTACCCTATTGGCAAGTCCTAGAGGTCCGCAGCGCGATCGACGTGATGCACGACAAAGAATCTTTGTGTGAACACGCTAGGATTCATGGATGTGTATGGAAAGTCTAAGGATTCACTCGAAGCCTGCGAGGACTTGCGGCGCATGAAAGAACGAGACAACTTTGCATCGAGAGAAGGCATGACGATGGGCGCCATTACTTAAGACACGCTAGCTTCACTCTTAGCAAAGAAGAGAAGGAAAGCATGTTTGAATGCCTAAACAACATCAAGGTCCCATCTGGATTCTCCTCCAATATAAAGCGTATAATAAATGTGCGGAGAAGAAATTCCTACACTTAAAGTCCCATGATCGCCACGTGCTTATAGCGCAATTGCTTCCTGTTGCTTTAAGAGAATTCTACCTCCACATGTACGTCGGCCATCGTGAAGCTATGTGCATTCCTCAATGCAATTTCTCGAAGGCAATCAATCCAATGGAACTAGCTACTCTCTGAGAATGATGTGGTTCAATGTCTTGTCGACTTTGAGTTGGTGTTCCTCCATCCTTCTTTAATATCATGACACACCTCCTAGTTCACTGGTCAAGGAGATTAATATTCTCGGTCTGTGTTCCTACACAACATGTTCCCCCTTTGAGAGGTTCATGGAGAGTCTGAAGAAATATGTTCACCAAAGTGCTCGGCGAAGGAAGCATCGCCAAGGGCTGGAGACGAGAGGAGGTCATTGAGTTCTGTGTTGACTTCATTCCCGACCTTGACCCGATTGGTGTTCCTAAATCGCGACACGAGGGAGACTTCTCGGAAAGGAACACTAGGGAAGAAAACATATATCGATCACGGGGACGATTATTTCAATAAAGCGCTACACGCTTCTTCAAAACTCCTCCGTGGTGGAGCCGTATGTCGAGTACACAAGGAGTTCCTCGATCCCAGTTTCGAGGAAGAATGAAGCTTGGATTAGGCGTCATCACATGGAAACTTTCGGCGGTTGGTTGCGAAAAGAATGTCGGGTGATGACAATATTGATGAGCAAGCTGTATTTGTTGGCTAGGCAACCATCGTGGCACATCCTCACGTACAAAGTGCGAGATAAATGGAAATACATTTTACAATCGTAGCCCAAGATAAAAGGAGCACGAACCAAAACAAGGGTGTCGCGTAGATGCCACAGACCCAAATGGAAAGAGGCAAACATATTATGGCCGCATAGAGGAGATTTGGGAACTAGACTACGCACCTAATTTTAAAGTCCCTTTGTTCGGTGCCAATGGGTGAAGATGACCGGGGCGGGTAACAATCGACAAGGAGTATGGAATGACAACAAGGACCTCAACAATATTGGGTACAAAGGCGAACCATTAGTCCTTCTTCTGCTGATGTGAATCGGTGTTCTATGTGAAAGACATGTCTACAAAACCCAAGAGAGGGAAAACGACGACAAATCAACCAATGAGCCAAAGCATACATAGTTCTTTCAGGGAAAAGAAACATCGTGGGAATTGAGGACAAGTCGGACAAGTCAAAGATTATGAAAGGGATGACCGAATCCAGCCCTTCAAGTGACCAAAGACCCAAGCATCCCGCTAAATGCCGAGGACACTCCATGGTTCGGCATGATCATAACCAAGGGTCATCGTCAACAAGAAGTTCACCACTGTGCCCGCTTGATATATAGTGATGTTTAATAAATAGTGTGTATTAGAGATTTTATGTAATAATTGTAACTTCAGATGTTTCTATCATATTTTTCTTGTTTTTATCATTTCAAATGAAATTCCTATTCGATAAAAGGACACATGTACCTCTGTGAAGCATGTCTTCTCCACGGTGTCAAAATGACTTGAAATTTTTTAGCAAGTATTTATGCCTTCAAATGAAATTCGACTTGTGGTTTGAGCCCTTCATTTTGTTTATAGTTGGCTCTTCACTTCCCAAATTGTGGTCACTATAAAAGTCGTTTGAAATGTCAATAAGATAAAAGGAAATGCAACTATTATTTTTAAAAATTTATGCCTAGTATTTAATTTACTATGCATTTAACAAGAATTAGCATATTTATACAAATAAACTTAATACAAAACCCAAACTGTGAAAGCGTGGCGGGGCTGAATAGTGTAGTGGGGACCTTTAGTCGGTCCGTGACTGCTTGGGACTAAAGGTCACACACCGACTAAAGGTTCTCTGGAAAATATGTCCCACAAGAAAACCTTTAGTCCCGGGCGTGGCACCACCCGGACTAAAGTCCGACCTTTAGTCCCGGTCCAGTATTACCACAGCGGGACTAAAGGTCTTTAGTCCCGGTTAGTATCTGCTTGGGACTAAAGGTCCCCATCGATATAAGCAACAAGGCTTCTTCCTTCTTCCACCCCTTCCGCCTCGTCTGTCTCCTCGGCTCCCGGCCTCGTCGCGCCCGGCCTCCTCCTTCCTCCCGTGGCGCCCCACTCCCTCCACCACCTCCACTCGGCTCCTCCTCCGCCAGCTCCAGCTCGCCCGGCTCCTCCTCCTTCGGATCCGGATCCGTCGCTTGACTCCGCCCGTGACTACTTCACCAGTGCCCGAGCCAAGACTCCTCCACGCCGTGAGCTCCTCTCATCTCTTATCGCATGTGCATTTCTCTGCGAGTTTGTCAAATTATTTCCTTTGGGGATTGAAAGGAGACCGATTCTGAAATAGTGGTTGCCCAAGTTCTTGATAAAGCCACCGAGGAAGAGATTAGCAGATGTAGCTTCTCTTGCAGAGATGTGCTTGAGTCTCCGAGGTGAGGATAGGCCTACCATGAAACAAGTGGAGATGGCTTTGCGGGTTTTGCAAACAAAAAGGTTGAACTTCGTGCTATGTTGATCCGAAATGAACAAGAGAAGGAACCATTGCTAAGTACAAGAGAAAAAATCTAGTTCTCGGTTGTTGGTCGTTGATTTCAATGCTAAAGCTAATTTGCCATCTGAAAACACCGATTGTGTTATATGTATATCTTTGAGCAAGAGTTTGTCATATGCATCTTTGGAGTATCACGCTAGGATGTGTATATGAAGTTTCTACATATTTAATTCTTGATCCTATACGGATGGTGTGCCTGATTTCCCTTTTCATGAAGAAAGTACCATATATGTACTTTTTAGGTTAAGCACCATGTAAGTCACTAGTCATGTAATCGATAGTGCAACTTTTACTTAATAGACCTGTTACGAACAAACTATTGTGCGAAGTTTGTATGATCCAATCTACTCAAGTTTTCTAGCTTCTTGGCGTGCCCAACACCGAAATTGGCAAAGTTGGGGTTAGAGTCTGCATTTGTACCGCGATTGTGAAAGTAAAGCATCAAACAAAAGCACACTCATTTTGGTACCTTTGTAAGTATACAAAAGATCATAATTGGAAGTCAGGCGAACAACGAGGTTAAGTATTTAAAGCGCACATCGTAATATCTGAGGATCTAGATGTAGCATAGAGGCCGAGTATTGTTAGATAATCTTTGTTTAGGAAATAGTTTCCATTTAGGATTTCTGTTTTTGGAGTTGGAGTTGGAGTCTTGCTTGGTTTAGTTGTTTGAGTCAAAGTCGGTAGTAATGCGTGAGTGTATAAAAGAACGTGTATTAGTCAGTATTAGCGCCATGTAAAGATAGAACCGGAAGCTAGCAATGTAAGAGTTGAGAAGTGAGAGAAAAGCAATAAGAAGAAGAGAAAAGAGAAACGCCAAGATGTAATACCGCCTCGACTAAAGGTCCCCTCGATTATAAGCAACGATGGCTTCTTCCTTCTTCCACCCTTAGTCTCCTAAATCGACTTCTTTTTCTTTTTCTTTAATTGTTTCATTTTCTTTTTCTGTTATAAATGAGTTATTTATGCAATTATTGAATGTCGTTAATTATCGTTAAATACCATCAATTGCATTAATTGTTGTGAAGAATTACTTGTGTGCAAATTGCCATCAATTGTCGTCAAATGTCGTTAGTTGTTGTCAATTGCACTAATTGTCGTTGAGATTACTTGTGTGCAAATTGTCGTTAAATGACATCAAACAAGCCATCATTTGTGTAACAGTCCAAAAAATCTACGCGTTTGAATTTGTTTAAAAATATGGAATTTTTAAAACTTTTTGGAGACAGCCTGTTGATATTCAAGTTTTCGGACTTTATATTGGAAATAGTTGTCGAACAATGAAACTTTAGAAAAATGAAACCATAAAATCTGGTCTAGACCGAAACCATCCGAGACCACTCGACCTCTCCTTTTTTCTTTTCCTTTTCTTTCTTTTCTTTTCCTCCTTTTCTATTCCTTTTCTTCTCCTTCTCTTTTCTCCTTCCCTGGGCCCACCCTTGACCTCTAGAAATTTGCCTCGCCTAGACGTCCTTTGCCTGCTTGTAGAGCCATGTCGCCGACGTTCTCCCAACCTCCGCCTCAAGAAAATTCTCTCCTCCGTGTCGAGTCGTGGCCACACCTCCTAATGACCCCATCATGTCATTGTGCTCACGTCGTAGCGCATAAAGCAGCATGCCGCTCTCCCTCTCGCCAGTAGGGTTTTGTGCGAGAACTTGCGCCCGCCACACCATTGTTAAGCCGCTCGCTCCCTCCCTTCCTCTGGCCCCATTCATTCCCCACCCCTTGTCCATTTCCCTCTCGTCGAGCTCATTTCGGCAAAGGTGTCTCTACTCCGATTGCCGCGAGCACCATGCCGCCCTAGTCGCACCATTGAGCTCTGGCTAGCCCATCGTGCCATGAAGACCACCTCGATGCCCTCGACCTCCTCGGCTCACCCACCTCCCTCCTCGTGCCTGTCTTGGCCGGAATGGCCACACCACCAACGTCTTCCCCAAAGCCGATCGCCGCTCCACTTGTTGTTCCTACCGGTGAGATTCTCCCCATCTACTCGCGTCCAAATGTGTCCCAAAGAACCTCCTCAAAACCCCTCAATCAATTTCAGGATCGATGCAAGGAACTCGTCACTTGTTGTTTTTCTTTTGTCGATGCATGTCACGAACCGCACGCCACTTGATGCGAAATCATAACCCGATCACGAACCGTTCTAACGTCCTACACATATATTTGCGAAATGGCCGACCGAATGACAACATGGATGATGCCATGATGGATATTATCAACAATGGCGCCTTACAAGGTGCCCAATTCAAGGTGATGACAACAATCAAGAAGTAGATGGCGGAGTCGATGCTTTGCCGATTATGAAGATGAGCAAGACAATCTTTGGCGAGGTCTATCTACAATCTCTTATGTATACATGAAATTCGAATAATTTCATTTGTCGATAAATATATTTATTTAAATCTTTGTGTTTCTACATTCGTAGCCCTCGGATCGGCGACAACAACGGGAAGAGTAGAAATGTACGAGGCAAGAAGCCGTTGGAGGGTCGGTTCATTCTCTCGCATAATTCGAGGAGCATCTGAGCAAAGTACTTGGACCACATGCACGTAAATTTGTCGACCATCGTGGGTACCTTGTAAGGGACAGGATCCCGATCAATGCTCGTGAATGGAAGCAAAAGAAAGTTGCTCCTCATATTAGTTTTGTCTCTGATCGTGACAAGGCACTAGTTTGGCAAGATGTCCTTCAACATTTCGCGCTCGATACAGAAGATGAAGCTTTGAAGGAGAGAGTTAGGAACTGGGCTATGAAGAAGATGGCCACACAATTCCAGTGTTGGAAGAAGAAATTGTACAACACATTTATCAGGAAGAACCTGACGCCAGATTTCAACACTAAGGCCTACGTCAAGTTGAGGCCGTTTTGGGATGAGTTTATGCAGTTCAAGACATCGGATGAGGGTGAGGCACGGTGAGAAGGAACCAACAGAATGCGGACAAAAGCAATACCACCATCACTTGGGATCAGGTGGCTACAGGAGTGCCATTCCTAAGTGGGAAAGAATGGAACGGGAGATTCTTGCCAAGGGGATCGAACCAGAATCAATCAACTGGCCTGAGCGCGCCAAGTATTGGTTTTTCGGTCATGGGGGAAGCCTGGACCTAGAGACCGGAAAGATAGTGTATGGCGCAAAACTCCAAAGAGCAGCCGAAAGATTTGCTTATGCTCGAGGCTTGGCTGAGAGTGGCAGGTGGCAGCCGAACAGAGATAAGGATGGTGACATCATGCGGAGAGTCTTGAACACGGTGGGCGAACAAGAGGCTATGGGGAGGTGTCGTGGGAGCATGCCTTCCTAAAGACAAAGCCACCTATAGAAGCCGCCAGAGAAAAGAAGTACGAGGAGGCAGAGCGGATGCGAGGATGGAGAAATGGTTCGTGAGTCACGGGAAGTGGCTCGTGAAGCGAGAGAGCGAGAAAAAGCACTTGAAGCCAAAATGAATGAGGAAATCAAAAGGCAAGTCTGCAGATAGCGATAAGTTCCATCCAAAGGCAAAGCGCATCACGGTAGAGTCAACATCAGCCCCTAATCGGTTGAAAGCGATTGCGCTTCCACGGAGGTGCCGGTGATTCAAGATGACGCAGGCTGCGCTTCCCGTGGATGACATCACCGATCCTCTCACGACATGTGAGCGCACATTCGAGAGGAATGCCACGGTCATGGTGGCTATCGGTGTTGTATCTCGTGTCGACCCTACGAAGACACCAAGATGCCATGGGGCATTAATACCTCCCGGATATGCTAGCGTCTCGGTGGATAGAGTTGTGAAAGGTAATAGCAATGTGCCTCTTGACATTGAAGGAGGTGATGGGGAGAAGACTTTAGGAGAAGCGGAGAAGACATTCATATGTTGGCGCAAGCGCTATATCATTATTCTGGGCGTCACCTCCTCCTCCTCAACAACCTAACCCTAGAGTGCGGATGAAAGTGAGCGAAACATTTTTCACTAATTATGTATTGGCTTAAATAACGGTTTACTCATA
Organism: Phyllostachys edulis; assembly: GCA_036346405.1. NCBI lineage: Eukaryota > Viridiplantae > Streptophyta > Magnoliopsida > Poales > Poaceae > Phyllostachys > Phyllostachys edulis. Next base: position 38,658 of record JAYEVD010000297.1, on the reverse strand, counting down.
CCACGTTGTTTTCACAGCAGAACCTCCCCAACCTAAGTCCAATTATCCATTCACCACCGTCACGGTGTTGCGGCGATGACAATGAAGTGGAAGACACTACCGCATCCCCACCGCCCCATCGCCTCCACGGCGGCTCCAACGCCGACGCCGCCACCGGCCGCTCCATCGCCTCCACGGCGGCTCCAACGCCGCCATCGCCCCATCGCCTCCTGGCGGGCTCCAACGCCGCCACCGCCGCTCCATCGCCTCCACGGCGGGCTCCGCCGCCGACACCGGCCGCCCTCTGCCAAAGAAGAGCGCACCCACAAACAAGGCGTCGGCCCCACCGCCAAGAAGAAACCTCGGGAGAACACCACTATTTCTAAGACGCATTTAAACTTTCCTATGAGAAGATCGCCGAGAAATAGATGCTTGATAACAGATGTGGGCGGTTTCTTCGCGAAAGTCAAGGCTAAAAGTGAAGCGGCGAAACCACGAGAAGCCGTGCTTCCGACGCGTCGAAGTTCTAAGGCAAAGGGTGGGCGCTCACGAGAAAAAGTTACGTGCTCGTAAGGATTCGCCACTATCGGACTATGACCGCACTCTCACGAAGTCAATTGAGGAGGCGAAGAAAGAGAGAAGAGAGCACGGAAGGGTGTTGCACTACTAGGAACAATCACAACAATCGGTGCCCCGCTAGTTATTGGGAATGAATATGGTTCAAACACGAGCGTGCTAGAACAGATATCCGAAATGTGCATTTGGATCAACTTGATGAATTTTTCATGAAACTGGTCTAAGCATTTCCCAAATTCTCGTGAGCACACATCAAAAGTGCTCCGGAAGTTGATAATTGGAAGAAGGAATATGTATATGGCAAGAGTCTATACAACCACGAGAAGCTCATGGAACTTAAATGCGCAAATGTACTTGTTAAACCAGTGGTACATGGCGGCGTGTCGCAGAAAAGCGATGACTATATTTGCGTCAAAATTAGAAACCATCATTACTTCCGTATGCGATGACATTATAATGGTTCGCTTTAATGAGTTACACCACCTATGCCACATGAGCGCTCTAGACAAATCTCTCATCACCGCTTTTATGCATGCGTGATTCTTTCTTTTAATAATCTCACTCTAGCATATGTATATGTATAAGTAATTATCCTCACACTAGCTAGCATGTCTATACATATGCGAGAGACATGATGAGAGACCTCACACGTAAACGACAAGAACATTGGTTTCATTGATCCATATATCGTATTCAAGGACCCAAACACTCCTACGATCAATGGAGACCTCAAGCGGAGAGGAATTTCCTGAGGTTCTTGATCAACCAAAAGAACAAAAGATTTATACTCTTCCCTACAACTTTGGGTGAGTGTTGTTATCGTGTGCACATTTTACTTTACTTACTCAATCCAACATAAAGATATATATGTTGACTCTATAAACAAATGCGACTTTCATCGATCTTGATTGTCTTCGATCTCTCGACGGTCATTTGCTAATCTATGACTCGTTGAGAAACCGCAGAAGATTACCAAGATATGATAGACATTATCCAGGGTAACTTCGATCTTTAAATATTTATTCCTGCTCTTTAACTCGCAATAGTTAATTAACGATCCAATTATTAGGCGGGGTTTGGGCTTGGTTCGTTCACTACACCGTCCGGATCTGAAAGCGCCACTTCGATCCACACCGATTGGATGTAAGTTGTACTAGCTCCTCGCATCTTTACCTTATCATGCTTCACTCACGCACGGATAGACGAGAGTAATCTTTTATATCGTCTGATGGGTTCTACTGGCGACCACCAGCAACAATTTGTGTGGATACTACGCTTGCGAGTTCCTCATGGTGTATGCAAAAGAACCCATCTACAGATGCGTAAAGTACGTAACAAGTATATATAATAAATCCATTTTATTTATTTGTTGCTATTAAATAAATCTTATGTATATTAATACTTCTTTCGTTTAATACAAATTGAAGGAGATATGGTTGAAGGAACAGTGTTGGATATGGACCGCCTCAAAGGAATTCAAGAGACAATGGCAGATTTCTTAATGAGCATGTCCTCAAGCCCGACCAGTTCTACTTTAACCCAGATGAACAATTGAAGCCAAACCAGAATTAACATTTGTATGACATTTAAGTGGAGGACAACATTTGTGTTGTAAATACCAAGGATGCATGAATAATGTTGTAAATTTTATGTGCATATATATATATATATATATACACATATATATAGCTCCATAATATATATAGTTTCATACTTTATTTGTGTGTAATAATGTTCCAAACTAAATTATATGTGGGCGTATACATATATTAGCAAATAAGAATACGCATTTGAAAACCTAATGTAATTGTAAAACCAAAATCAATAATGAATTGAAATAGAAACAAAAAAGAAAAAAAAACATTTAGTCCCTGTTGGTAATACCAACCGGATTAAAACGGCCAAGTGGGCTCGACCAGTGGACCTTTTAGTCCCGGTTGGTATTACTAACCGACTAAAATCGACCTTTAGTCCCGAGCACGGGACCCGGACTAAAGGTGAGACATTTAGTCCGATTTCCTAGTCCCGCTCTATAATCGGACTAGAGGCCCTTAGGCCCGGACCGAGGTCTGTTACAGTAGTAGTGCTATCGCCAATTAAAATGGCGACAGAGGTCTAGTTTTATAAAAAAAATCGATTATTTATTTCTGTAATTCTTTTTAAAAATGTATTATTTTTTTAAAAAAAATCCTCTTGTAGCCAGGACAACTCGGGAGATCGGTAGCAAGCGGCAGAAAGCTCAACGAAAGAGACGGACAATGGTCACACTGTCACAGTACATAATGATGTATCACCACTAGACCTGTTCATATGTGGCCGGACTTAGCCGGCCAGACGGGACTTGAATTCGGCCGAAAGCCCAATGGAATGCAATGAAATAATAAACAAGACTATTTTTTCTCAAAATAAAATAATAATTATTTTTTATTCCAACAAAGAATTAAAATAAATATTTTAAAATGGAAAAAATGTATTTTTTGGTCTGGGCTTGAACCTACCTATTCGAGACCACACTTTTTAGGCTTGGTCCGCTGTTTGAACGGGTTAGTCACCACCTTGCAATGCAATGCATAGATTGCTACTTGCTATCATATATATAGCTTGTCAGGATTTGGTTCAGTGGATTCACGCGTCTGACAGAGGATACCACCAATTCATCAATTATCTATGAAACGTCAAAAGGATGGAAAAAGGATGGGGGGGAGAAAAGGATCAAAAGGTACGTAGCAGAAAGAGCGGTACCAAACGAACACGCACATCCATCAAATTGTTCAGCGTCGTCCGTGGAAAAGCAAGACGAAACAAAACAAAAGGCATTGGGCAGGCATGTATACGTTTGATCTAGGACCATTGATTGATTCCATCATTCAGCTTTGTTCGTGTATATCTATGTGCTTCAGTCCCTAACACGTACGGCTACAAAGCGGCAAAGCCCTAAAGGAATTGAAGGAGGTGACAGGGAAAAGAACAACGGAGAAAACGCCTCCATCTACTGAGTTTACCGGAACTTCGTGTTGAGTTCGAACTGCAATTACCCACGGACTTGCGTTCTAGATATAGCGAGGGAAGCGCGGCCACCACAACTAGGGATAGCAATGGTCCTATTCTCTATTCTCTGATAGGGAATTCATCTATTAGGGACCGGGATTAGAACTATTTATTCCTCTATAGGGATGTTAATATGCAAATACAATTCTCTATTGGGTGAAGCGGGACCGAGGTTGTTCCCCTACTCTCTATCCCACTACCTACATGGGGCCCCTGATAACCCTATGATATATAGACCACTAGCCCACTACCGCACTGCTTAAATCTTTAAAGGTTTGCTTGCTTATTTGCTTGGAAGTTGGGACACCATCTTTAAGAATATTGTTGGAATTCTTCATTTGAAACACTGATAAGCACTCTTTAAATCATTTGGAACACTAATACTGCCATCTCTATGTGTGTCTCTGTATAGGAGAGATTAGAGATCCAATTTTTCGGTCTGGATCTCCGTCGGGCCCGATAACCCGATCAGGATAAAGAATGGGGAGAACAGCACTCAGAACAGGAATAGAGACAAAGAATAGAGATTTTTTTCTCCTTCGAGAGACACAGATATTCCACCACCCCCGCTGAGAAATAACCCGTCCCATTCCTAACCACGACCAAACAACCTACAACCGTCCATGCGACGGTACAAATTCCCGTCTGGCCGGCACAAAGATATCGGTAGGAATTGACGTGTGATGTATGGATCTCTCCTTGTCAAGCAGGACTAGCAATGCAGTAACAAAGATGGTTATGGACAACCAGAAACGGTACGCGAAGGAAAGAAAAGGCTGAAAAGATGCGTCGCACAAGACTCCATTGCCGCACAGTAGCGCTGTAGATGCTAGCCATGCTACAACTAGTTCCACACTTTAATGTACTACTACTCGCTTATACTTTTGCCTTTTGCTTTCCCTGAAAGTTATGGCTCGTGAGCCCACACGGACTGCCGTGTGTCGCCATGGACGACCCAAGCACATCTCCTTCCTTCCTCTCTCTCTCTCTCTCTAGACAGGGACACTGTTGTTCTTGGTCAGTACTGGGGCTGGATAGACCTTGGACCAGTGGTACTACGTACGTACCACAGTGCTGCAACAGTTGATGGACGATGACCTGCATGTAATGCAGCATTGTGTACTGCTGGTGATTGATTCCATCTTTGTAGGGGAAGGCAGGACATGACAGGAGGCAAGTGGGTGTGGACCAGCGATACGATGCTTGCTTCCGTGGTCAAGGTTAATTTACACCGTTAGATTCCGCACCGCATTCGTGCAATGATGCAGATGTACGCCCATGCCTGCAATGGTTGACAAGCCAGATTGATAGCCATTTTCCTTGACAGGGTAGTACACCGTCTGAAAGAATCCTATATTTGTTTCCTGTGGGTATACAGGGAGTTCTACTGCTAGCTCCTTTTGTTTGGCCTTTTTTTTATCTGCATATAATTTCCTATTAATTGTAGTTTTATCATAGAATTAGTCTTGTTACTTCCACGATGTATGTATGTGTGTATCTCGAATTGTACATTTCTTTTTAAAATTTCCACGATGAATATCTGTCTCTAGAAGAACGGATCAACGAAAGCCTACCTAGTTAGCTAGGAACGTCAAAGATAGAGATAGCTAAAACGCCACCTTGCGTGCCTCCCAATCCACATGCAAATTGTCTTCACACACACACATATATATGTCTTGTGTTTGTTGGAAGTTGGAATCATCGAGAGGCTGCGTCAAACAAAGCAACCTTCTTCAGTGACATAGAGACGAACGCTTATATTGACGGCCGATCGAAAGCAAATGCAAACTTATCTATCTCCTTCCACTTCGTCAGGAAAACGAAATCAATTCTCGGGCTGTCTCGCTCCATTTCCTTTTGTTTCCTTCGTGATATTCGTCACAGCTCAATTTGGACACATTATTATACATACATGCAGTGATAGAACTATGATTTCGTCATATCTCGTACTGTAGAGGGCTGACGGCCACTAATAACTAGGCTAGGAGAGAATATTACGTCTAGAACTTTGCACTGGTAAATATCCTACACCCGCGCTGAAGCCTAGTCTGCCATGGCCTAAATCCGACCCTGCATGTAATGTATATACGACGCCGGTCGCCGATCTATCAAGAAGACGTTATACATAGAACAAAAAGGTCGCGGTCACGGACAAATACACAACGCGTGGTTTCGTATATACAGACAATAACGTGATGAATGGACGTGCAACTTCTTTAGTTTGCGGCGATGTCACGTGAAGTCATCACGACTTCTTTTCTTCTCCCTCTTCCTCTTCTTCTTTCTGCGAGTAAATTAAAGTCGTCAGGCCTTGTTCGTATTATTAATTCATGACGTGCTAGCTCATGCGTATCATCTGCACTTACTTGTCTTCCACAATCCACAAGAGACGAGTCGATCGAGTTATTACCTTACTAGATTAAATTTAATCGGTGATCGATCAGTTCAAGACACATATACATATCCATACAGACATCACGCCGTTGTTTCTTCTGATCGCTTTATTAAACCCCTCACTCGTTTTGTCGGAATGGTCAAGCCCCGGCCCGGTCGACATGAGTGCGTGCCATTTGGAGCTCAAACGCACGCAAAAACTTGGAAGCTTCCGCCATGGATATGCAGTATGCATGGGTGTCAGCATGCAGCGGTGCACTAAATTAATTAGTTACTGTACTATAGTTTTTATCATTGGTGGATGTATATGTATATATATATATATATGCAAGTATTCAGGCTGGAAAGAGACGGCAGAATGGGTAGTACTACTCTACTAGTATGAAACAAGACAACCTTGCATCGATCGACAAGGAAGAGGGAAATAAGTAATTAGCCAGCTAATGGTTGATTGACCGCATCAAATAAATTCATTCGATCGGGACATATAGTTCTTTCGATTAGTGTGTCTTGGTCGTGCTTAATTGGCAGGCCTATGGCATGTCCGGCATTAACCATACAAGGATCGATAAAGAGTGTGAGAGTAACTAGCAAATGTATATATATATATTATTGGGGAAAATCCATTAACACCGCTATAAGTCATTTACCTTTTTAATTCGCACTCATATCTAATTATCGTTTACTTTGCACCCCATAAGTTAAGTGGGCGTGCAAATACCGTCCCAAACCGTATGTTTAGCACTATTGCTCATGGTTTTCATTATTTTTGTACTTGTTTCAATGGCATTAATACTTGTTTTAATGATGCTGATACTTATTTCAATTATTTGGGTGATTTTGGTAGTTGTAATTAATACATCATTTTATTGCTAATGTTTCAATGCTGAGATCGTGTATTACAAATATCGAAATAATTCAAATCAATGAAGCAAGTATTGAAATCACTTAAATAAGTACTAAAATCATTGAAGCAAGTGTCAAAGATAATTAAACCACAAGAAAATAGTGCGAACATGCAACTTAGAGGATATTTGCAAGTCAACTAAACTTATGGGTGGCAAAGTAAACGAAAATAAGATAGGGGGGTGGCCAAATTGAAAGACTAGGTGACTTATGGGGGTGTTTATGGATTTTTCTCTGTATTTTTGAAACTAACAATAATGTAATATCTCTGTTCTCAAATAGATGTCGCTTTAGAATGCATGCAGTCAACAATTTAAAACTTTGACCATTAATTCCTAGGAAAATAATTATTACAAGAAAATTATATGAGTTGATTTGTCATCGAAAATACACCGACATCATTATATTTTTTATAACATATATTTAGAAAAAGTAATAGTCAAATGTGTGTACTGGAGACAGTGTCGATATCCAAAATGACAAGTAAAAAAGAACGGATGTAATTTCCCATATACATTGATACAAAAAGCATGGCATGCACAGAGCAGTTTTTTGGCTAATTTATCTTCTTTTTGAAACGCAATAGCAAAACTAGCCTTCGCGTCTGAAATGACAAAACATGCACCTCTACCACGCAAAATCGCCACGGCACACTACATGTCACTTACCCAGTCCGCCGTAGGTCATGTCGAGCTCCCACCAACAAGCGGTCTGCCACAAGACCTAGACCAAGGAAGGCCACCTATCGCGCACCCACTCCACGGCGGACAAGAGGGCGAACATCTGCATGGCGGAGCGCGCAGTGGCCTTCGTGGTGCAGGTGCGTGCTAGGCCGCTTCTTGCCGCTAATGGGAGCTCGACATGTGTCCTACCACGGGCCAAGAAGGTGATGTAACTTCTTGCCGGCGATTTTACCTGATAAGGATGCCATATTTGTCATTTTAGGTGCGGGGGCTAGTTTTTATTCTGTTTCAAAAACGTGCCATTTTAGCCAAAGACTATGCATAGAGTATGATATGATGCATGTAGTCGACCGTTGTAACATCCCAAATTTTGGTCTTTGTAAAAAAATAATTCAAAGTGTTGAATTTCATTTGGAGTTTTTTTTTTGCAATTAGTTAAAATCCAAATCCAAAATTCAAATTCTATTGTTTCAATTCAAATCTCGTCTCCAAAATCCAAATTCAAAATTTTGAATTTGAATTTTCCTCGCGAATTTTCTCCTGGGATGAAGCCCATTTCTCTAGCTCCCTTCCTTTTTCCTCTTTCCTCTTTCCTCTTTCTTTCTTTCTTTCCTTTCTTTTCCTCTTGCCTTGCTCTGTTCGTGTCAAGGCCGAGCTAGACCGTGTCGCGCAGTGCCTCTAGCTCTCCGCAGCCAAACCTTCTTCTTCGCTCCGAGCCATGGCGCGCCGTGTGCGTACCACTTGCTGCCTCGACCGTCTGCGTGTTCGGGCCGCTGCGCCATGCCACCGCCGACGCTCGTGCCATCATCCACTACTACAGAAGCCTCATCACGACGGTTGGGAATCATCACGACGCATTTTGAACCGTCTATGTTTGTTGGTCTATGATAACAGTATTATCACGAGCACGGTTCAAAACCGTCGTGATAGTGCGTATCCTGACGGTTTTCATCAAAACCGTCTATGAAGGTATTATCATAGGCGGTTTTCATCAAAAACCGCTCGTGATCCGAGAATATCACGAGCGGTTTTCATCAAAACCGTCAGGAAGGCTATTATCACAGATGGTTCTTGTTCCGAACGTCTGTGATGAGTTTTTACATACGGTTCTTGTTTAGAACCGTCTATGATAGCCTTTTCTGCGGCAAAAAAAAAACCGAAAACGGCAGCTAAAACTTCGAAGGCCGTTTAGAGGCCCTAAACGACCTTTTTTGGGGTTTTCACTTTTTCGAGACCTCGCGAAGAGAATCTAACCTTGGCTTATGGATTTTTGGATTGAGCTTTTCGTTAGCTTTCCAACGAGCCAAAGAACGTCATAATCGGAGTTTGTATGCAAAAGTTATGATGATTTTACCGAGCGGTCGCGATCTACCATTTATATTTTTGCCCAAACCAAATAACTCAACATGAACTACACACATCACAATAGCATCACCCACATCACAAAGAGCATCAATTCAAGAATCCACATCACAAAGCAAAGGGGAGAGAGAGAGTGAGGTCGTGGGAGGCCGGGCGACAAGTGGAGGAGGTCGTGGGGGCGGGGCGACGTGGAGGAGGAGGTCAAGGCGACGAGGTCGTGCGCGATGAGCGGAGGAGGCCAAGGCGGCAAGGTCGTTCGGATGAGGCCGGTGACGATGAGGCCGGACGAGTTGGAGGAGGCTGCGGCGACAAGCTCAGTGAGGCCGGGCGCAAGGTGTAAGGAGGAGAAACGGCAGAGGAGGAGATGGAGGTATGAGTGTGAGGAGGAGAGACCGCAGAGGAGGAGATGGAGGTTATATAAAGCGAGTTTCAAAGAATTTCGCCCATTATGTTCAAATTTTTATTTCACCGAACAATCGGAGACGGTTCTTGTTAAGAACCGCTCAGTGATAGCACCTATCACAGATGGTTCTATTAAAGAACCGTCTGTGATCATTCACGACAGTTCTATTAAAGAACCGTTTGTGACACAGGCCTCCAGAGCGGCGGCACGGCAAAAGCGGCGGCGCAGTAGCGATAGAGGATAGCGAGATATCACGAGGCGGTTCTTAATTAGAACCGTGCTGTGATAACTAATTATCCTGAGCGGTTCTTATTCGTAACCGCTCGCGATTGGTCGATTATCGCGAGCGGTTTGTGAATAGAACCGCTCAGCGATAATTCACGAGCAGTTCTATTAATGAACCGTCTGCGTGATAGATGACTATCACGAGCGGTTCTACAAAATACCGTCTGGTGATAGTCGCCCGCGCCATCTGCAGGTCCGAACTGACCCAACACAGATGGTTCCAAAGGAACCGTCTGTGATGGGGCGTCTACTATAGCCTGTTTTGTAGTAGTGATCGCGTTGCCATCAACGCACCATGAATGCCATGCCGTTTCGTCGTTTCCAAACTGGAGCCAGGAATCTCGCCGGCGACCCCGTCGCACCCACGTCCGCTCGTTGCCCCGACTTCGTCTATAAAACGGAGCACGGGCACCTCCTTCACCCCCTTCACACCCCATCCAACTCCTATCATCGCTGGTGCACTGTCGCCGCCGAGAGAGCTTCTTCTGCATCGTTGTCGCTGCCACCTCCTTCCCATCGCCGACCGCCGTTGCCCCGCCACCTCGGCCGCCCTCTGGCCACCCTGACCCACCCAACCGCTTCCCCGTGCCGCCATAGTGCCCATGCGAGAGACGACGACGACATCACGGCGCCAGACGCCAAAGCACCGACGACGCCGTGGTCGCCCGCGTTGCGCCGCCGCCGCCACCTTCCGCCGCTTTCACGAGGTCCGGGGTTCTATGTTGGCTGTCGCCGCCCACTCCCGCACCGCCATCCGCCACTAGTGCCATGCGCCACCACCGCTGCCCAGCTTCTCTGTTTCCCTTCTGTTCTTCCTTCTTTCTCTCATTTCCTCTTATTGACATTTGAATATTCCTTTCTCTCTCAATTTTCCATTTCCAACAAACTTCCAGATGTCCGTTCTCCTTCGTTCGAATTCTGAATCGATCGATTCTTGTTCCTAAATTCAAATAAATTCACAATATCTCTATTAGTACTAATTTTTTAATTTTTGGATTTTATATGTTTTTCTATTATTTATTTGTCTCGGTTCGCGCGTGTAGAGCTTGACACCACCAAAGTCACTTTGGACCAACCGGATACGGTAACCTCCAACCTCGACGAAGGCAAGTCTCCTTTGATCATTTTGTACCTATCTTTTCCAAATCATGTTTTAAGTTTCAAAATTATTACACATTGCAATTTACATAAAAATGATGAGCTTAAATCCTAGAATGATAGTTAATGTCTTCATTTGATAATTGTTATCCATATGCCTTTGTCATCCTAGTATATCATTTCGGCGATAATGATTATAATATTGTGGAATAGATAAAAACGGTATAATGGCTTAGACATACTTTGTCGGCCATGATCACCCATCGGGGGGCCATTATTACCCTTTATGCTAAAATAGTTTGAGAAGTGTATGACATTAGGTAATGTCGGTAGTTAGAAAATAAAATAAAATGGTGGAAAAATTATTTAGACTAGGGCGAGTGTGTTGAGTTTTGACTGTCTCACCTTGGTTGAATAAGGACCAAGGCTTGTGTCTATTCAAACCGAGCATTACCGTACAACCACATGTCCAGAGTGTGGAAGACCTGACTGAATAATTTACTAATTCTAGTCATTTAGCCCGCAAGCTGTAGATGGTAGGAGTTAATTGGGTAGTGCAGACGATGGTAATTGATGTCCATGTCTGTTGGGGCTTACGCCGGGCGATGGTAATTGATGTCTATATCCGGATAGGTTATCCCTCCACAACGGTGAGTTCCAAGTCAATGGTAAATGACATCCATGACTTGGGTTTAAGCTCATTGGGCGTGCTAATGTATGGATGAAGTATTGTAAAAGCCTTGTGATAATCACTTAGTCGCACACCTTTGGAAGTGTGTCAGGCGAACATTATAAGTTGATTATCTCGTGCGAGTCAAACTGTACAACCTCTGTAGAGTGTAAAACTATTCGAATAGCCGTACCCACAGTCAAGGCGGGCAAGGTGCGTTTTCACTTGGTAAATTTTAGTTTTGTTTTTTAAAAGAATTATTTTGGGAATCCGAGAGTAGTTGGAACTCTTGGATTGTTGTGTTGGTAGCTAGAGCCAGTTAGGCAGCTCAAGCCCACTCTTTAAACCTTGGTGGTTAGAGCCTCGATACTAGTGACTGGTAGAACCTTCACTAGTAAAATAATTAATTTATTTATCAAAACTATATTTGTTAAATGTGCTTTATGAAAATTGTTGCAACATAAAATATTGCTTTGTGCACAAAAAAAAACCCATATAAGCCCCATTTGTTAAAGCTATGCAAAATTGCAGATGCATTTTTTCCTAGACTTGTGGAGTACTTTATATACTCACATACTTCACTCAAAACATAACTCAGAAGTTTTCAATGACACAGAGGAGGATTATGACTACTTCGCATGTGGCTTTGATGAAGGACAACCGGAGTACTGGTCTACGCTTCCCAATCGAATGCCCGTGGGCAATTTGATGGGCCATCACTTGGAGTTTATCGTTTGCTGTTTAACTGCTATAAGACTTGAGGTCATGCAACCTTTATAGTATAATAAGTGACCTTGACCTTAAGGCTGGTACTTTGTTATTACTTTTATGTTAAATTATGATTCGGTTATCAACGTTGTATCCACTATGTACACTAGCTACTCATCAAGGACTGGTGCATCATTACACAGAGGGTTCGGATTCAAATGAGCACAGATCTAAACGAAGAAGGCGTAAGAGCATGTACAACGTTCCACGCTGTAGAGTGGCCCCAGACCTCCACATCAGATTTCTGGTGCCAAATCGGTTCAATGGATGCCTCGCAGATGCCCAGAGCAGCCTGTAGAAGCTGCGGATGCCTGGCTGACACACGACAGAGGCATCACCCGAGGACACGCGTTGTGGCGTAGGAAGCAACCTAATCACATGTATGCTCGGGACCACGCCCATCCATCTTCCTTGCTACCATCGACTGCTCCCACAAGACTGCACCTTATAGCCCATCCATCTTCCTCAACCCCGGGGCCAGGCTAGGGTGGCAACGCCATGGCCTGGGTTGGGTCAATGGTGTTGAGGTTGTGGTTGGGTCGGTGGTGACCGGATCTGATTAGATTCGGACCTCTGAAGTCCGGATCCAGCGAGATCTAACGTTGTCGACCCCTCCGGAGGAGAGTTGTGGGGCAGCAGCAACAAAACGAGTGCAGAGGGCGGAGACATTGGTGGAGGGTGAGGACAGAGACGAGGGTGAGGAAGTCGCCAACACTCGTTGGGTCTGCGGCGGCGACATTGAGGAAGACGACCAAGGGCGGAAGTACTTGGGCCCAGCCGGTGTCGCAGGACACCGGGTCCCCCAGAAAAATAGCAGATATTATTATGTATATATTATGCGTGGACCCCCTAGCCTAAAAGTTGTGCATCCTGGTTCAGCCTAACCTCCGGTCTCTTGCAGTCTTTTGCTGCATAAATTATCATTTAATATAGTGTTTCTCGAAAATTATATATGATTTTATATGTATGGTGAAGTGATGAATCCAGATCATTTTTGTTCTAGTTCCGCCAGTGGCTTGGGAGGAGAGGACATGGGTGGGAAAGTGTGGGGAGAGACGGAGTGGTAACTTGGTGAGGAGGAAAAAAAAGACTTTGATAGGTGAACCCTGTGGTGTTTTATGGTATGTTTTTTTTTTTTGCTTATAGGGTTCCAATGTAAAATATTGAATGAAAAAACAATAAAAAAGCCGAAACAAAAATTTTCTTGGAGTTGAAACACAAATATCATTGTGGGTCCAGTAAAACCATCTTGTGTATGATAACTTGGATGGTGCCCTACTAACGCGAGTAGGTCTACGTGCATGCTGGCCTGGCAGGGCAAGTGCCCGCTGCTGCATCTGCTGTACGCATGCTGGCATGCATACATGCAGTGGTCGATGCGGATGCATGCACGTGTACGGCCGGGCCACGACATGACGCCAGCTGTAGCCTATGGATACATGCACGCACTCACGCAACAGTTGTACGCACGTACGTACGTAGGTTGTTAGGTACGGCTCGATCGACTTCAAGTTCCTCACGGTCACAGCACAGTGCAGTGCAGGGCCCAACGGCGAGAAACCCGCCCTGTCGATCGCTCCTTATGTACTATGTACCGTTTGCTTGCACGCACGTCCCGCTGTCACCGTGAAACGCAGTACGCGGTAGATCTAGTAGCGTGGTCGATGATTCCATCGGGAAGGTAAACGTAACACCGTGACATACACGTTTGGGGTGAGCGAATGTCACGGCGGAGATTGGTCGGTCAGGGGACATGTACGTGCTGGCGTGGGTGCATGCATGAGGCATGGGCCCGAAAATGTGTGCGCGACCAACCAAAACACGAGTGCTACATACTTACTACCCTCTCCGATCACAAATACTACATGCCATTTTAGTCGTAGACACGGTTCTCGAGATATAATTTTAACCACTAATTTATATTGTAATATAATATATTTATAAAACATAGTAAATTTATAATATTATAAAAATATTTTTCGAGACAAATTTTACATATCACTTTCATATGTCTAATCTAAATAATATAAGATTTCAAATTTTGTCATGCACGTGGAGCGAGGACCGCGACTCTACGAGGCGCCGCAGAGGAAAGTCACCAACTGTACGACTCATCTGCGCGTATCTGCCAAATAATATAAGATTTCAAAATTTGTCATGTACGTGGAGCGAGGAGCGTGACTCTACGAGGTGTCGCAGAGCAAAGTCTCCAACTGTACGCCTCATCTGCGCGTATCTGCCATGTACGCTTCGGCTCACGCGTGCCGCGTTCGCGTTTGGTTGGTCACCCACTTGTTATAGTACTACTACGAGGAAACTCACGCTTGAGTCCTCCAATTATTCCAGAGCAGAACTAGCCAGGCGAGTTAGTTAGTTAGTTCGTAGTACGCGTACTCGTCAAGGAGGAGATTACGATTTGCGGACACTATTGTGAGGCGAAAGCATCGTGAGCAATTAACTAGGGAAACTAAACGCGATGGACATGGCAGCAGCGCTAGGCGGAGAGGGCATGGAGAGCACCTGCACCTGCACCTGCACGCAGTTCGTAAGGAGGGAGCCATACGGACTGTGTACGGACTGTTTGTTGTGTAATTCCCGGGGCTAGGTACTCGCGCGTGCACTTGCGTCGGGCCCACGTAACCTCGTGCAGTCCTACTCCTTTTCCTGCTCCGTTAATCGAAGAGCATCCGTTGATAAAAAAAATAAAAACGATCCTAGGTTTATTTTGTTTATAATGTAACATTAAAATGTTTATTTAGTAAACAAAAATGGGCATCCGACCCTGCCAAAACGATAAAAGAAATGGCCCTCCACTTTTCTTATCAACCAGATCACATCTGGATTAGCTTAGATTCGGTTTGCGTAAACGAGATGATTATACAAAAGAGGATACTATTAGCGGTGGAGTCTTGCGCGCCGCGTGGGCGTGCCACCCCATTCATCCCCCCGTCCGAAAAGACAAAGGGAAAGTCATAGGGGTGACCTGCCTATGCCTAGCCGGTGTTGGCGCGGGCCCCACGTGCTCCCCTCCGGTGTTGGTGAGGTTGCCTCCTCGTTCGCCAACCTCCCTCGGAAGCAGCACGGCACGAGAAAAGATGACACAAAAGGCGCGCGAAAAGGAAAGGAACCCACCTCACCTCACAAATGTTGCTGTTCTTGTTATCTACTCCACTCCACCCCACCCATCTGCTTTGATTATATCAGCACCGTGCTTGTTGCTTACTTTTATTTTCTATTTTTTGTTTATAAATTACTCCATCGAGCAGCACCGAAAGAGCCGCGCACAGAGAGAGAGATCACTGGATCGGATGACTGGTTGATTTAATCCAGAAAAATAGAGCTGGAGTAGCGTATGCGTAGACACGTAGTAGCATATGTACCGGTTGCTGTGCCGATGCAGTACAGGTGGGCCCCACCGAAGCCTTTCGGATTTGCTTGTCTTGGCCGTTGAGATTAATCGCCTGATTAATTAATTAGTCGCTAACCCCCGTGCATGCATCACCTCGCCGCTGCTTTTGTCTTGTGGCGCTGCTTCCCACCTGGTCCCGTCCATGTGGCATCATCACGTCGCTACCTCCCCCGCTTTTGTTTATAAAAGCCATCTCCTCACGCCATTTTCCTAGCTCCTGCTCTCTTCACAGCATCTCGCCTTCTCTGCTCTTCCTCGCCTTCTTGGCTTCTTTCTTTGAGCTCCCAACCACCGTGACATGGCGGTGCAGGCGCAGTACGGCGGGCTCGACGGCGTCCCGGCGGCGTGCTTGTCCCGCGGCAATGCGATGGCGGCCGAGGAGGTCGAGGCGCAGATGCGGGTGATGCAGGATTACGGCGCGCTCTTATCGGCGGCGGCGGCCGCGGCCAACAACGGGTACAACTGTGCGGCGGTGGTCAGCGGCGCGCAGAGCGAGCTGACGTGCAACGGCGGCGGCGGCGGGGTGCTGGCGTCGCGGAAGCGCGGCAGGGAGGTGGAGCAGTACGTGTCGTCGTCGTCGGCGCTGCTGCCGATCCCGGGCATGGCGAAGGCGGTTGTGCCCGCGACGGCGGTGGGCGCGGTGACTGCGGCGAGCCGGTTGGTGGAGTCCGTGTTGACGTCCACCAGCGGGCGCCCGGCGGTGGCATCGTCGTTCGCCGACGCGCTCGTGTCGGAGATGTATCAGCACAACGCCGAGATCGACGCGATCGTGCGGATGGAGTGCGAGAGGCTGCGCGCCGGCCTGGAACAGGCGCGGAAGCGGCAGTGCCAGGCGCTGGTGCGCGCTGCGTCGGCGGCGGCAGCGCACCGTTTGCGGGAGAAGGGGGCGGAGCTGGAGGCCGCCCGCCGGCGCGCCGCCGAGCTGGAGGAGCGCCTCAGGCAGGCGGCTGCCGAGAACCAGGTGTGGTGCGGCCTCGCCCGCAGCAACGAGGCCATCGCCGCCGGCCTCCGCGCCACCCTCGACCACCTCCTCCTCCGCGCCGCCCCGGCGCCCGCCGAGGGCTTCGGCGACTCCGACCCCACTTCCTCCCCCGCCGCAGCCGACGACGCCCAGTCCTGCTTCTTCGCGTCGAAGGACGTGTCGAAGGAGGACGACGCCGCCAGCTCGCCGGCCGGCAAGTGGGCGTGCAAGTGCTGCAGCGAGCGCGAGGCGTCGGTGCTGCTGCTGCCGTGCCGGCACATGTGCCTCTGCAAGGCGTGCGAGCCCAAGCTGGACGCCTGCCCCGTCTGCCTCGCCGCCAAGAACGCCTCCATCCACATCGCCATGAACTGATCTCGCCGCCGTTCGTCCGTGGCGTTTCTTGGATTCGTCGGTCCATCTCGCCAACTCCAGTTGAGTAATTAGCCAGTTAGATTAGTTTAGTCGGTCCTGTTCGTTCTGTTCTTTTGGGGAGACTGCGTAGTAATTCCGTGGGCGTTTTGTACTACTCACCCATGCTGCTGTAAAATTACCTCCCAGTGGAAGGTCAAGATCTCTCGCCCTGTTTGTCTGACCTCTTTTGGGTTAAAAAGAAAGAAAGGAGAAAGTAGACTTTGCAATGTAAAAATGTTTAACCTTTTTCGTTTACTGTCTGTTACTAGTTACTTTTTCCCCGCGAGTAAGCGGCAAGATTGCCCTTATTGCATTGAAGGAGTACGCAAATTACAAAAGATGGTTTGCCCAGCAAGGCCGGCTGAAAGGAGGAGAAAAACAACAGGAAAAGGAGGAGCACGTGAAGACTGAAGACTGACTGAAAACTAAGGTAGCCAGCAGTGGCCGTCGCATGGGCTCGGGGGTCTTCATGTCTAACTTTGCCGAACTTTCGGTCCAGAAGGTCCTCGCCGTCCAGTAATTTCGAATGATAGTACATGGTTGCATCCTGGGAGTTCCATCCGCCGGAGGAGATCCCCGTCCGGCTCTGACGGCCCTGCATCTGAATTTCGCACCCCTCCCTGCTCGGTTCTTCCAGCTTCTGATGCGAGGGTCGTGCTGCGTGTGGCCAGCCGCGCTTCCGTCCTCCCTAAGAAACTCCGCTTGCCAATGCAGGTTCCAAGCTGGCGTTCCTCTACCAACCGCATCGCTCCCCCTCACCTCATTGAAGTGGAGCAGCCACGCGATTATGCTTGAATCATTGTCAGTAGTAGGACTGTGGCTCATCAGGTTTCTGTTTTGAGCTCTGGCAACATGACATGTGTGTTGCCACGAAGGCCGTGACCCTCCTGATAGATCCCGATCCGATAGAATCCGATCTTCCTTTTGCAAAAGCTTTGTCCGACAGCGGTGTTGCATCGTGGGTAGCCATGATGGATTGATTTTGCCCCCCAGACACAGGATAACGCGGGGCTAATTTAGTATCCAGGAACCCTTCAGACAAGTATACTCCTTGGCATCTTTGAATTCCATCCGCAGCTACCTGGCTGGCGTGGTCTTTTCAGACGGCCGGGGTGACTAGGCGACGTGCTGTTCTTGGGGGTTAACCATGGCCTGTCCCGCCAAGCAGCCATTACTGGTGGTGTGCTGGTAGTGACGTTGCTGCGGCGATGATCCACTGCTTGGCTGTCCTAGGACCTCCTTCCAGCAATCCTCATTTTCAGCTTGAAAGAATACCGAGGTGCACGTCCTGGGTAGACCATCTTTATGTTCTCTGTAATCTTCATTCCAGCAATACATTGCTGTCCCCCTCTGTAATCTTCATTGTGGCAGCATAGAAGGTGTAGTGCTTCCCTTCTTTATACCGCCCCCATGGCGTGAGTGTCCTCCTCCCCTCGCAAATAGGTCTGGGGCTTGGTCGTCTCGCTTAGCGTTCATGCCTGGGCTACATCTTTGGTGATCGCTAGTAGTCCTGTTGCCGTCCGTCGTTTTTGCTGAAAAATCCATCTATTCATTTCTTTCCAAATTTGCCAAAGAACAAGGACGGTCAATGAGGCTTGGCCCTTTTTGGAGTTTGCCTCCCCGGAATGAAATATGCCGATCCACCAGTCAACAATGTTCTGTCACGGTGGTTATAACGACCGGTCCAGAGACACCCGGGAGGTCCCTCGGGACCTCCTGAGAGGTCTAGAGAGGATCCCCCGAGACGTTCCGAGAGGTCCCTCAAGACCTCCTGGGAGGTCCGCAAAGGACTTCCCAGGACATCCCGAGGACATCTCGGTGGACCGCCTGAGACCTCTGAGAGGTCAGAGAGGACCACTCGGAGTGCAGGAGGTCTGACGCAGAGGTCGTGGACCTCAGACCTCCCCAAAACTCCGTCTCCACTCGAGGGAGGTCAGAGGGAACCACCTCGAGGAGGTCGTGAGGGCTCGAGCAAGCCTAAAGTCCTCTGTGATCCAAACTAGCCCCTAGAGATCATCGATTGGTTCTCCTGACAAACAAGTGATAACACAAACATCCACAAGACTTTATTAACAAAAAGCGGGTTTGTTACAAGGGTTGCTTACAACTCCGACAACGGGAGCACACAAACGCAGACAGAGAACAAAGACAAAGTCCACCCACTACACCACAATTGTTGGTACCGAGGCGCCCTAATTGAGTGGTCATCTTCATCATCATAGGAGTCTTCATCTGCTCAATATATAAATCAAGCAAGAGTGAGCACAACAACCGTGCTCGCAAGTTACACCCGTCAATTAACAGAATGACATGCATAGGGATATATCAAAGGACAGCATACTAGGGTTGATTTGCATAAAGCCAATTTTATTTCAAATACAAGTATTAAGTTTCAAGGCAGGTTACCATAATTAAAATTCATTTTTGTGAAAACCATTTTCAATTGGATAGCATTCAACATAGAAATGATGAAGGATACCCTCCTGCACAAGGCTTCCCGCCCACACCCATTTTTGGTTAAGCCACCAAAACCAATTTCAATATTTCTTTTGAAAACCAAAACCAAGATCTAACTTTGAGTGACATTGCCAGCATGTCTATGACCGTGGACACGGCTATTTGAATAGATTTACACTCTGCAGAGGTTGCACACTTTACCCACATGACATGCATTCTCTAGTTTGCTTGACATCCATCGATGCCACCTCACACTTCCTTTGGTGAGAGGTCTAGAGCACATGACAAGGCATTTATAATGCATTGCTCCACCGCAGCCCACCCCCATTAAGGTTTCGCAATCCACCCTTTGGGTAGAAACACCGCCGGGTTAATGGAGTGCCCCCTCTTATGTCAGGTGGGACTACAACTAGTCTTAACATGACAAACCCACTGTGTCCGCGGGATGAACCACGATAGAGCTTTGCAAATTAGTTAGCTGTGTCCCACGCCCCACATTGGAGACATGTTGTTGCACAATTTTGGCATAGCCCGTTATAGGCTTAGCAAGTGATGTCTCAAAGACCGGTCCTTAATTGACATGGGCGACAAACCTCAACCCTGGGGTGTCGGATCACACGACCCCCCGTGCATAGACATGTACCCACCGAGCAACCAGTTTCGCCCACGTCAAAACCATTTTTCATTTACTTTGCTTTACAAACCTCCATGGCACACCAATGCCAAGCCCAAGTAAAACATCCATGACACACCAATGTCATGGCCGAGATCTCCATGGCACACCAATGCCACGGCTCAAATCATTTGATTATTTGATGTTTTTGGTCTAAACTCCCCAAATCAAGATTTTGGTCTAAGCATCACTAAGCATTTCATTTTCTTTAAAGTTTCGGGTCCTTACTAATGCAAGAACCAGATTTACCTAGTGTGACAATGTGGTTGGTTCAACATGGATGGGGGCCATACCAAGCAGTAGGTTTAACTAGGGATTGAAAGCTAGGCATTGAAATACTTAGTAAAGTAAGCATGCATACATCTTTGAAAACGTCATAAGTAATTTGAAATATTGGGTGTAACATGTTCAAGAGTGCAACTTGCCTTGCTCAAGATCTCATTGCTTCCTCTCTCCTCATCGAACTCGGGTTCCCACAGTCAGGGCAATCTACACGTGAAAAACCAAATACTCAAATGAAGCTCAAACAAGAATCCAAGAACTTCCAAATAAATTTAGATACAAAACCAACAGAGGAGATGGGAGGTCAAGAGGAGGTCCAAGGAGCTTAGTGGAGAGGTCCTGGAGCTCGAGAGAGAATGTCCAAGCTCGAGTTGGAGGAGGTCCAGAGACTAGAGAGAGGAGGTCTATGGTGGCTCGGTTCAGACAGAGAGTAGAAATGAGGAAGAAAGTGATAAAGGAAGGCTTCTCGGGCTATTTATAGAGGAATGCTAAGGCACATGACCCAGGATAGGGTCAATATGAGTTGGTAAATAGGACAGTGGAGTAGGCAAGGAATGTGACAATTGGTATGACAGGAGTACTGAAAAAGGTGAGGGTATTTAATGTGACACAACATGCATTAAATCTTTGCGGAGACTTCCTTGCCCAAAGGACTCAATCAAAGGTAAAAGCTGGGTGCTTGATCGCGATTAGGCGACCAAGACCCGCCAGGAGGTCTGCAAGGACCTCGAGAGGTCTTGCAATGAACAAGGGAGATCCTCACCCAGGGGAGGTCCAAGCAGTTGGATCTCCAAGGGAGGTTCAAGCGGCCAAGATTAAGCGCACTAGAGGAGGTCCGCAAGGGCAAGGAGGAGGTCCTTACATAGGGAGTCTGACAGTTGGATCTCCAAAAGGGAGGTCCAACGGTCAAGATTTAAACACAAAGCGGGAGGTCCACAAAAAGTAAAGGGGACCTCACTCAAGAAGGAGGTCAGGCACCGTAGGATCCAATCTAGGGAGGTCTGAGCGGTTAGGATTCCCAAGGCGAGGTCCTAAAGATCGGATCTGCCAAGAGGAGAGGTCTCGACGACCAAGATTTCCAAGGGGAGGTCTTGACGGTCCGGATCCACAGAGGAAGTGCAGGCGGTTAAGATCTCCAAAGGGAGGTCTTAACGGTCCCGATGTGCAAGGAGGAGGTCTAGGCCGCTAGATTTCGATCGACGCTTAAAATGGTTGTGACGTTGGACCGCCTAAAACATGCCAACAGTCGGACCATCAATGGAGATCCAAAGGCTTAGAAAGGTGGGATGTTCGGACCATCCGAATGTCTCACTGAGGATCAAGCCGTCCATTGCAAATCGGACGACTCACAATTAACAGAGATGCAAATAGGCAAGGAAGGGGTCCTAGAGGACCCGGGGAGGTCCGGTGGGACACAGGGAGGTTCAATAAAGGTAAGGAGAGGTCCTAGAGGACATAGAGAGGTCCTGAAGGACACGGGGAGGTCAAAGTGAACAACCAGGAGGTCATAAGAAGCGGTGGTACCACCAAGTGCGACGGTACTACCGGGCTGGTGCCAAAGGGAACCTCCAGAGAAGGTTTCAAGGCTTCAAGCGGCGAAGGACGTTCAAGATAACATGGAAAACTTCACAGGGTTCCAAAGGATCTCAAATGCACAAGGGGGTCGCACGGACTAAGGGAGGTTGCGAGCCAGAGAAGACCCGAGAGGGAGAAATGGGCCTCGGGAAGGTCTAAGCGTTTGGGAGATCTAGACCTAAGGAGGTCTGGACCATTAGATCAAAGCGAAGGAGAGGTCTGGGCCAATAGATCTCAGACAAAAGGGAGGTCTAGACCAGAGATGGACAAGAACATGGACAGAGAAGGGAAAAAATCTTCAAAACTCCAAAATCTCAGCAACCAACAAGGAACTTTTAGTTGTAGTTTGAGTTAGGCAGCTTAAAATCCATTATGAAATTTCAGGTTAAGCTTTGAATTCTCATCAAAACAAAATGGTTCTTTTTATTTTGAAAATTCCAAAAAGGTTCTAAAATAAATTCAGGGTGTCACAGTGGTCCACTACGAGGGGTTTAGGGTGTTTTGTTGCACCCAGGTCGTCACTAAATCCCATATATGTTTGCGATAAGTACAATCGATGAACAGGTGCATATATAGCTATTTCTGGATTGTTTGTACATAGGAAACACCAATGATCATTTTGCATACGGCGATGAGCCAGGATATCTACTGTCGGTAGCCGTTGCTGAATAAGGAGCCATATAAATATTTTTGCACTTTTGCGGTGCCCATATGTTCCAAATAAGGTGCTGAAATGGTCTCTCCACCGACCCTAGAAATTGTGCCTCGTATGCCGACTTGGCTGAGTAGATGCATGTGGCTGTCCATTTCTAAGTTATGTCATATGGCTCATCTTGAGATAGCATGATCTGACAAATCATGGTGAAAACCATGACAAAATCCTCCAACAAGTGCATGCTAATTTTCCTCCTCAGATCAGATATCCATTTCCTATCCCGCATTACCTCTCGCACCGTTCGATTTTTTCTGGCCGAAATATGGTATAATCCTGAAGCCAGTTCTTTCAGTGATCTTGCACCAAGTCATTTGTCTTTCCAGAAATTCGCTTTGTCGCCATTTCCGAGCCTTATCGTCATGGATGCTCTGAAAAATGCACAGTATGTCTCAATTATCGGCAGTGGCGTCCCATTCTTTGAATGATCGAGTCGCCGATCTTACAAAATAAAAAGAGAAAAATGGCAAAAAGTTCTTGGGAGAGAATGTGACTGCTCTTTTATTGCTATGAACTGGCTATTACAGGGGGTGTCTTTGACGAGGTAGTGGACTAATCCTAATTACACTGAGCGTAATGCTTGCTGTATTGGCTTCAATATATCTGATGCCCACCTCGCTTGACTTGCTCCGCGCTCCATCTTTAAGTAACCGTCGAAGAGCTGACAGTTATTCCTTGAAGAGACGCCTATTGGAAGTGCTGCGACTGGTCGGAGTGGGGAAGCGGTTGATAAGGTACCAACCATTTGGCAGTTGTGTGTCTGTGAGATACTCAACCGTTGGGTGGTTGTTGTCAGTGTGTTAGGATCATGAAACGTCGCGTGGTATGGAGCAAATATAACATGTGTTCCATTCATCACACGGTAAATAATATACTTGGAGTTAGATCCGAATGCCAGTTCATGGCTTCTACGAGTAGTCATCTGGTCGAGGACTGGGTATAGGACCTCATCCGACCAGGGTACCTATTATGTAACCTTTGGAATCCTTACGACCACAGTAGTCGTTAGCCTTAGGGGTTACAACCATGAAGACATACGATCTTTTATTATGTATTAAAATAATACATAGAGATTTTAATCCTCGTCAGCTAGCTACCGAACTTTAAATGAATTGGTTGTGTGAACACTTTCTTTCGATGAAGTCGTATCGGGCAGACTCTCATTTAATCCCGTGATATATGAGATGGTCTATATTCACTTTAAAGTTGAGAAACTGCCTTGGGACCCGAAGAGTTTTTCTGTCCATTGAACTTTGGTAACTCCTTGATGCAGTTAAAGAAATTGTGGCTATAAAACTCCTTTAGCGTAGGGCTTTAGGATTTTACGCCTCTTGCTTTCCCTTTTCATCTCCTTAGAGAAAAATCGCCCCGACCTCTTTTTGTCTACAACCTTTTACGACTTTCTTTCTTCCTTCATCCAAAATTCCGCCATGTCGGATCTTATCACCAACTGGTCGGTCTCTGATTTGAGCGAGAAGAAGCTTGAGAGCTTGGAGAAGAACAGGTTGCTTCCTGACAAGGATCTGATTTCTTAGAGATCAGCAGCCAGAGAACATTCTCCGAGCAGCGGAGATGGGGAAATTCCTTTTTTCCTCGCATATATCAAATGCGGATTTAAGTTGCTAGTTCACTCCTTTCCCAAGATTTTGGAGCATTACGGAGTTGAATTGGTGAATCTTGCCCCCAATGCCATAGCCAACCTCCGCGTCTTCGTCGATCTCTGTGAAGCGTACTTGGGGATTACCGCAGATCTGGACCTTTTCAAGTACTACTACAGGATGGCGAAGTCGGGAGAGACGACCGGGACGCCTGGAGAGTGCACCTTGCGCCTCCACGACGGAAAGGCCGATGAGTACATCCATATGTACTCAAAGTCTCCGTGGTCGTTATGGAAGAAAAGTTGGTTCTATATGACGGTCACTCAAAAAGACAGCTTTTACTATTCCAGTATGAAGGCGGTCGAGAATCCAGAATGGCGCTTCTCCGTGGAGAAGGAGGGAAAAGTGGGGAGATGGGTTGAAGCTATCCAACTCCTTAGTGTCAGGGGTTTAACGCCCTGGCACATAGTAAGGGATTTTTTCATGCACCAGATTAGCCCCTTAAAGGCCCGAGCACATTCGATGCTCTAGTACATTGGTCGTGATGACGCGACCAAAGATTCCAAGGAGGGTATGTCCTATCAGATTCCGACTAGTTTGCTTACATTGGTTGATTATTTCTATGATCCTAAAATCTCTTGTTTACCCTGTACTATGAGATTAGAAGCGGATCAAAATCATGACGGGAGAAACCTAGCGAGAAGGCCTCGATGAGATTAGGTAAAAATACCAACCACTTTTCATCTTTCGCGACCATCAAAATGAGACCATCGAAAGTTGTGAGCCGATTGATACTATGACCACTCCTACTACCACAATGAATGTTGGTCCGATAGAGGTAGGCAATCGAGCGTAAATATATATTCTAGATGAAGGATTTTCATTGCATAACTAACTTTGATTGTTAATTTAGGCAGGCCTTGTCGTCGACCTAGCGAGAAGGTGATTTCCTCAGATCTTAGCGGTTGTTTCAGAGAAGAGAGGGATTTGAGAGACTTAGGGTAAAAATACCAACCACTTTTCATCTTTCGTATGTTTTCCGATCAGTTTTACCATAAATCCTCTTTGATGCACAGTCGGTTGGATTGCGGATCGATGAGACCACTGAAAGTTGTGAGCCGATTGATACTATGACCACTCCTACTACCACACAGAATGTTGGTCTGATAGAGGTAGGCAATCGAACAGAAATATATATTCTAGATGAAGGATTTTCATTGCATAACTAACTTTGATTGTTAATTTAGGCAGTTGTCGTGGACTCCAATATGATCGTTTAAGACCTATCAGTTGCTACTGAAGTAACTGTTTTGGAGGTCGACAAATCCACACCCTCCGGCTAGATGGTCAGGGATCTTATTCTCGATCAACTGGTCGAGAATATTTCTTTTGACCTCTAGTTGGAGGATGTGAGGGGTCTGACCAACCTTACCGGTTCAGGACCGGTGAAGTTGGTTAAACAGAAGAAAAGAAAGGTGAGAGCTACTGATTTTGTTTCAGCACGCTTCAAACTAAAGACCAAGAAAACGACCAGATACGTATACATGAAAATGACTTATGTAAGTACTTACCTCTAGTGTGCTTCTTTTTAGAGTCTTGAGCTTCTTTCCTTCTTGTAGATCCTTGGGTATTCCGATCGATTCTGACCAGAGCATCCCTCAGGAGAAAACTCATGAGGAGGAAGAGGTCGAGCCGGCCCCCGAGCAGGTGGCAACGCCAGTGCCTGCTTAGGAACCCGTGATGGCGCCAACCCCACCTGCAGAGGTGGTGGTTCTTGAGGAATCTCAGCAGGTTCCGATCCTTGCTGAGAATTCTCCTCTTCGAGTCACCTTTCCTCATTGCCTCTGGATCTTCAAAGATGAAGATCTTAATGAAGCTTACGGAAGAATTTCGGACCGTTAAGCAGTGACGAGTCCTGACTCTATTTTGGCTGAATATAATAATATGAAAATTTAGGTAAGCTTCCACGACCACTGTTAATAGAATTTCTCTTAGAAAGCACTTAAAGGAGTTTGCTATTTTTGTAGCACGTAATGAAGAATTTCGTTGTGGTCGGAGGACTGACCCAGCGAATAAAGATCTTGGAGAAAAAGAACTCCAAATTAGAAAGTAAGCAACCTTTTAGTGTCTTCTTCTCCCCTTCTTTACCATTTAGCTCTTTTTCTGTTAACTAATTTCTCCTTTTATCCTGTTTTATAGATTTGGAGAAACTTAAAGAATAAGTTATGGCTAAAAATCCATAATTGCCAAGCTTAAAGAAGAATATCAAAATAAGGACCAACCAATCGAATACATGATGACCAGGCACAAAGAAGTTCTTGAGACTATCGAGAAGAAGAGCCAAGGTAACCGGTCGTAAACTCGACTAGTGTGTTTCTTTTTTCTAGTTGTATGTACTTTTTTTTTTACTCGTACAGAGCAAACTCAAGCATTAAAGAGAACAGAAAAAGCTCTTGAGTTCGAGCGCGGCAAGGAGGCAGCCTTTGGGCAAAATCTTGAAGAGAAGGTCAAACCTTTCAACAAGATGCTCTTCGATATGGGATCGGGAACGCAACTACCCAATTTAGGAGATCCTACAGAGAAGATCAACTACCTTGGCCAACAACTCGAAGACCTCGAGTGTCCTCAAGACAATTGGAGAACCATGTGCATACCTTGTTTGAAGCTGTCAAGAATGGAGTCAGTTTTATTTTAGCAAAACTGAAAGTCTCCAATCTCTCCATTAATCTCCAAGTTGTTGAGGAAAACTTCAACTACTCGGGAGAGGAATTAACCAAAGTATTCGAGGAAATGACACCTCTCAGACACAAGGTTGCGGAGGAAATGGAGATCGGGTCTCCAATACGCAGCAACCAATCTGGTGTCTCCGAGAAGTAAAAGATTGTAATATTTAGACTGTTGTAAATAAAACATACCTTTTATCATCAACGAAGTCTTTGTTTTGCTTTCCTAAATTCACCGAGCAATCATATATTCCCTAGCCCCTAACTGCTTGTGTTAGTAGAAGAACTTTACTAAAGAAGAAGTAGACCAAGAAAATGAGCAATAGCGACGACCACAGTACAAAGTATATGCTGATTATGTTAGAAAAAATGATCTAAGTATCACTAGTAAATCAATGTGGCCGGAACTAGCGTGTGATTTCGACTAGTTTTATATCTTTTCCATAATCGAATACTGTGAAGTACCTTGTGTGGTTGGAAAATAGATAAGACTTGTATTGATGATAAGGAAACATGCAAAAATGACAAGTGAACTTGTTTATATATCTTATCCAAAGCTGGTCGTAGAGTTGCTAAGAATCAGAGACTAAGAGAAACACTTCGTGAAACGTGCTCTTGCTCAAGTTACGATGGCGGCGAGGATCATAAGAAGCTGGACCGTCGCTAGGGCGCTCCTTCGATTAGGCGGGACCATGTGTGGAGAATGAGACTTCGACTAGGAGGCTTTACGTGTCTGACCGATGCCAAAACAAGCGTGGAGCAGAATGTTGAAGGTAAGAAATATAGTCCACAAATCTTAAGCATGGAAAAATACTATATGTAGTTGTTTGTGTGATGCTCACATTACTCGTTTATTTCTTTAAGAAAAGAGTGTTGGTGTAGCGTGAGAACCATTATGCGAATAGTTCGACTAGGACCCTTACGGCGTTTGTTGCGATGTATACAAACCAGATGATAAAGGCAGACATATAAACAATATCATTCATCGCAAAGTAAAGGAAATGCATCTTTATTAAAAAATGAAATAATAGAAAATACATTTACACAAAGAACTTACGTAATTGGTCAATATTCCAAGAGTTTGACAAAACATGCTCGTCGGACATAGCTAGTTGTACCAAACTAGGTCCGGTGACTTCGACCACAGTGTAATTAGCCTGATTCTGAATTAGTTGTAGAACCAGATCACCTGTAGCTAGGCTGCGAGGTTGCACCTTATGACTGTGGTACCTTCGCATGGCTTGTTGGTAAACCGCCAATCGTATGAGGGTTTGGTTTCGTCGTTCTTCAAGGAAATTGAAGTCGTCGAGTCTTCGTTCTATTTGATCATTTTCATTGAAACAATCAGTTCGAGCAGAGCCGACTTTCAGTTCTGGGGGAAGCATGGCTTCAGCACCGTAAACCAGAAAAAAATAAAGTTTCACGGAGTGCACGGTAGTGCGTGGTTGAATAGCCCATAACACGGAAGGAAGTTCTTGAACTTAAGCTCCTGACCGTTTGATTAATTGGTCGAACACTCGGCATTTCACTCCTTGTATTATGATACTATTGGCTCGCTCAAGCTGCTCCATTGCTCGTGGATGAGCAACAAAAACAAAATGTATCTCGTCACCGAGATCCTTGCGAAATTTCTAAAATTTTCGCTAGAGAATTGGATGCCGTTATGCGTGATTATATGACTAGGTATGCCAAATCGTGTGATCACATTTTTTTGTCGCGAACCTCTGGCGGCTTCGGTTGTTGTTTTAACAAGCGGCTCGGCTTCTATCCATTTTGTAAGCGTGTCAATCATGGCGAAAAGGAATTGAAGCCCCAGTGCTCTTGGGAAAGGTCCTAGAATGTCTAGTCCTCAAGTTACAAAAGGCCAAGAAAGTAGTATGGTTTGTAAAGCTTGTGCCGGCTGATGTACTTGTAGACTATAAAATTGACACCGTACGAACTTCGTCACGAGCTCTTTTGTATCATGAAGGGCAGTTGGCCAGTAGTATCCTTGACTGAAGGTTTTACCGACTAATGTTTTGTAGAAATGATGTGCTCTACAGACTCCTCCAGGAATGTCGGATAGCAGCTTAATGCCATCCGTTTGAGATATGCATCTCATCAACACTCCGTGAGATCCTAGTGTACTTTCGATCATAGTGTATGATTTGGCTTTTCGAGCTATACGATCAGCCTCTACATCATCTTCAGGAATAATGCCATGCTGAAGATAATTGTAGATCGATGTCATCTAATCTCTCTAGTGATCGTCTTTATGCGACACATGGAGCATCTATGTTCTTAGGATCGATTTGTATGACCTCTAGTGGAACATCTATATCCTCGAAAAGCACGAGCACCGAGGGCGAATCGAGTTGCTCGAGAAAAACTCCAAACATGATAGGTGACCTGGTGGAGGCCATTCGTGCCAACTAGTCTGCCAGAAACTTTTTCTTTCCAGGAATGTGTTGACTCTGAAAACCGAAGAAGTGCTTTTCGAGTTTAGTATACGCGAGATAAAACGACATCTTGGTATTAAGACTCAATTAACTTTACAATTGTTAATAGTAGGTTCAACTTCGTAAAGCGTACTGGTCGAGTCGGCGGGATGGGGTAGTGTTCTTTCTTTGAAGGAGATTACGATTTAGAGCCACTTGGATGGCTTGACGGTGATCGGAGACTCAACAGAATCCTTCGAACATCATATCCACCGTATGCTGCGGCTCCTGGTAATCCATCTCTTCGTTGCCATCTTTGTCCTTCTTGGAACTTGATTCTCCGAGTTCTGTGATGGATAGGAAGGGTCCTTTACCTGAGTAGTAATCCTCCAGTTTACTTTGCGGGGTCGACAGTGCAGAGATCATGCTCTGCTGCTTTGTGAAGTGGACACCACCACTTAGTTTTTTTGAAGTCACTGGTCGGAGCCTTAGCTTTGTTTCGACCAATGAAATCTTTCTTGCCCTTGGTATACTTTTCGGAATCGCAAGGACTTCCTTGTTGTCGGACTTGCGATTCTTCTTTTTCTTGAGAGACTTCTTGCTCTTCTTCTCTTGCTTCTCCAGACCCAACTGGGATTTTTGTCCTTTCGATCAATAGCTTCATACCATTCGATCGCTTCACTAGCGGTCGCCTACTTGTCTGCCATGTCGAAAAGTTTGATGGTTGTTCGTGGAGGATTTATTGCAATATCCTCCGTAAAATGGCGATTCCTCAGTCCTACTTTAAAAGCCTGGATGACAGAAGATTCTGCGATATCTGGGATGGAATTTGAACTGTTGAATCTCTTGATATATTGTCGAAGAGTTTACGTTGGTTTTACGCTTCATCCGGCGAAGGCCATCCTCCTTCCGGACGATCGTCGTCCCTTGGAAGCATGGCATCGGATTGATATCTCTAATTGTGTTAATTTAGTAGTGCCGTGATGATCTTCGAGGAACTCTGTCGTAGCTAAGGAGAGCCTTCCAGTGCTTCGCGAGGAGCCTCCACGACGAGGGAAGGTCGTGATTACCGTCTTTGGTGGGCTTTGTGGTGGACTTATCCTAATCAAACAGTTATGTCGATCGTATGTTGAGTTTCACCATGCCCACTTGGCCTACAATCGGTGATAACTTCATTGATACCCTTACGGATGCCGCTTGACCCCGGAATCGTGGGAGTGTTGGCGAATCTTGGTGCGCCCATGACAATATCGAGTACATAGACTCTTTGAATCTGTTATTTGGGCTCCATTGCCGCTTCTGTTGGTCGGATCGGCCAAGACTTGCGAGAGGTTCGTTCGGGCTGGCCGGAGTGAGTGGTTCCTCTGAGAGCACTATTGTTGGTGATGGTGTATCCTCATCTATTCGGTCGATTCGTCAATCTCTGCGGTGGCGAGCGGAAAGCGGAGGAGGAGGAGGATGATGACATCCGTTTTCTTCCATAACGCGGATGCATCGTCCATATCGAGGTTGGAGTAGTCCGCGAGTCAAACCAGTTTTTCTCATTCCAAGTCCATGCCATGTTCGCATGGCGACAATGGAGTAAAGGAAGTGGATGAAGAACGCTGGCGAAGTAATCTTTATGAACTCAACGCCTTCTACCCTACGGACGGCACTAGGCTATCGACGATCGAGTCGCCGATCTTATGAAATAAAAAAGAAAAAATGGCAAAGAGTTCTTGGGAGAGAATGAAATTGCTCTTTTATTGTTATGAGGCGGCTATTATAGGGGGTGCCTTTGGCGAGGCGATAGACTAATCCTAATTATCTTGGCGTAATGCTTGTTGTAATCTGATCGGACTTGAAACATGAATCTAATACCGATTCGCGTGCTTCAATCGATGCCCACCTCTTGACTTGCTCGCGCTCTATCTTTAAGTGCAGTCAAAGAGGTGATGATTATTCCTTCAAGAGACGCATGTTGGAAGTGCCACGATTGATCGGAGCGAGGCAGCGGTTGATAAGGTACCAACCATTTGGCAGTTGTATGTCTGTGAGATACTCAACCGTAGGGTGGTTGTTGTCAGTGTGTTAGGATCATGAAACGTTGCGTGGTATAGAGCAAATATGATATGTATTCCATTCATCACACGGTAGAGAATATACTTGGAGTTAGATCTGAATGTTAGATCATGGCTTCTACGAGCAATCATCTGATCGGGGACTAGGTACATGACCTTATCCGACCAGGGTACCTATTATGTAACCTCTAAAATCCTTACAACCACAGTGGCCGTTTGCCTTAGGGGTTACGATCATAAAGACATATGATCTTTTTATTATGTATTAGAATAATACATAGAGATTTTAATTATCGTCACATTCCATTGCTTCTCCAGCACCTTCCATTGGTACCAAAGCCAGCGTAGACGAAGTGCTCGATTGAACGGTTCGAGACCCGGTACCCTGAGTCCGCCGATTTTTTTAGGGCGACACATCGTGCTCCAATTCACCTAGCACTCCCCTCCGGTGCAGATGTCATCTCCAATCCAGAATCATGCTCTCCGGTGCTTGTCAATCTGCTTTCTCACCTAGGAAGGTAGCCCCATAGTTGTTAAGTGGTACATTGGTATAACTGTGATTACAACTTTTAGTACGACTAGCCTACCTGCTCGAGATAGCATGTTCTTTTTATATCCGCTCAATCTAGCTCTTGCCTTGTCCAATAGATGTTACAATGTACCCTCCGGACTTAGCTTATTCTTTTTATATCCGCTCAATCTAGCTTTTACCTAATCCAGTAGCTGTTGCAATGTACCCTTCTGACTTTACGGTGAGAAAGTGGTAAGCCAAGATACGTGAATGGCAACTGCTTCCGAGTATCCGGGAAGTTCTCGAGAAGTTACTAGTTACTACTATGGCATATTTGGTAGTATGCATGCACACTTCTGCAATCCTGTCTCTGTTCTGTTCATGGCTTCACATGTTCTCTCTCTCTCTCCGTCTCTGCTCCGTTTTGCCTTTGCTTCAGAGGATTGAAGTGTCATATGCTTTAATTTCCTTGGATTGATGTGTCAATCAGTCAATGTCTTCTGCAAGCAAAAAAGGATGGCATTTGTTTTGTGTTAATGTTCTAGGAAAACGAACTCTTTTTTGTGTGACTTGTTAACAAAGACATGGGGGCGGCAGTTTGCACGACGCATTGACAACCGCAGGATGTGAGCTCGGTCGCCACGGTTTCCGAGGCGGATTATTCAATGTCAAGTCAATGTCTTCTGCAAACAAAAAAGGATGGCATTTGTTTTGTTTTGTGTTAATGTTCTAAGAAAACGAACTCTTTTTTGTGTGACTTGTTAACAAAGACATGAGGGGGTGGGGGCGGCAGTTTCCACGACGCAGTGACAACCGCAGGATGTGAGCTAGCCAGTCGCCACGGTTTCCGAGGCGGATTATTCAATGTCAAGCTCCACATGAATGGAGAGTAGTTTTATGCCAGAATGCCAGGGTTGGATGTGATTGCAGGATACTGAAAGGTTCTCCACTTGCTGTCTACTGCTGCAGGTTGGATGGGAGATCAGATAGGCAATGGTGTGTGCCTGACTCAGCCTTCAACTGCTGCATTGCATCGCTCCGGCTGCTGCTTGCAAATGCAATAGCAAACCTGCAGATGCCATTGCCATTGCGCATTGCTCCCTGCTTTCCTGCAACCTCTCTGACTGGCACCAGCAGCAGCAGCCTTGTTTATTTGGGACACCAGCCAGCACTGCACTGCACTGCACTGCTGCATTTTTTTTATGCTGCTCAGTCCTGCTTGTCTCTCTGTCTGTTGCTGCATTTGGACCAGTAAAAATTACTACTCACAGCAGCAGGAACAGTGCTGCAGCGTATGTTACAATCGGGTTAAGATCTTTGCGGCTTTTGACAAGGCTAGAGGCATACTGGCATCAGCATCATGCTAGTAGCTTTGCAGCTTTGGTTGGGCGTCGGTGCGTCGTGCACGATTCATGTAGCGTAGAATCTGCTGCGTTGCCTGCCTGCCTGCCCTGTCTATCCGGCCAAAAGAGAGAGATAGAGAGAGAGGAAAAGAGGATGCGTCGTGTAGCTTTGATTGGCTCAGCTCGATATGCAAGCTCTCCTTTCTGTTTCGGCCGGTGCTTCTTTTCCTCCTTTTTATCGATTGAGAGGGAGAAGAAAGAAGGGCATTGTTGATGATTCTTTTGGAGCACAAAGGCGACGAGGCTGTGCAGTTTGGAACACTGGGTTCAGAGTTAGGATGCCTTTGTCGGTATGCCTATGTTTCTGCCGATTTTGTATAGGATCATCGGGGTCATATGACCTAATGAAATTTAGTAAATCCTATAGAAATTTACAATTCAGCAGTAGAGGTGACTCTACGGTGCGATAGAGATGACTCTGCTGGTACCCGTACCACGACGACCAACCTAGCTAGCATCCTTTCCAATGCAATTTAATACGTAGGTACCAGCATACTTTGGATACCATAGATGCATGCGAACGTACGTACGTACGTACACACATACATACTTGTACGATCGTTCACAAGTGCCGTCCGTTTAGGTACATTCGTACACTCGCTTTACTCTTCAGACACCATGCATTATTGTCAGCAGTAGGCTAATCTGCAAATGGGGCGGTACAACGACTCGATGAACACGATATGAAAACGCAGTAACTACTAATCCCCAATTGTCCGACAGGATTAATCAAAGCTAGCTCATCTCGACTTCTTTTCTTTCTCTCTCACATTCGCCTTCAGCAAGCAAGCAATTGAAAGCACGCGATGGGAATGATGCCGTAGGACACAGATCGCACTACTAGTAGGCTTGAACATTGAAAAAATATATATATATTCTTGGCATGATTAGGCAGTAGATGACTGACTGGATGAACCCTTTTGGTTGCGTTTTCCCCTGCTTTTTTCTTTCTTTATTCATGCATGTATGTTTTGATGAGAGCTAAGCTTCTTTGCTTGTTCCTGAATGCTTTCTTGCTTTTCCCCCCTGGTCTCTCCGGGAGAGAGTGACATGTTCCCTTGTGCTTCTTTCTCCCCTTTCGGAGAAACTAAAGCAGGGGTTGCAAATTAAATCTTTATTTAGGAGTGCTATATGTTGTCCTTCTTTATCTTTCTTTCTTAATCGGTCCAATTGGCCTCTTTGGATGGCACCAATAAAGTTAGCACCTTTTTCGGACGGAGGAATTAGATAGGAAATTGTATTGATTTCTGCGAAATTCCTAAAAAGCTCACCTATTTTAGAGGCCTAAACCCCTTTTGCTTTGTTTATAAATAATAATAAAAAAAGAATCTTCTAAAGCCTTTACGAGAACATATGAAATCAGGGATCACCGCATATAGTATGCATGTTCTAGATCGTCCAATCAAATCATCAATTGTCCTGCCAAATTTCTGGCTGGTACGAGGAGGAACCCACGCAGGATTTTCGCAATCTCTCGTTGGAGGTCAATTAATCCTGATCACGATCAAGGACATTTCGATCCGAGAAGTTGCATGATCGATCATGGCCGGTTCTCTTTTCTTCCCCACTATAGCTGCCGATCGCAATGGCTGTCCTTTTACTTGACCGAACACGACGGATTGTACTACTTGCGTGCGTGCCTTCTCGCGCTGCATAGCTCGTCATGCGCGACCTGTTCATTAGTCCACGCCAGCCACCCGTGCCTGCCGTTTCAAGGCTTCTCGTCACACAGCTTAATCAGGAACAGGATCCTCTACATTCTTGAAGGAAGCGCCTCACGCGTAATATGAGTTGCATTCTTCGAAGGGCAAACATCCACATAAAATGAGTGTGCTACAAAGAGATGATACACGTTAGCGATTTCTTTTTTTCTGTGGCGCTAGATCGAGCCGTTAAATCCTAACGTCGCGGATCTAGCGGTTGGAGGGTGATCCTATGCGGAGGACAATTCATCGTCTGCATTTAGTCTTGTAGAGGATCTCATTACAGTGCTGCACATAGCTTTGCTTTAATAATTGGGGACGCATTAGCATATGCAGTAGCACCACTTAGCTAGGCAATTAATCTACTAGCTGTGCGCTTGACTGTTAGCTACTGCATTGATCGATGGATCGAGCTTTACATGGTCGGCCCCACCGGCTGATTAACTGATGAAATCAGCCAAATAATGTGTGCCCTACACGATCACCACCGATCATTCTGTCGCTGGAATGGAATTCTTTCCTTGCCACTACCACCTGATCCATCATTGATCGTCCGTGAGATGCTTGCACTCATTCGTGCCCGTCGACCGACCGATCGATCGATCGATCTCTTTCTCGGTGCTTGCCAACATCGAAATGCTCCTACCTGCATTCATACATACAATACACATGCCGTGTGCGGTGTGCCTCTCTTTTCTGTGGGGCCATGTGCTCTCCCTTTCTCTGCGTGTGGGCCCACGTGCATTTTCATGGCTACCTAGAGAGCTGGCCAAGTGAAGGATCAAAAGCTAGCTAGGCGTCTTGAGTTGGGAGTACGGATGAGATCGATGGGGATGCGCGATCACTCGCGATCACATTGGATGGGCCGTGTATTGAGAGATGGTCAACACCTGTACAGCAACGTGGCCTAGCTAGTGAGAGCGACGGAACGATACTAGTAGCAAAGGAAAAGAGTATCAAGAGTTGCTTAGCTTGCATGCAACTACTTCGTGGAGTGAACAGTGCAGTGCAACCTCCAGACTCCAAAGTATATTAGGACTAGATTTGGACATCCATTTGACCCAAAAAGGCAACTTTGACTTATTAATTTCTATTATAATATATTATAAAATAATAAAATTACGATATTAAGAAAGTACTTTTCAATACAAATCTACACACATATATATAATCTAAATATTTAGAAAGATCACAAGATAGCCAAAGTGAGTACTTCCCTTGGTTACAATAGAATGTTGTTTTGGATATCGACCGCGGTCTCTAAATACAATCTTGATGACTAATTTCTATTGTAATATATTTTAAAAACGAGGTTCTAAAATGGAGTGCTTAAGATTTTCGTGAGGCCACCGCTAGTAGAGATTATCGACATAATCGGTCCGATTATGTGGCATAACCGCAATTACACCGTAACGGTAGGAGCACCGATTACTTGTATACAACCAAGTATACAACTTAGTAGACTCGTTTTTAGAACAACGATAAAAACCTAATTTTATACAACTTAGTAGACTTGTTTTAGAACAACGATAAAAACCTAATAAAATTATACTTGTATGAAAGTTCTTTGGTGTGTTCAATCTAAATATTTAAAACTTATCGATGGCTAAAATTTATAAAGTTTATTGTATCTATCCAAAAGCGGTATTCTCTTGTGACACGAGGGAGTAATAATTTGTCAAGTGATGATGCAAAAGTTGGGCCAAAGGTGATCCGCAAATCACATCATATACCATTATTTTTATCGCTCTCTCTCTCTGTGCTCCTTTGTTTTTCACACAATTTAAAGCATCAAGCTGCAAAACTGAAAAGAAACTGAGGAAAAAGAAAATAAATCTGCAAAGTGGAGGGGCCGTAAGTAGATGGGCTCCTGAAATTACTGGGCCGGTTTTGGAAATGCGTGAATCTAATCAAGCCCATATACGAATGCCCAAGCACACACAGGTAATTACTCTTTGTGGGCTGATCATGCAAAAGCAAAGCAGGTGCCAATATCTTGACTTCTATGGCCCCATTCATCGGCAGTATTGCAACAGCAGCCCATTCTTTATAACATCTATTGGGCCGAGCCTTGATTCGAACAAACCCAAGAATTTCGAGAACATCGACAGAAAATGGATCAATACGAAAATACTAGTGATAAATTGAGAAAATGCACCCCCGCGGTGTATTTACACTTCAGTCGTCACCAGAGAGCCCAACCGACTGGAATGCCATAGTTGGCCTGTGTGTTTCCTGACTAGCATACATACAATACTTACATAAAAGTTTTTAAAAAATACATAACTCAGGTTCCTTCCTCTCATCCTAGAAAGGAAGCAGATGTGACGATATGATACCTCCCTGCTCTCTACTCCATCCTAGTACTGATTAAGTTTTCTCTTGCATTCACCATTCCCAACAATGGCGATCAGCCACAAGGCCACCTAGCCCTTCACATATTCCTCGCTTCTTCAGGGCTCTGCCCAGCTATGCCGACGCCCCATCTTCCCCACTTTCTCCGATTGTTTAGGCAGAATTTTAGCATCTTGATCTCTTTGCGTAAAGCCTGAATTTTGGGGTGCCACTCCTGATCATCTTGCAGCTGTAAAGAGCGCAGAGCAATGGCCAATTGACCATAACACATTAACACTCCCCTGTAATGCCTCGTAGTACTCTCTTCTACGTATATGTAGCTAGCTATATACCTAGCTTAGTCGATAACTTCCCTGCATGCTTGCACAGATCGTTAGCTAGCTAGCTAGCGGTCATAATTAGGGATAGTAATTGTGCCGATTACCCGTGTGTGCGTGGGCAAATACCTAATGGAGTTGGGTATGAGGTACTTTCTTTGTCTATAGGTATGAAAATGAGGACAATTATCTGCCTATCGGGTAAATGGGCCTGCAGCATAGGTAAACTCTACTTATGCCCACCATGCCCGTTTACTCGCCAACCAGCTTTGTTGAGCTTGAGCATTAGGGAAAATATTGCATATGGAAGATCTGCTATAACCGACCAGATTGAGGAGGCAGCTAAAACAGCTCATGCACATGCTTTCATCAGTTCACTAGAAAAAGGATATGAAACCCGGGTGTCATGCATGCTATATCTCAAATGTCTACTGAAACTGCATATCTTTTATTTTTTTACAGGTATAACATGCTTATTTAACTGGAACTAAATATGAAACAGGTTGGTCGGGCTGGGCTTTCACTGACAGAACAAAAGATAAAGCTTTCCATTGCTCGTGCTGTGCTATCAAATCCATCCATTCTTGTATTGGATGAGGTTACTGGTGCTCTTGATTTCGAGGCTGAAAGCTGTTCAGGAATCACTAGATATTCTGATGCTCAGGAGGCCTACTATCATCATAGCTAGACGTCTCAGCCTTGTCAGGAATGCTGATTATATAGCAGTAATGGAGGAAGGTCAACTTGTTAAGATGGGAACGCATGAAGAATTGTTAAATCTTGATGGTCTTTATGCCGAACTTCTTAGGTGCGAAGAAGCAGCAAAACTTCCAAAGAGGTAAGTGCATTCATCTTTTTCCAATCAGTAATATGTTGGTTCCTTAGTAACAAAAAGAAAAAAAACTTGTATTTTATGCAG